>OZ024862.1:4779129-5009129 GCA_964017155.1 Oasisia sp. SBJ-2009
CGCCATGGCACCCACTCCTGGCCATGACGTTGCCCCAAGCAGTGAAGATGTTGTCATGACATCCCTTCCTGACCATGACGTTGCCCCAAGCACCCAAGCATCTGAACCTGCTGACAACACCTATAACACAATTCTCAATGTGACACAAAAGAAAAGAAAGAAAGAGAAGCTGAAGAAGACTTATATCGTGCCCATGTGGGCTGCTACAAAATCGCTCCTGCAGTCCGGACAGTGTGTAAATCATACCAACAGCGAAGTAGTAGCACCGCTCTTCAAGACCCCCCCCCCCCAACGGATTACGCAACATTGTACAGCGTCCTCACCCTCACTCAAGAGATCTCGGCCGTTGTGGTCGGACCACAACGGCGCACCGTCATCACACTCGACCTAGACTTGTATGAACTAGACTATCAAGATCCAGCAATCAGAAGGGAGCAATCGCTGGGTTCTCAGAGCAGGGCAGTTACATCTTTGCTTTGCAGCCTTGCACGGACTGGGCAAGTATCTCGAGGGAAGTGGACTAGATACTCAATACTGTTGAGACCGGCATTTACTCCCCAGCTGCCCTTCACGGGATATGCACAAGGAAAGCATTCAAGAGAGCAGTTGAATATCATCTTTTGAATGTGCTTGCCTGTTCCTTCCTCAAGTTTGATGCAGTACTTGGGAAATGCCTCCTGATGCGCCTCTCCAGAAGCGGTGTGAGAAACTCAAGTCCAGAGGAGTGATGATGTTACAGTCATCTATGACGACTTAGCAATTCAATATGCTGACCAGATAGAGCCTAAAATGGCTGGCATGGATGCTGGCGAGCTGGCTCAATTCTTGATAAACTACGTGAAACAAGTTCAGTGCCTACTGCACATCATCAGTGCATGCCGTCAGGGCGACTGGGAGGAATATCTGGCAGCACTGGATGATCAGATCCAGTACTTCTATGCTTATTACCTGTTCCACTATACTCGCCGGATGCCTGTCCACCTTGCCCAAATGAACCAGCTTGAAAATGATAACCCGATAACATGGAATGCACTACTAAAGGAGGGAAACTGCTGTGTGAGAAAGTCTGACTCACCCTTCACTGCACTGTTTGCAGAACAAGCTCTTGAGCAGACGATCAAGTAGTTGAAAGGGGTTGATCATCTTGCTGGCATTACACAAGATGAGGTCTCACTTGGTCGTGTTATCATCACACTGTCTATTGTCAATGCTTGCAATGGCTGTGTAGATTCCCACGCTTCTCAACTGCCTCTCATTCTTCAGGTCAGCATTATCAGCTGTCTGGAGACATCGCCCTACACTCAATGAGAAATGCACTGAAGCTGAGGGATTCCATCCAGCTCCACTACGAATGTAACCCCTTCATCGTGGGTACATCGCTGAAGAGCTTCGTGTCATCAGTACTTATACCGGAAGCTACGAAGGAGGACATACTCCGCCGGGACGAGAAGGGACTGGATGACTATCGAAAGTTTGTTAAGGAATGTCTTGTACTTGACGCACCCATGTCTGTGTGGAGCTCTATGAAGAAGATGAAGCTCAAGACCTTCAGCACCTGTATGGCGAAGGCACTGATGAGTGTAGGAGACAAGGTCATCAAGCTTCGAGAAGAGATACAGCTCCTTGCCCGCTTTCTTGCGATCCAACAGTCACGCCGAGAGCTAGTTCCTCGCCTGCCTGCAACCATTGGTAATTATGAGATGTCGGTCACACCTAGGTCAGTGTTTGTCTCAGATGGATCACTCCTCATTCCCACAGACAAAGCAGCAATCATACATGCTGTTGAAGAGGCAAATCCCATTCGGACTGAGACAGAGACACCAACCGAGGCAATCATGCAGCATCACGTACATAATCACCAGTCCAGGCACCAACACAAGATGATACACACGATGGCCTCCTCAACATTCTCGGTGATGACTCAGTTCAACCTCATGGCCATGTTATCATCATTGACAGCATGGCTGTAGTTCAATGTATGAAAAAAGGTCCAGGCATGAAGAAGATCACCAATTGCAAGGATGAATTTGTCAAGAGAATTACAATGATGGTGAAACCGTACGATGAGGGGCGCATCATATTTGACTGCTATGACATCGCTCAAACACTGAAACAAAAGACGAGGGGCAAGCAAACACAGGGAAAGGAGATGGAGTTTGCGATCCATGAAGATATGGATATTGCTAAAATTACCCTCAAAGAGCTGCTCTCTGCCTCAAAAACAAAGGCGCCCCTCTCCAACACTCTTGGTAATGCCGTACTGGAGGAATACAGAGGATCGAAGAAAAAGGTGGTGGTCGTGAAAGGTACCACAGTTCAGATCAATCATCCCCACTTCTTGGCTGAGTCGATGAGGAGGAGCCAGACACCATGATTCCTGTGCATGTAATTGATACCGTCGGAGATTCCACTCTGAGAGACATAGATGTGTGGTCGCCTGATACTGACGTAATGATCTTGATGATGGACCTTGTGGCTCATGGACGACTTGGTGCATTCACCAAGCTCAATTTCATCACTGGAAATGGCGACAAGTATCCATCGATCAACATTCGTGAGCGTGTGAGTGTCATTGGGCGAGATAAGTGTCAAGGTCTGATTGATTTCCATAACTTCACAGGTGCAGATTGGGGAGTGAAATGTGTTGGCATCTCAAAGAAGAGTTGTATCACATCGTACCTATCATTGTCCAATGATGACTCCATCGTCTCTGCGTTCCAACTCCTTGGCGAAAGAGTGCTCACAAGCCATGAGCTGGTGGACGGTCAGCTGCCCGAAGAAGTGCGGCCCATCGAGAAGTTTGTTTGCTCAGTATACAGCTCTGGAGGTGCAACAACCATACCAGCTTTGGTTGGGAACTGTTCAGGTCCAGGAATGTGGAGGGCGAAAAGCTTCCTCCGACCAAACCAACACTGATGCCCCATATCTTACGCACCAACTTTGTGGCTATGAGGAACAAAAACTATGCAACACCTCACCCATACTTACTGCCCCTAGTCGAAAATGGATGGAAGCTTGTCGAGGACGAGTATATCCCAATCCGGTGTCTCTACAAACCAGCACCAGTTGCCGTCTTGGAACTGATCAAATGTGGTTGCAAGACATCTTGCAAGGGTCACTGTTCATGCAAGAAAAACAATCTCCCCTGCACTGCTCTTTGCAAATGCCACAATTCTTAATGCAGCAATAGCAGCATCCTGACTACGGGATGAAGATGATGTATATCTGTTGCATGAGGTTGAACAAGGATGACACTATCAGAAGATTGTGTACCACTGATTTAACTCAATAAGTGTTCAACATCGCATGTTACATGAAAGATGAATTGTATATGTATGTTTAAAGAATCTATCCTTTAAAAAAATAATTTTCGCCCAAAATGTAATTGTATTCAATGTGTTGTCTGTCTATCTCCCTCTAGGTGTTTCAAGAAAAAATAAAATAGGTTGCCTGACATGTAGTGCAGTTCATTATTAGTAATTACTTATACTTGCTTATTTGTATTCAGATTTTGACCTTGAACCTGAACTTCTATAATATATATATATATATATATATATATATACATATATATATATATATATACATATATATATATATATATATATATATATATATATATATATATATATATATATATATATATATATATATATATATATACTGCATGACTTCGACCTCCAATCGACTTGAAACCAGTAAAAATGACCTTTACCATGACCTTCTTGTATGACCTTGACCAATTATCGATCTGGAACATATTCCAGATGACCAGGCATGTTTGAAAACCCTATAATAGAGCCTAACATCATTGAAGTTGGTCAAGTAGTTCCAGAGATATGCCATTTTCTGTATTTTCCATGATTGACGGCGGCCATCTTGGATTATGTCTAAAAAAATGTAACCCAAGATTTTTGTTTACTTCATACCCAAATAAAGTCAAATCAATCACTATCTCACTTTGGGCATCCGATTCCTACGGAAAGACATCCCAGTCTCTACTAATTATTTTCAAGTGGGTTCATGAAATGAACCCACCGCTCAGTGAGTCTACGATAGGGTTTCTGGTTTCCTATGTGAGGTATTTTACCTACCCTGGCATTCAAACGTAAACAGTAATTTGCCGTTATGCAACGGGAATAACCTTACTTGTTAGAGCCAAATGAACTAAGAACCAGTAGTTGCAAGTAGTGTGTGCGTGCGTGCGGGCGGGCGGGCGTGTGCGAGACAGAATACCCTCGTCGTGTGCGTGTGCATGCATGTGTATAGGTTTAAGTAAAACTAAATGTGTACATGATTGATTGCAGTACAAAACAGACGTCTAAACGAATTACGCTATCACCCTGAAAGATCGTCTGCCGAAGGTAATGTTTCACGAGCATTACAAATTCATTCAACTAATATGTGTATACTATACTGACTAGCTAATTCATTCAACTAATCAGTGTATACTATACTGACTAGCTAATTCATTCAACTAATCAGTCTATACTATACTGACTAGCTAATTTGCCCATCCTCCGGGTGGCGCGCGGTGCCACAGGCGACATGTCTTAAGATTTATTTTGCGTCCAACCGGGTTTCGAAGGAGTTATGCGTAAAAAGAAGTTATTGTATTGTTATCCTTTTTATACATCAGCAGATAATAGATACAGTATAGTTATGAAGGAAAGTGTTAATAGATAGACCCCTATCGTATGTCCGTTTATACCGTTCACATTATAATAGAAGAGGTATATTTAATTAGGCCCATAGTCGTTTAAATGTGCAACATTTCATAAGTTATCGAATTATACATTTAACGTTTATATTATAAGTTAGTAATCAAACAGGAGTTGCCGTAGCATACAACATAGTATTGGTAGAATCGGTGTGTTTCAGGGGTCGTCCAGAGGCCGACTGAGCGAACGAGCGTATCAGCCGGTAAAGTCGGCCATTATATGCATTGGTTGAAACTATCGAAATGTCCCTTGTAAAGATATCTTCAATCAAGACTTTGTTGTTGGAATTCCTTTAATCGCAGGGTATCATAAGTGTAGCTTTAGCAGGTGGAATTCTGTTTGCTCTTTCTGGTTGTCATAACCTGTCACTAGTAAGGATAACATTCTCGGTGTCGAACATAACAGCTTTATTAAACATGACAGGCTGGCACACGACTGCGCGGGAACTAGCTTAGTTCCGGTGAGGCGTATACAAAAGATCAAATCGATCTATACATTATCATATTCTCTTGCCTCTAAAATATAACATAATGAAGTCACGGTTAGTACCGTTAGTTCTCCATATAATGTCTAATTAAGGAAATGTAACTTTTCTAAAATGTTCCTCGCCAACCTGAATTGAGACGAATTGTGCAAGATCAATTAATCATAACAATTAACTTCGGAATTGGAGGGTAGACTACCTCCATATTCCCTGTGTGACTAAGGCTGTTATTCTGTTGGCCGTCAACGATTGGTCTCACAGTTCACTCATTCCATGACATAATCTGCTTGCCATGCTGATGCTACACGCGATCTGCCAGTCTTCCTAGCAGGTGTAGTAACACGTGGTAACCCAGGTGTGGGTGTGAACACAGCAATGTCGCGAGTCTGTGTCACAACATTGTCACGCTCGACCTCAGTCGCTTCGGGTGTCACACTCGACCTAGGTGCATCTGGTATCGTTGCAACGACTTCCGTCTCTCGGTTCGGTAGAACCGAACCGAATGATTTGTAGGCGTTGTGCGGTGTGATCTCAGTGTCCGGGTCCACATCTCTCTGACATACAGGAATCATTGAATCGATGTCCGCACGACGCGATCGAAGGTGATCTACGTGTCTTCGACACTCTTCCGTCCTGGAGTGCTACCGTATATGACACTGGACCGGTCACATGAAGGATCGTCCCGATCAACCATTTTAGTCCTGGACCAAAGTTCTTGACATACACACTCTCTCCCGGAATAAATTTTCTCTCGTGTCCCTTGCGGTGGTGAGTCTCTTTCGTCTGAGTTTGCTTCTTGTGAAACTTCCCTTGCAAGCTTAGGTGAAGGAGATCCAGCCTAGATTTCATCTTCCTCTGATTTAACACTTCCATCGGCGACTTTCCGGTTGTCGTCTGAGGGGTTCGGCGGCAGTCAAACAAGAAACGGTCTGGCATAATCGATGTGGATGCGAGCCCACGGCTTTCCCGACCACTCCCAAGGATGTAGTGGAGCAGCGGGTGGTGATTTATTGTGCAGTTTGCATGTGTCACACTTCTGAACCATTTCTTCCAGCTGCTCTCTTTTCATGGCTGGCCACCAGACACAACTGCGTGCGAAACTCTTCATTCTGCTGATTCCTGGATGTGCAAGATGTAACACATGCAACACCTCTTGTCGACATTGTGGTGGAATCACCATTCAGGCACCCCACACCATACAACCGCCTCATCTCTTTTAAAATGGTATGTTGCCATGTTCATGACGATCTTTCCATCAGGCCGGCCCCGCATAAGATATTCTCTAACATGCGCCAGCGTAGGATCACGATCAATGCAGTGACTGATATGAGCTGCGCTCATATGTGAAGGATCCAGTTCTTCTATCAACAAGACGCGTTCGTCCGGTTCCTCGTTCACCGTCACTGGCAATGGCAACCTACTGAGACAGTCCGCATTGCCATGTCTTCTGCCAGCCTTGTAATGGATGTTGTACTCGTACCCACCCATAGTGATCGCCCACCGTTGTACGCGAGGCAATGCCATAATCGGAACTTGCTTAAGTTCACTAAACAGCGACACCAATGGGTTGCGATCAGTCATGATCATAAAGCAACATCCGTAGATCTGCTTGTGGAATTTCTTCAATGCAAACATTATTGTGGCTCCCTTCTGGTCGAGCTGCGAATATGTTTTTCTGCAGCGTTGAGTGTCCTTGATGCAAATCCAACGGGGCGCTCGGTACCATCTTCCATGATGTGCGAGAGCACTGCACCAAGTCCACAGTTCGATGCATCGCACTGCAGCAGTATTGGCTTTTTCGGATCATAGTGCGCCAACACTTCCACTGACAGAAGGAGTTCCTTCGCTCTTTGGAAACTCCGCTGTTGTGGCGGTCCCCACAATCACTTCTGTCCCTTGCACAGTAATTTGTGCAATGGCGCTAATACGGTCGACAGGTTGTACAGGAATCTTCCGTAGTAGTTCAGTAAGCCTAAGAAAGCTTGAAGCTACCGTGCATTTTCTGGAGATCTCGCCTTCTGAATGGCTTTCACCTTATCTTGTACTGCATGTAGTCCATGTTGGTCATCTATATTAGATGTGATCATGAGTTGTAAGATGCATATCCTTTTTCTTTAAGGACAATAAAGTGATTTTATTTGAATCCTATGTCCCAGGTATACAACCTTGTCTGCGAGAAATGTGTATTTCTTTCTCTTGAGCCGCAAACCAGCCTCTCCTAGTCTACACAAGACCATGTCCAGCGTTTCCAGGTGTTGCGCTTTTATCGCACCAGTCAAGATGATGTCATCTAAGTAAACAGCGACCTGCCGTATGCCCTGCAAGACATTTTGTATGGTCCTCTGGAATATAGCTGGTGCCGAACTGATGCCATACAGCAGTCTGTTGTACCGGAAAAAAAACTTGTGTGTGTTTATGGTAACATATTCTTTCGATTTCTCATCCTGTGGAAGTTGCGAATAGGCGTGGCTCAAGTCCAGTTTTGTGAATTTTTCCCTCTTGCCAATCCAGAGGTCATCCAACGTAGGAATTGGATATTACTCCAAATGGGAGACTCGATTCACCTTCAATTTGTAGTCTCCGCAAACTTGAACCTTCCGCCAGCTTTGAGAACTGGCACTATCGGGGTAGCCCAGGTACATTTTCTCACCTTGTGTTTTTGCATTGATTTGAGATGGGAATTGAGGGATTGACATGCATTCTTTGTGTGAATGTGTGCTGCTTTCTTTTGTGCTCAACAATGCAACTCATCCTTACATTCTCTTTTAGATAACTGCAAGTATATTTTGTCACATTTAGAACTGTGCATTAACTTGAGATGTGATATACAATCACCACAGAAGTTGCTGACAGGCTTTGTGTAAAAATCCTGCTGAATATTTCACATTTTCAAATTGATTGAATGCATAATAAATTTAATATAACATTTATGGAGGTTTTTTCCACAAGGCCTTTTTCTGGGGGAGCTTTTTTCTGGGGGATTTATTCCAGACCATGATGAAAATGACGTTTTTTCTGTACGTTTTAGAACTGACTCGGATCGAGACACTGACGAATGATGCAACGTCAGGTATGGTTTCTTGTCATTCGTTTTTATTAATATCCTATATGCGTCCGACATTTCGATGTAATAAAAACACTAATCATAACAACAGTCCAAGTTTACGGTTTTGCACGAATCCAGTTCTGTTGTTAAAATGAAGCGAACGAACTTCAGTAGAAGCCGATAAAAAACAAACTTGCGGGTAATGTTTCGAAAACATGAGATTGCTACATAGGCATATAATTAACATCAGTAAACATTGTGGCACATTTCATCTTATAACGTTGTACACCTGATAAAAAAATGTCGGCATGTTACAGTTGCATTCTAATGTCATATTACGTCTTTTAAATAACATACACGTATAGAGCGGAAAGACAATCCAAATTCACAACAAGTTCGGTTCAGCTGTATGCGTGTTTCGTTTACAGCGACGGCGGAGAACGTGAAGGAGAAAGCCCTTCAGGTGATGGCACGTCTCGCTGAATACAGGCGGCCTGACTTGTGGGAAGTCGTCTCGCCGTACTTTGTCAAGGAAGGACAATTGGACCTGAGAACTGCGCTGACAGTTAAGACTCTTCCGAGCTTGGTGTACTTGCTTTCGTCGGGTGAAGCTCTCGACGTCGTCAGTCTCGAGTGAGTCTACTGTGTAGAGTTCACATTTATATGTAATGTATATGTAAAAGCAAGGCATTGCACAGCATGCAAAGCAACTTATATGTATGCGCGCACGCACGCACGCACGCACGCATGCATGCGTGCATGCATGCATGCACGCACTCACACATGCGCGCATTCACGCACATATGCACAGACACTCGTTCACACGCGCACGCGCGCACGCGCGCAAGCGCACACAGGTATATATACACACACATACACACGCACACACACGCACACACACGCAAACACACACACATACACGCACACACACGCACACATGCGCGCACACACACACGCACACACGCACACACACACGCACACACACGCACACACACGCACACACACGCACACACACGCACACACATGCACACACGCACACACGCACGCACACACGCACACACACACACGCACGCACGCACGCACACACACACACACACACACGTACACACGACGAAAATAATCCATAATAAGCGTAATAAGCCATGAGATGCACATACATGTTTACTGATGTATAGCACCCCATGACCCAAATATATAAAATCAGATTAAAACTTTGGTAGAAGCATAACTAATTTAAATAATTAAAATTTTACATGGCTGTGTAAAACAGCCATTTATTGTCTGACGTTTCGGCAGGCCTAGACCGCAATGACAAAATGTGTTTATGCGTTGGGAGACAAATTCGATGTAAGAATTCAAGAAATATAAACACACACACACGCACACACGCACACACACACGCACACACACGCACACACACGCACACACACGCACACACACGCACACACGCACACACGCACACACGCACGCACACACACACACACGCACGCACGCACGCACACACACACACGTACACACGACGAAAATAATCCATAATAAGCGTAATAAGCCATGAGATGCACATACATGTTTACTGATGTATAGCACCCCATGACCCAAATATATAAAATCAGATTAAAACTTTGGTAGAAGCATAACTAATTTAAATAATTTAAATTTTACATGGCTGTGTAAAACAGCCATTTATTGTCTGACGTTTCGGCAGGCCTAGACCGCAATGACAAAATGTGTTTATGCGTTGGGAGACAAATTCGATGTAAGAATTCAAGAAATATAAAATTGAAAACATAATAGCTAATCCAAAAGTGAACAAAGACGTTACATATTGTCAACATTCAATTACAATAGCGTACGAATGTCTGACCACGTCCTTCGTCTACATTTTAGTTATGAACCCGTTCAACCAGTGGCTAATCAGCGCATTCAGTGTGTTGTAGAGTTGTATGTTGGTTTATTCCTGAGTATCATTTGTTTGACAGTTTGGGCTACAACGATGTATTTGCAAGAGAAGAGGCAGGTAAATCGTTAGGAAAGGCCCTGGCTAAGATGTCGGACCTGTACGAACTTATGTAAGTAGTATTTATTCAATTCAATTCAATAACTTTATTCCAGAGTCAACAGGGCACATACAATAAGTACATGTGACTCTGAGGTTCACATGTTGACATTTGGCAAACAATATGTAGAGTATGCATCTATAATTTCCTTTAACACACATATACACTAGTCTGTACTATGCTTCTTCTTGAAACCAAACTGATTCGAATTAATATCCCAAAATATTTCAATTCTACCCAGTATAATTACTTCAATAATTAATTAATTAACTAATTATTAATTAAAAAAAACCTAGTTATTGAGTAACATGTTCTATGATTTGAGAACATAGAGGCTGAGTATCGTACATAAATTTCGCATACCGCCTACACACGCGCACGCGCACGCGCACGCGCACGCGCAAACGCACACGCACACGCACACGCACACGCACACGCACACGCACACGCACACGCACACGCACACGCACACGCACACGCACACGCACACGCACACGCACACGCACACGCACACGCACACGCACACGCACACGCACACGCACACGCACACGCACACGCACACGCACACGCACACGCACACGCACACGCACACGCACACGCACACGCACACATCCGATGATCTGGTTATAATACAAAAGATATGTTTCATTATGCTCTTTATTGTCTCAATTGAGTTGTTCGTGCAGTGTACATCTCTGGCATTCACGCCGCGTTACCGGGCTAGCAAGACAAGTGCGCTAGTGCGCATGATCGTAGCTATAGTCTTTTGCACAAGTCCCATATTGACACAAGATGGATCCGGCAATTATGAAATTTACTTGATCGTACAGCAGATGTATGATGTTGTTCCCTTCCAGCATGAGCAGATGTCAGTTCTCCGACATGTCGTTTGCGCACATCGCCGAGGGTTTGTCGCGAGGATGTCGTCGGATGGGGCGACTCAAGTAAGAACCCGTTCTTTGTCCACAACACATGATTTGCGATTTACGATTCAGATAGTTCTGGTAATGGGATCGAATTACATATTATAGTAATTACATTTGCATTGTGAACGAGTGGAGCGTCTTGACGAGTGGTGCGTTCAGTAATCAGTTAATATCGCCCAACTTGATTGCAGTGTTTACTGAACTATTTTTATTTTGTACTTGAGTAAACATACATGTAACTCACGTTAGACATCCTTCTTAAATAAAGTAAAAAAAAAAACTTAAGTAACAGTAAAACTTAAAGTACGATTCAACATTTTATTTCAACATTTCAGCTGACAGAAAAATGCGAGACTAAAATAACTACATTACGCGAACTTTCACCCAATAACTGTCACTAAAACAAAAACTTACTCTGTATGCAAATACAATTGCGAACTAGCGTGTGAATCGTCGTGATTACATACTATTAACAGATTTCGACATGATGATAGGATCCCCTGGCCACTGCACATGGAAATATAATAACGAAAATAGTTCAAGAGGTAAACGAAACGAACGGAGTAAAACCAGTGTTATTTTAACTAAAATAAAATGCTGCATGCTATTAGCCTATTCAAATGTGTATATACGATGTTTAATTAAGACAAAATGTCCATATGCATACATAAAATACAATAAAAAAAGTACAAGACATAAAATACAATTAAAACAATGATGACATACAAGTGAAAAATAAATAAGTAAATAGTAAAAATAAATAGGTCATGAAAACAATGGTCTAAGTGTTCAAAAATATTTATTACAAATATGGCACAATGTGTGTGTGTTATAATTAAATATATAACTGACACTGTTTGATAATCGAATGTTGTGTGCGGGTTAATTTGTTGATGTCGTGATTGATTCGACAGTTTCTTCAACAACGGCGTGTTGGCGCAGGAACATGCAGGGCGATCCCTCGGTGCTGCTCTCCAAGTCATGTCAGAATTGTCTGAATTAAGGTACGAATTATGACCAAATATAATTTATTATTCATGAAAAATCAGATGCTGAGTTTATGAGTTTAAAATCAGTTGCACAGTGATCGATAAGTTGTCAAACATAATTGTTCTTATTACATTGATTTCTGAATAATTAGCCGTGTGATAGATATTAGATATGCAGCTTTTCGCGAAGCAAGATACAATTTTCCTCTTAAAGCTACGTCTCTGACAAAGGATGTTTAAAAATGAGTCTTGAGAGCGGTCTCAAAACTAAATGGTCCATCCTTCCATAATTTACTCTAGGATCTCCATAACATTTTATTAAAAAAGAGAACACAGTAAATGTACTTACTCCCAAATTCCCAGTACTTACCCAATCAAACGATCATACATTCTTCTGACGCATAACTTCAGAGACAACGCATTTGCTTTTAGTTTCTAACATATCTCAGATGATTGCTTTGTGATTTGAGTGTGTGTGTGTGTGTGTGTGTGTGTGTGTGTGTGTGTGTGTGAGTGTGTGTATGTGTGTGTGTGTGTGTGTGTGTGTGTGTGTGTGTGAGTGCGTGTGTGTGTGAGTGCGTATATGTGTGAGTGTGTGTGTGTATGTGTGTGTGTGTGTGTGTGTGTATGTGTGTGTATGTGTATGTGTATGTGTTGTGGTGTGGTGTGGTGTGGTGTGTGTGTGTGTGTATGTGTGTGTGTGTGTGTGTGTGTGTGTGTGTGTGTGTGTGTGTGTGTGTGTGTGAGTGTGAGTGTGAGTGTGAGTGTGAGTGTGAGTGTGAGTGTGAGTGTGAGTGTGAGTTTAAGTGTGTGTGAGTGTGAGTGTGAGTGTGAGTGTGAGTGTGTGTGAGTGTGTGTGTGTGTGTGAGTGTGAGTGTGTGTGTGTGAGTGTGAGTGTGAGTGTGAGTGTGTGTGTGTGAGTGTGAGTGTGAGTGTGAGTATGTGTATGTGTATGTGTATATGGTGTGGTGTGTGTGTGTGTGTGTGTGTTTGTTTGTTTGTGTGTGTGTGTGTGTGCGTGCGTGCGTGCGTGTGAGTGTGTGTGTGTGTGTGTGTGTGTGTGTGTGTATGTGTGTGTGTGTGTGTGTGTGTGTGTGTTTACTAGCATGCATGGGCGCGTGCGTGAGTGAGTGCTTGCGTGTGTTTAATAAGCACATTGTTTCCTTCTAGACTGCGGGCGTGTAAGCTGTCACTCAAGTCGTGGTCTCACATCGCTCCCAGCGTGTCTAAATGGTGTCCTGAGCTTCAAGTCCTCCAGTAAAACACTTTTGTTTATTCACCTTGCATCACTGTTAAGCCATACTAATGACATGTATTACTTGATTGACGTGACACTTCAACCCTGTGGATTGTATCAGACAGAGTTGCGTGGGGAGTGCGCTATGTTCATGGTGTATTTATTGTACACAGTTCTTTATTGGAAGGAGTTAATGCAATAGTTCTTACAAACCAACGCATAGCGTAGCGTTAGTTTTTCTTGTAATATATTATTTAAAATGCTTCCATAATTGCATTACTTTATATTGGTAAACATGTTGCTGTGTGGTCTGTATCTCTTCGAAAAACGGTTAACCACATATTGCTAATTACACTTCTGGAAGATTCTAGTTCGGCACTGTTCCATGTTTAGTTCACGACGATTCATTAAATAGAGTCTCGGACTCGAATGAAATATGACCATACTTGCTACATAAAGTATCATTAACATACGATGACCATACTTGCTACAGAAACATCCTATTTATGTGCCACTGATCAGTAAGTAATTTTCTCTCTTGTGTCCCAGAGAAGGCACCTACTAGTGGAGTCAAATTGTCGCACATCGATCTACCGCATAATGTCTGTAACGTTGTTTAACCTGGGGACAGACATATGCGGAATTACGTACGTTGCTTTATTTCACCGAGGATTGTGCTTTGCTTGACAGACTCGACACCAACTCAGTGTTTGCCGAGAAAGAAGCCGGGAGGTTACTGGGTGACGCACTGACCTCAATGTCGCAACTGTGTGACCTTCAGTAAGTATTGTTAATTATGAAATGCGTACATACATATCACATATGACAGTCTAGAAAAATGAAGTAATTAATATGGGTGATAAGTAAAATTACTTAAGTTACTTAATTACATACGAATGATATTTTATATTATTTGATTTGTTATCATGTGAATATATATATATATATATATATATATATATATATATATATATATATATGATTTTCACCTTCATCAGCTAATTCCTGTACCTTATGTTGTAGCTCACGTGGTGTATTAGCGCATATGAGCATAATTTTATAGTCAGCGTCGAAATATGCTTTCGAGTGCTGCCGTGAACAGATTTGGGAATAATTTTTGGTGTCTCCCTCCATACAACATATATATGTCAATATTATATATATATATATACATATATATATATATATATATATATATATATATATATATATATATACGTATATATGTTTATATATACGTATGTATGTATATGAGTTTATATATATATATATATATATATATATATATATATATATATATATATATATGTATATATATATGTATACGTATACACACACGTATGTGTATACACTGCTGTATATATATATATATATATATATATATATATATATATATATATATATATATATATATATATATATATATATATATATATATATATATATATATATATATACCTACACATACCGGTACGTTGTAGACTAACGAAGTGTGATCTGAGTCTCGAGGCGTGGATCCACATCGCAGGCGGCTTGTCTAAAGGATGTCACATGTTGAAGGAACTCCAGTAAGAAGACGTTTGTTTATTTATTACACAGAATTTACTAAATGCAGCTAGATACAACATAAATAGGCATGTGTTTAAGTACTATACAATGGGTGTTCATTGGCTTTATGGGTCGCGGTGTCTTTAAACGTAGAGCAACTAATCGGTATGAGAGTAGCGAGATACAGCGTTATAAACAACAGGGATTCAACAGACACAAATGGCCGCGGGTACTGCGTTTTATTTACTGTGGACTTCGCATATCACGAGGGGAACACGGTGTATTTGTGTTTGTTTTATAATCAACCTCTGCCATTTTTACAGTCTCAGCGGAAACGCTGTGTTTGCCAAAGAGGAAGCTGGAAAGGCTTTGGGAGACGCGATGTCTTCACTGACAGAGTTGTGCGACTTGCGGTAAGTAGCGATAATGATTATGAAATATGATCAGATCAGCGGGCGGGCGGGCGGGCGGGCGGGCGGGCGGGCGGGCGGGCGGGCGGGCGGGCGGGCGTCACTGTCTCAGTTTATCCCTCCCTCCCTCCATCCCACCCTCCCTCCCTCCCTCCCTGCCTCCCTCCCACCCTCCCTCCCTCCCTCCATCCCTCCCTTCCTCTCTTTCTCTCTCTCTCTCGTTCTCTCTGCATGTGTGGGCGTGCATGCTTTTGATTATGTGTTTATTTGTTTGTGTGTGTGTGTGTGTGCGTGCGTGCGTGTGTGCGTGTGTGTGTGTGCGTGTGTGCGTGTGTGCGTGTGTGCGTGTGTGGATGCGTGGATGCGCTAGCGCGTGCGTACGTGCGTGTGTGTGTGACTACGTTTTGTTTAATTCGCCATACTAACTATAATATTAGTATAATAAATAATTGCAGACTGTACGGATGTGACGTCACCCTGCCCTCATGGCGCCACCTCGTGGACGGCGTGTCCAAGAGTTGTTCGCTGATGACGTGTCTCGAGTAAGAACCAACCAACCAGTGATTATTCTAATAAACCTCATTAAATCTAACTGTTGACGAATTACAAGAACGATTTAGTTACGATGTTTTCAATTGTCGAATACTTTCGTTTGTGTATACCAATTTTTAAATCGTTCTGAAGGTGACTCATTTGTAGGGTTTAGTTCAAATGAAACTGTGTGTAAGGATGGTGGATCACAACCACTTTATATCATTACAGCAAAACATCGCATTTGTTGATCACAGTTAACATTTTACTGGCCTTAAGGTAACATATATGTCTCTATCCGTATATCGACGGTTGGTAGTACTGTTAGGTTGGTGGTTTCTTGAATAAACGTTGTTTATAATTATTTTGTTGTATACACTATACTATATACCGCAGTGTATTAATTTGTGAACTGAATTTTATTTTGGTGGCTATGATGTCCGTTGTTTTCAGCTGTCGTAAAAACAAGTTGGCAGATGACAGTGAAGATGCATTCAAAATGGTCCTGAAACAACGGTCTGGCTTGACAGTATAGTAAGTTTACATTTATGATGTTTCTTAGTCAACAAGTCTGGTAAATATTCGACCAGTTTGTTCAGCATGTGGTGACTATGGAGATTTATGTTTTTCTTGAACATTAATAAACATATTTGGATACCACCGGAACAAAATTAATACATTTATATGAGCCGGTGAGCCAGGCCTTTCCCAAGATACACATTCCGTAGAAGTTAGTTTAAAATGCAAGCGGGCACAAAAATACGTCATATATGTTGCAAGTTTTAAACGACAGGAGGCCCTATTTCGCACATGTTGCACGTTACATGTGGTTTCTCAATATTCCAATATTCCAGCGACAGTATTTGTCATTCTTCATTACTTTGTATAAGGTCTGTACCTACAGGATGATGCCTGTGGGTGTCGAAGTTATGAATTGTGCAATTGTTATTTCGAATTCCATGGTTTGGATTTGAAATGATCGTGAAAGACTTTTATCATAGATCTCTTCTGAGTAGTAGGTTTTTTTCAGGTTATATATTTATGTTTACGTAATTATAAGACTAAATTTGACCTTTCCAAATAAGCGACGTTTGATGTTATCAAACCAAAATGTACATTTTGTTTGACCTAATCTGGCTGGTTAACGGATTTAGACGTAAACATGAGGTTTGTGCACATGAATACAGGAATGTTTTACTAGAGTGGTGACATGTCAAGATGTAACCCCGCTCTTGCAGTGTCCATGGCAATGAGGTGTCGCCAAAGTGTGCGCGTCATCTGCAGAAGGCGTTTGGTGACAGATTTGATACCACCGTAAGTCACTGTTCTGTTACCAACGGCTCACATACCCTCTCACACACTAATGCACGCACACACGCATGCACGCACGCTCGCTCGCTCGCTCGCTCGCACGCACGTACACACGCACACACACACACACGCATGCACGCATGCACGCACGCACGCGGGCACGCGGGCACGCACGCACGCACGCACGCACACACACACACACACACACACACACACTCACTCACACACACACACACACACCGAATGTGTACCTCTTTCACAGACAATGTACGTGAATTACATTCTGGTAAAACTGTGTTTTATCCTGATTACTGGAACTACCGGTTGTTCTGTATATATATAATAACATAATAATGTGTAATCACACGTAACCATACTGTTTAGTTATTGTAGAAAGTAATTATATAACATTAATTACTCTACACAAATGACGCGCGTTGCCAAATATATAATGATTTTATAAAATGTTGATGAACAGAGGTCGCGTATGGGTTACAAAACGATACTGATTACGATGCTAACGATTAAATACAGACCTATCTGATGACGTTGCTGTTATGTAAAGGTAGCTTCTGTATGTTCCTTAAACATTATCTAAAAGAAAAAACTGTATGAATATGATCACATTGCCGTACTTGTCTAGATTTCTTTAAGTGACATTGGTATTGTAATTATTATTATTATTATTATTTACGAGACAGAATCATTACACACACGCCCGCACGCAAATACACACTCATGTTACCTACACGCACGCGTACATTAAAATATATACGTTTTTATGGACATACCCCCGCTGTGTTGTTGTTGTTATTATTATTATTATTATCGAACACTAAGTACATTTATTATTATTATTATTATCGCACACTAAATAATTTTGTTCTGGTTAGTTTCAGACAGACTAACGCCATCTTGGAAGCAGTGTTGATCAGGAGCGACACCAGTGTCCCTTCAAAACCCCTGACATGACGTCACGTACACTTACACACGACCCTAGGAATGTTGTGTAGGCTATCAGCGGTTTTCTCTGGACGAGTGATAAATTTGCACCACAACAGTTTCCTCGGTCGATCTTTCCAAACGTATTACTGATATGTATGTAAACTAGTGTTAGCTGATGGAACTATAAGTTACGTATATGTATGGATGGAACTCGGCGGCGTTTTGATTCCAATTATGTTACAGATTCTAATGAGCTGAAAACGACCATGTTTGAGCGAGCTACAAAAATCAAAAGCTAATATTATCTAAACATATTATATAGGTAGTTTTTTTAACCTTTGGAAACGATTCGTACAGTTATTTATATATCTAAAAGCACCGGTGTTTATTAACAAGTCAAGATGGCGTATACCCCTATATGGGGTAGCTATGACGTAGAATGGTGACTGATCATGTAGTACCTCTACACAGAGGGAAACATGGCTTTGACAGACTCTTGTTTATCTTTCGATTTTCGAAAACTGGTTTCGTTACATGAGTTTACAGTCAACAGGCTTAAGCTATACTTAGCAAATTACTTGACAAGAACACAGAGTTTGTATACATGAAGTTTTAAAGTCATGTTTATTTTACTATAAAAACTGTAACCGGAGATTATTTCTTATTCAAGTATGCATATGCATAGGAGTAATATGGGAATTATTATTATTTTCTAATCGTCACTTTTTAATTACTAAATTAAATTTAAATGTCAGTGACCTCTTATAGATTATAGTAAACGGTTTTTTATTTATTTTGCTCATTTCCATAAATATCATGTCGATGCTTACGTTTGAATAAAAGTAATCACTTGATTTGCGTGAATTGTGTATTTATTTGTGTGAACTGTTCCTATTGTATCTCCAAAAACGACAGAGGGGGTGGAGGAGAAGGTATAAATGAAATGGGTGTATATTTATTTGCCGAAAGTATTGCTCGTTTATTATAGTTGTTCTCGCGATGTCTTATTTATGAAATCGAACACGTAAGCACATGGTTTACTTACATGATAATTTCTCATGAAAATGGTGCCAACAGGCTTTTGTTACGTTGTTTAATTTATTTGGCTAGAAGGCTCAAATTAGCTTCAATGCGTGCGTCTCGGTTAGGGTTTTCATGTACGTTGGGAACACACAAAACTGTTGCCACTAAATTGTCATATTTTCATACTTTTTGGCAATTTGTTGGCTAGAGGTAGTTTAAAATGAGTTGTTATTATGATTATGCAAACCTGTATGTAAGGCATTCTGCTAATATTGAGGTAGGATTGCAATTATTTACACCGGAGTTAAAATCATGTCTGAACAATGATCTCAAAAGCAATTTGAGGATATTTTTCCATCATCATGTCTCACAATAGGATACGTACGTGTACTATAACGTGAGTATTAGAGATTAGTTAAACTAATTCCAAATCCATTATTACCATGAGTCAAACTTCATATATTCCAAGGGAATGATAAATACTCATTTTTCCCTGCATATTGTGGCGTCTTATACAAGTCCCATCACCGTCCGTCTCACGTTACCGTCCGTCGCCGTAATACACCTGTGTACACCAGGTGGCGTTTTCAGCATTTTATGCCGTCTACGCGCATCCAGAGGCCGCCATATATATTCATGTAAACTACATTGGAATTGGTCAGTATTTTTATTAAGTGATACAACATATACCACTCGAAATATGATCATCCATCACCGTCCGTCTCCCATCGTTTTTAGCCACCACAGCTCATTTTTTGTAAGATAAATACAATAAAGTGACTGGTGTATGCCTATTGGATAATGCAACAGGTTCAAAATATCTACCTTATTCATATTAACTAGGAATGTGTATTTTATGTATAGTTTAGGAGTTATTTGCTTACAACTTTTGAAAGTAAATAGGTATGTATCACCACAGTACAGGCAGCATCTACCCATAGGTTGTATACACTGTGGGTGGTATGCGTAATAGGCCTACGTTAACATTGTATTTGTTCTGAGTAGTTATAACTACCTGGGACAGAGATACAACACCAGAGACAAAAACCAAGACAAGGAGATTGAAATGAGGGTTACGGCCGGATGGACAGCATTCGCCTAACATCGCGACATCTGTAAGGGTAACATTGGAACATGCTTGAAGAGACAAGTCTACAACTCATGCGTATTTACAGCATTGGCATATGGCGCGGAAATGTGGGCATTCACCAGCCAAGCAAAGAACAAACTAGCAGCCGCACAAACAAGTTGGAAAGGGGTATGTTAAACATTACATATCGGGACAGAAAAACAAACATCTGGGTAATAGAAAAGACAAATTAAGGTCACAGACGTGATTGAACAAGTCGAAAGTGGACCTAGGCATTGCATGTCAGCAGAATACGAGATAACCGATGGGCATTGCGTATCACCACTTGGAAACCCTACGGAAGGAAAAAACCTAGAGGAAGACCTGCGAGTTTATGGAGACGTACTAGACGACTTCTGGAAGGTTACTATCTGGCAGAGGATAGCGCAAGATAGGCAGATACTATATTTTACTGTGTAGGGCCTGTTTTATACAGTCTATATCCATTCTATGAATGGACAATAGTTATTATTAAATTAGTAACCCTACATAATATATTTCAACACAAACTCTAGGTGGCATAATTCACAATAATGACGGCGGCCATCTTTGAAAATGACGAATGTGAATGTCGGACAAGGTCAACAATAGAACATTTGAAATCGTACGTTGCTGCCGGATTACGACTGGGTGAAGCATACGAGATACGGGGAAAACGAGTTCGTTTTCACTGCCATTTTAAAAATCGCCTCAAATGGAGGCATCCTGGGCAAATCCAGACATCCTAAGATCTATATATTATTTTTATATTAATGAATTGGCCGTGGCTATTTGTCCGGTTACGGTCGAATAGCCTGGGGGACTATTCGTCCGGATACGGACAAATAGCCCATGGTTGCGTATAGGCTATTCGTCCGGATACGGACAAATAGCCCATTTTTGCATATGCGCTATTTGACCGGACAAATACAGATAAATAGCCCGACATCGCGCTATTTGTCCGGACGTCATAGTAAACGCGGTACCTTCTCACGGGTGTAAGTGCTATGCTATTGATTAAGAAGGCATGTTTGTATGTATGTTTAAATAGCAACTGTTTCTTCTGAAATAGTCGCAGTGCGGCAAGTTTTATTCACATGTTCAACTGGCGGGCCGGCCAGTATATCATGTCACTCGCACGTACAACACGAGCGATTTACTTGGCATAGATGGGTAATGGTCAAATGAGCTTATTTTTATGGTTTCTGTTGATAAATATTTAAATAAAAGTGACTTTAAAATGGCATAACTTTATTATTTATATAACTATTAACATATTGTTTGCCGTATTTTCAAATACATTGTATGGAGTAATACTTTTTCAATATTGATGTTTATTCATGCTAATTAATGAAGTTAATTAGCTAATATTAGTTAAGTAGTGCATCAAGTTAACAGAACAAGATATTCTAATTATAAGACCAGCATAAATAAATATGAATATATTTATACATATTATGCAGTGTGCATAACCACATTGACTATGAGAATAAATATATATTAACTATATAATCATGTGATAATAAATGAATTAATTAGTTAATAGGCGATAATTAGCAGGCAACCTTGACAGACAGAAACGTTTTTGTAAAATGCCACAATGTCCATGAATATGTTTATAATATTATTATAAACATGAAATTGGTAGAACCACCTTACTTATGGTAAGAGATATACATTAAACACTTATGTAATATTAATAATAAACTAATAAATAAATCAATATATGATTAGTAGCCGTGCTTTGTATAGACTTACACATGAATAAAAGGCCGCAATGTCCATAATTATTAAGACATTCCCACATTAATTACGGTAGTAAATACACATTACCCTGTAATTTCATATTAACACTAACTTAATTAATTAATAAGTTAATATTGGCTAATGTTAGTATGCTAACTCGAGTAATGGTTGCGTTTTGATGAAAGCATGCAGTAAATAATTATGAAGTAAATATAATTTATGCAATGTTTAGAACCACATGAAACATTATGATCAACCATCAATAAATACATGTCATTACAACATAAATAATAACATTATTAATAAATATTAACTAAACAGCAAACTCAACATATCAATGCATGACAATGAAGCATAGTTGTCATACTTCACTTGTTTATGGATGATCGTGAGGTTACAGGTTGGACAAATGCTGCAGGCTCAATAGAGGCCAGTAATAACATGTTGTTATTTCATAATATTCTGCATTTCAACATGAACTGATGAAGTAATGTTTATAAACTGTTCACAGTGTTTCGTCACCGACTCCAACATCTCTTGTGCCAAATGCAAGACTGCTTTCTGCGTTACCCTCCACAGGGATAAAGTGCAAGACGAAGAAGATGCTCACTTACTCCACTTCACTATGTTTAGTGTAGATATGTGTATTATATGTCACATTCAGCGAGACAAGTTATGTAATAAATCAGAAATTTGTGTAAGCGGATGATGCATGTGACATATTGAAGCCTTTGTAGGTTATGTATCTTCACAGATAACTGACAGGTGCAGTTTTGTTCGGGCAATAAACTAGTGTTGTGTTCTTGTCTATTAAAACTGCAGTGTACATGTCACGATCACAGGGACTGTATCTTCAGAGAGCGTAGATATGTCGCTGTATCGTCTTCAGTTAAACAAAGTTTGTAGTTATGCATACACATGTGATTTCTGAAATAAAACAATTCAAAGTGCATGCAATAACTACAATAATTCATCAAGCACATTATATTAGTATTATTGTATGTTCATGCCAAGCATTTAAATAAATAGCAAACAATAATTATTATTAATGTTTAACATTTCTAGAAGTAATTGCATTATTATTAATTATAATTAGGAATAGTAGTGATATTTTATTAACAATATCATGATATTGGTTGAATGGCACATTATAATTAATAATTTTAAATTAACATGGACAAACTGAAGAAAACAATATTTAATAAATGTAAAACAATTAAAGTGTTCATACTTTTCTAGCAACTTGCATTGGCAATCATGACTGAATAAAACTAATATTAATAAATGTGATTTGTTACCTATTACTAATTAATTGAAATTAAGCCTATTTTCAACATCCCCTGGCTCTGCTCTTTTTGTGGAATTGCCTAATTTACTTAAAAAGAAATATATTTTACAAAACCATGTAAATACTAAATTAACTAAAATTACTAAATAAGTGCGCCATATATAAATTAGTGGAATACTGATATTCAATATCCACGATGTCGCTACGCGTTCCGATTGACGTTTCTGCGCATGCGCAATAAATGTAAAATCATCTTTGTCCAGCGAAACGACAAAGGATTTTCGGTATAATGCCACGGGCTGTTTGTTAACTCTCGTGTGATGATTACTGTGAAGAGTTTCTTAAAATGTCGGTTAATGCAATACAATATTACGGTTTTTTTTTATAAATAACTGTCACGGATTATGGCGCACTAGAGTCACGTGATTTACGCTTGCTATCAAAATATGCCTCAAAACTTGTTTGCCTCGTGTTAATTTGCGACAAATAACTTCGCTGAGAAGTTATATACATCCTAACGAACAATTAACCCGTGGTATTTATGCCACAAATGCTTTGTCCTTTCACTGCACATTGATGATTTTACATTTATTGCGCATGCGCAGAAACGTCAATTGGAATGTTTATAACGCCGGAAAAATGTAAGCGCTACACCGCGCAAAAGCCATATTGCACGAGCTGGCACGGCAACGAAATGTTCAAAACATACCAATTAAATACTGCAGATATAAGTACAATTGTTAATGTTTTTTTCAAGCCGATACTACAAAATTATTATATAAATAATTCGGAAAGCGTAATAATACCTTTGCTTTGTCCCCTTTGATGAGATCGCATCCCCTTCGTCTTAGAGACCGAGCCGCTCTTGATCGTACGCTGTCGCACTTACATTTTTTTCCGGTCGTTAAAAACGTTCCGTTTGACGTTTCTGCGCATGCGCAATAAATGTAAAATCATCAATGTCCAGCGAAACAACAAAGAATTTTCGGTATAAATGTCACGAGCTGTTCGTTAACTTTTCTGTGATGATTACTGTGATGAGTTTCTTAAAATGTCGTTCAGTGCAATGCAATATTACGTTTTTTTTTATAAATCACTGTCACGGATTATGGCGCACTACTGTCACGTGATTTACGGTTGCTATCAAAATATGCCTCAAAACCTGTTTGCCTCGTGTTAATTTGCGACAAATAACTTTGCTGAGAGGTTATATACATCCTAACGAACAACCCGTAGTATTTATATCATAAATGCTTTGTCTTTTCGCTGCACATTGATGATTTTACAAATACCACGCATGCGCAGAAACGTCAATCGGAACGTTTATAACGCCGGAAAAATGTAAGCGCTACAATGCTCTTTATGTACCGCCTTGCACGGAAGCCTACGTAATATTCGCATATTCAATCGACGTGTTGTAAGTTTAAGTCTTACAGTAACTCGATCCCGCGAGAAATATGTCCGGACAAATAGCCTGGGGGGCCGACATAGGCTATTTGTCCGTATCCGGACGATTAGTCCCCCAGGGCCCAGGCTATTCGTCCGTATCCGGACGTATAGCCACTCCGTAATGGGCCATGGGTGCCACGTTTCACACTTGTAAAAATGCGCATACTTACCACCCATGTCTCTAGGGGTACAAGCAATTACAAACAACAAAGTAATTGGTACTTATCTTTATTTTCATTTTGAAATATAATATATGCCAACAACGTTGCACACACACGAGGCACATTCACACATTCACAATGTATTGGTTTTGTGTCGTTATAAAGTGCAACATGTAATTCATTCAATATCTCGATAACACAAGGTCAACGGTGTGTAAAATATTCATACACATCTTGTAAACAAAACATCGATCATACCTCTGTTTTTTGCCCAGGTTATGGAGTATTTCGGTTCTGCTAACTTTATAACAGTGCTTTGTACGAGCTATTTTCTGGAAGCATTTCTGTGTAATTTATAAATTATTTACCATTCAATGCACACACAAATCACTCTTGAGTCCACTAAAATCACTAACAATCAATCCTATCGCACATTAGTAGTTTCATTTGACATACAAACGCTTGCCCAGTCAAACTGCACCTCATGCATACACACACATACAGAGACACGATCAAACATTTCGGCAAGACACCATTCGCTGCAAAAGCATCTCAATAGACATGTATATGTTAGAAAATATAATGATGTCCTTCTCCACAGACTAAATAGCGTTTTCTAATATGTACAGTGACACAAAATATTCAAGCATTGAAATAAAATATATTTACACGATGTTTGTATGACGCTGACATCACCCGATCATGGAACAGATGAAACAAATGTACAAGATTCCTACTGCCCGCCGCGTCAAGAATGACAGACACCCAGCCAGCTCGAGTGCAGGACATCACACACACGCAATCGACTATGCACAGAAAATAAAAGAACCAGTCACTCATTTTGCCAATTAGGATCAATATATGGCTTCAGAATTCACTAATCTCCCTGTAGCGGGTGTCCAACAAGTTGAGTTATGGCACTGACTGATATCCTGTAGAAATTGGCTGACAACAGATTCAAAGTCTGCTATCAAATTCTATGAAATGTCCATGTCTCATACAACTGTCACCTAACTTCATCAGCAGAGTTAGGTGATGTGTACCGTTAAAATAGAGTCATTGCAAATTTCAATATTACAAATGTTTTAGGCAATGCAATTTTATCTCTAATAGTTCAACAGCATAAAATGTACTCGTGTACATGTTCGGAGAAGTTTACAATTATAGAATGTTACTGTAAATGATTGTATTTAGGTTGCACAAATTTAACGTGAAACATTATTATTTACACTTAAGTTTTACTTTACTGGATCAGATCTATTAATATCCTCAGTTGGTTGGATTGCTCGACCTACACCGTTTTGATTTGTTGGCTTATCTTGGTTACCCTGACCCATACCTATACCTGGCTTGGTCTGTTGGCCCCACTAACAAATCTTACCAAACCAGTCAGTATACCGGTTTAATTAAATTAAAAAGGAAAATTTTGTGTTTATTTTTCCAATCTAAAACCCAAACAGATAAATGTCCCCAAAACACTGTCTTGTGAATATTTAAAATGGAGATGCAAATGAAATAATAAAAAAATTCAAATCACTAAGAACAATATCAGACATGCATGCAACTACATTTTAAATAATGTCCCAACCCATGTTGTTTCATAACGGTTCTACAAAGAATTAGATATGAGAAATTTGAAACGAGTGAATGATATTCACACAGTGTAAACTGACCAGCTTATTCCTGAATATGCACCAGAACCATCAAAACTACGTCTAACACATCTTTGGTAACAAATAGTATCTACGGTCTTGTGCGCTGATAAATTCAGTCAAAATTATTGACATTCAAAGCAAAATATATAGCTGTATAGCCAGCCTGTCCGTCAATGGTAAATGTAACTCCCTACATTGGAACATGAGTGAAGGTCACATTGTCACGACATTTAGAGATTCATTTTGCAAACGAGCAACACATTCATGTCTGAACATTCAGGCGCTCAATATTGGCAGGAAAGCGACAGACAAATTAACATTGCCATGTGTTGGTCGTGAACGTGCAGTCAGATGTATTTGTATCAAAATAACACAAGACCTTACAGCAAATGTGTAAAATCGTGTTTACCTACTACAGACAGCCGACATAAAACACAGCACGAGACCTGGGCACATCTTGGTCACGCAGTGCGTAATACTGACGCATGTTCGCAAACTAAACCTCTCTAAAGACGTCATCCCACATTCACGGACAGTACATTTCATTTCGGATGAAAACACACTTTCCGATTGCTCGATATCACTCGGGCATGCACACATGCTGCTAAACCTGTACACACATACACAGAAACCATGCACGGGAAAGTGGAAATGGATGACAGTCACCATAGCAGACTGCTGACCTATGTACAAGGTGACCTCCCTCACTCACTGCCCATGTAAACATGCACACACATACACAAATGTACAACGTAGTCGGTTGTTCATGCGCGAAACCTCGCCCTCTGATCCGACCAGTCGATTAGTTAACATCCGTGCCCCCAGATGGCGCTAGCGGGCCCCATTCGCTGCCTGGCGGTCACAAAGCACCTGCTCAAGTCTTTTATGGACGGCCGGACTGGCGTTTGGACAGAACCGCTTGACCGGGCTCTCCTGGGCCCCCTCATCGGCCAGGGCCAGCCGCTTGCCACTGATGTATGTGCGGTCATTCATCCGTAGCATGTTGTTTATCGCCCGGAGGTCCTGAAAAATGACACGACCAAATTGTGTGAAAACAGAAGACGATGTCAATAAAGTGTGAATTTTCACTCCATTTGTCCAGAATATAAATCTTCTGTTTGACACTAGTCTTGCTTAACCGACTCGATGTCGGTCGACTGTGGAACTACGCCGAGAAGACAGTCTGGTGAGTGGCCCGGCTTTCGAATGTTTATCCGCGTGATCTATACAATGCTTCCACCTCACGGACACTGGTTAATCCTGCCGTAATTCTTATTTTATAAACAACTGTAAATTTGAATTTTTACTTATTTTTGTGTTAATATAACTTCAATGTTGAATACTTTTTATAGGATATCATTATCTTGTAAAAGTATATAGTTTTATTTTATAGTTGGCCTGAGAGCCAATCAGCGTCTCTACCCTAATCTGGGGTAAGGCCGCCCTGGCGGATAAGCAGAGCGTTTCTTTCCCAAGGCAGAGTTGAGGGGCTTAAAAGTGCTACCACCTCACGGAGCCTGGGTAACAGAGGCTAGTTTGATACTTACAGGTGACAATATAATCTTTAACCTCTAAAGCCCTGAGTTTCTGAGGACCTCAACACTATGACCAGACTTGGGTTTACGTAATGAACCGTATCGTAAAACTGTTCATCATAATTATATAAAAGTGTATATAATCTGAACCAGAAAGGAATTATCTATAAACTGTTGTATGACTAACTGAAACCAATTAATATATAATATCACAAATCCAAGATTGTCGACAATATATATGAAAATCAGTTTTGTTTGGTTGATTCTTCCATAATTATAAGCAATTATTTTATCAATTATTATATAAGGAGTGTTCAATGAGTAATATAAAAACTAACACTCATACATCAATTGGGTTCTATTTTATGTTACTCGGGAAGTTTGTCCTGTTTTTCTCAAATCATGATTGAAATAGTACATACAGCAAATGACACTGCCATCACAAGTGGAATATAGCACATGCTAGTACAAATAAAAATTATACTGTATAAATCTCAATAAATTTGCATACATTGTGTCATCAAAATTACTGTCGCATGACTACAAAACTTATTGAAAATAATCAGAATATTATTTATGTCAACCACCTAGCCTGCAGAGTTGGTGTCAAGTGAAGCAGTCATAAGCATTCTTTCCCAGCCTGTCCAGGCAGAATGTGAACATGTAGCTTTTTGGGATGCACTTAGGTGCTTTCAAAAACATTAAATCAAATAAAAATGTCTTGTGTACTACCTACATACCGCCTATGCAAAATTATAGGAAAACTTACCTAAGTTTCATAAAATATTACCAGTTTTTGTGGCGGCAGCAAATCAATTTAACTGCAATATGCCTTCACACCTTCCATGCATTCGTAGACTGGCTTGTTTACTTGCTTAATGAAATGTTCTGGTTAAATAGAAAAATCTTCTCATCAAACACCGTACCTTGGCTGGACTTCGGTTGAAGCAGTAGAGCATCTTGGTCTGTGGGGTGATGATGGGGGCGATGCTCTTGTGGGGGGACACGTACACGGAGTGCTTGCTCGACACCCGCCGCGGAGACTGCTGCAGGGGCTGCACCACGGGCAGTGGGGAGAGGATCGGCACCCCATCCTGCGGGAAGAACGGGATCAATCAGTGAAACACGTGAACAACAAAGCAAGTGAATCCTGGGTTATGTTACTCATTGTGAAATGATGGCTGAATGCTTGCCTGAGATGTCGGTTTGGCGTTCGACTGAACAAATGTGCCTGGGATTGAAGTGTGATGCACTCGGGGGAGGTGGGAGAGGGAGCGAGAGGGAGAGACAGACAGAGAGGAGAGAGAGGAAGATAGAGAGAGAGAGGGAGGGAGAGAAAGAACACAAGTGTTTAACTTCTTATATCTGCTTTCTGCATGAACCAAAGCATGTATAGTAAGAATTAACTACATATTAATTCCATACTGACGTTTGTAATTTGCCATATATACACACACTGATTTTACGTAAATAACTCACCCCGTTCTGTGTAAATCTCAAGGCAAAATTCTTGATCCTCTTCACATAGACCTGCAACAGACCACAACCAACTTGACACTCTCCTTGCAACTGAATTAATGAACACGGACAAACTGGGACAGTCTATGGCACTTGAACAAATAATATGTTTACATTTTGTTATGGCTTTGTGCTCTTTAAAAAAAGGGATATAACCAGATATAACACTAAAAATAAATCATATGGGGTTCGTTTGTGGATTTCTTTCACCAATCATTGTGTTCAAAAACAAAAATATACATGGCCATTTTTTTTTTTAAATTGTAAATAACTAAGCTCAGGGAATTATGCAAATTTGTCACATGCTAATTTCAGAGCATGGCAGGAAAATACGAACAACTGCTTAAGTTAAGATAAGTTTATCCAGAGACAGGTCAGTCACTTGCACAGGACAAACAGAAATGTGATTTCAACGAACCGCGTTGTAGAACTTGATGAGATCGCCACGGTCCTCCCCACGGTCCTCAAACTCGAAAGAGGACCCGGTTCCCGCCAGGCGCGTGGGAGTGGGGGGCTGGCTGTCGGGTTCGGGCACGGGAAGAGCGCTCGATGACCGGATGAGACTGAGTCTCTCCGTTCTCCCTACAACAAGAGTTCGGGATGACCAGGGGATGGTGTTGTTAGAACTGGGAAGACTCTGTGTGTTCTCCAAGGACTCGTCCTTATATCTCAAAGTACACAACTCTCGTGGTCACTAGTACTCTTAGTTTTTATTATTTTCCCAAAGGTAGTAAAGCAACCTTGTTAGGTGTCCTGTATCGAAATGAACGAATCAGGACAATCGTTGGTGGACGGTAAATAAGGTTGGTGTCATGGGCTTATCACGTTTATCAGCAATATGTTAAATCCCATCTGCATTTGTGCTGGATCAAAACAGTACAGGGTGAAAACAACGCATAGGCTTGTCAGATAATAAATGTGTAGTCTTGTTAAAATGACATACAAAACAGGCTATGATCACTGGACAGGATAACTGAGGGAAGTGTGAAGTCTAATGCCAAAACAGTCAAGAATACTTTAGAAGCTTATACGATAACTTCATGAAAATGAAATAGCATTTTCTCACAACTTTATTTGCATAACGATTCTAAAATGCGATCCCAAAAATTGGAAATGCAAAATCAGATTCAGCGACACGCGAACTTATTTCATTACTTACTCTTGTCACGATCATCTCGTTCTTTTTCTGCCACCACAACAGGAGAGCTCGACCCACTTGCTCCGTTTTTGCTGCTTTCGCTGCTCCCCGACGATCGACGTTGCCGGCTGCTTAGCAACACGCTGCGGTAGACCTGGTGACAGGACAGTGGGTGTGTCAGATGTCTTTATTGACAGGTAAATTGTTAACTTGAAAACATTGAGTCGCACACCATCAAATGATATCACCAATACATAACTATCCGGTTGCAATACATTGGACATTTTATGGGTATTCAGAATACTGTCGCCATAGTAACATTGTATAATTTTACACCACCCCACTTTCAACTCACAACTTTGGGCCTGTGTTTGTAACAGTCACATGACTCTGGCCGGGCTAACACTAACATGACTCCGGGCCCAGGTTTACAACACAAACAACTCCTTCTGAGCTCAAACTTTATTCGAGGTGTGGTTTTAGGACAATCACATGACCGAGCCTGGGCTTATAACACTCGCTTGACTCTGGACTTGGGCTTACAACATTCACATGACACTGAACTCAGGATTACAATGTTCACATGACTCTGGGTCTGGGCTTACAACACTCACATGACTCTGAGCCTGAGGCTGCATTCTGTAGCACTTCATGATGTCCTGGAATGACTGGTCCTTGTCCGTCACCTACAACGTCACACAACTCTCAACCACACAACCTCAAACTGCATCGGTCTCACACACCCACATATACCTTACTCTACACATTTCTGATAACCAATCCTTTACCAGGTGCTGTACCCTACTGTATTAACCATCAAACATAGGAGGAATACACACAATAATAACGTCAAGAACTTAATTCAACAAGCACACAACTCACAAATGAATTAATTGTTTTGGCACAAATCATAGAAGTTACCACAATATTTTGTAAATATTTACTTAATATGTCAGCTACTGTGAATGGTTACATTTATTATATGGTGCTGCCCTGGAGTTAGTTAAAATATTATCTGCTGCAAGCAAAGCCGTTGTCATACCAAATCCTTCGCATTGCGAAATTATCCCCCCCCCCCCACTACGCTGTGCACGTCACTTATGCATGTTTGCTGCGCATGTGCGATCTCACAATTTTTTGCAAACATAAAGAAAAAGTAAGTTTTTATATACCGCAGTATCCAATCCTTAGGACTGCTCAAAGCACTTTTACACTTTACTTCCCTGGCAGACTTGTTCAATCAAATACCATCTCAATTTCTCTGGGAAGCACCCAGCCACATGCTACAATTAATGCGCAAAGGCTGCTCGATCACATAGTCACCACTGTATATAGCCAGGTACTCATTTAAACAGCTGAGTAAACTGGAGCAGTGTAAATGGAAAAGGTTTTAACACCGCAGCACAGGATTCGAACCTGGGTTCTCTTAGTCGAGAGTCCAAAGCTCGCCTTTGAGCCATAGTGCTCTACAGTTAGCCTCATTAGCTTGATGACAAATCTAATTTGTTGATCAGGAGTATAGCAGAGACATGACACTAGGTACCAGGGAAAGAATTTTGGAGGTGCGGATAGTAGGGCAGATGCGAGTAATTTGGCACGGCGACCGCGTTCAAGTACTCCCACCTCCTCACTGTGACGCCGTATAAATGTGTACTGCACTGACATGTCAACTACATGACAACTACACGCCACGTACCTTTGCGATGACGTAGACGGCACACATGATGAGTTGGTCGAGGTGGCGGTCTTGCATGAGGTCGACGTGGTGGATCATGCAGTGCTCGAAGCACGTCCACATCTTGCTTCGGAGCTCGCTGTCAATGTCCAGTCTCTCACACAAGTCTCGCAGCCGCACGCTCGCCAAGTGGTACACCTGCCGGAAGTTGACATGCAACATTGATTCAATGGCATCTGTGCCACGCTGACATCAATGACCATTGTGTACAAAGTTAATAATATGTGCAGCATAGCAAACATATGAAAGTGATTCAATGATATTCACGCATATTGATATTGAGACGAAAGGTTAAATGGAAGACGTTTGTTTATTGCAGATAATAGTGCAAGCCTTTGACATACAATAAAAGAAAAAGAAAGACATTGATTGATTGCTCACACTATTAAGAATACTTTCTGTGACTGCCCTAAGCAACGCGATGAGCTGCTTTATTAAATTTACATGACCACAAACATCTGGTACAAATAAATCAGGAACATGTTTTGTGTGTGTGACTGTGTGACTGTGTGACTGTGTGACTGTGTGTGTGTGTGTGTGTGTGTGTGTGTGTGTGTGTGTGTGTGTGTGTGTGTGTGTGTGACTGTGTGACTGTGTGACTGTGTGACTGTGTGACTGTGTGACTGTGTGACTGTGTGTGTGTGTGACTGTGTGTGTGTGTGTGTGTGTGTGTGTGTGTGTGTGTGTGTGACTGTGTGACTGTGTGTGTGTGACTGTGTGTGTGTGTGACTGTGTGTGTGTGTGACTGTGTGTGTGTGTGACTGTGACTGGGTGTGTGACTGTGTGTGTGTGTGTGTGTGCGCGCGCGTGCGTGCGTGCGTGCGTGTGGACAATATATTCACTGGTATCACTAACCTTTCTGAAGAACAGTGCTAGAGACCCGGTCTTCTTTGGCTTCACTGGCTGGCCTGCTGGCGCCGAAGAAGATGCTGAAGCTGCCTTATTGGACGATGCTGTTACTATGGAAACACTGCTGGTTGCCGTGGCAGCAGACACCATCTGGACGGGAATCAGCACCTGCATCACACAGAATCAACAACCACTTTATTTATATTTTAGATATCAGGCAACATAAGACTGTTCACACTTTCCTCAGTGATCCAATCTAGTGATCATAGTCTATTTTTGTCTACGATTTTAATACAAAGCTACATTTTTTATATGTGGCAAAGTGTTTTTTTGCAATTTTTCTTCCGCGATATTCAACATACGGGATGCTCCCTGTGAAATACCATAGAAAAAAACCCGTTTCAGTATATAAGAACTCCAACAACCGTATATAAACCACTCTAATCGGCCGCTAGCATGCCTACACAATTTCAGCCGCAAATATGGGAAATGTAAGTATGTTCCAGTCGATGAACAAACACAATTTTTCTTGGTATTGCTGTACTCATGACACCAAATCACACACCAGATGTAGAACTTTGTCATTTATTTTACTAGACATCAGGACTAGTAAAGTAAGAAGTTTACTAGTCTGCCAAAAGGTTTACTAGTCAGACAATTTATCAATGTTTTAATGACTTGGGATTCAGTTACATCCCAGGCCTGTGCATATGTTAGATAGGGTCTGGGTCACTGTGACTGTGTATTAGACAACAAGAATAAGATCACTGATGTACAAGACAATACATACTTGCTGGCCATTCATGACGGCGACCAGTGTCCGGTTCTCGCTGGACGTGACCGCTGGGCCACTGCCAAACAACTTCCTCTTGGCCGAGCCCACCATGGGAGAGCTGAAGCGCTCCACCAGGGACGGACCGACCGGAGACTGGAGCAGCTCTACAGGGCAGTCACAATCACTGGGGTCAGGACAGCAAATTCTAGGCTATTTCAAGGCTGATGAAATGAACATTCAAGGCAATTTAACCGAGAAAGAACTCTCACCAGAGTAACGGCTCCAACTTAATAAAACATCAGAATATTAACAAGTAACAGACCGGGGCGGAATATTTTGGCTGGCTCCTAAAGCAAAGTATGTAACAATCATAACAACAAAAACTGATTGGTTAAACTTAAAGATCAGTTTGAAATAGTAGAAGACATGCACTGTAAGTGGCTCATGTACAACTATTGTGCAATACAAGCTGATGGGGCACTGACTAACATGGTTCAGTTGGTAAGTGACCGACTGTATCAAACAGTAGTGTGGTGGATTACACAATATGCAAATAAAACAACCTGGGTCTCCGAGTGGGAGCAGCAAGAAATGCTCCTAGATGGCTACCAGAGAGAGCAAAGTGACAGACCATTATCAAGGCTTTTTGTCCAGAATTCAGGATATCTAGGCCTTGAAATAGGCGTAATTCAACGTCCTGTACAGATTGTTCCAGCACGTGTTCCACACCCCACATGTTGGATAACTGACATGCAACTTTTTAGGTTGTCATTTTGCAGGCGACATTGCAAAAGTATAAGACAATGCACCCCCTGTACGCCCCAGTCCTCACCCTTCGGGGCGCCAGCTATCCGTCGTACTGCCGCGTGCATCGGCGGTGAGGTGACCTGAAGCGGGGGCCCAGCGCCCTCTTTCTCAATCTGATTCGGTAGCGACACCTGGAGTCAAACACATAGTCGTATGTTAATACACAAGTGTTAGCAAAAAATGTCTGGAATCCTCTCAACAGAGCAGGGTTGTGACGTTTTTCCCACCCTGGTAATTACCTGCGGTAATTACCATCCTGGAAAAAAACTAAAATAGTGGTAAATACCAGACTACCTGGGAAAAACTCTTAAAGGGATTACATTTGAATAATTTTTGCAATACAAGTTACTGTACCATCACCATAATGATATGTATAATTATACATCAGTACTGGTTGTTTTTGAACAATCATAATTGTAGTAAGACTGAAAACAACAATACTACCACTAAATATTACATTCCAAAATATATTCAATGGCAGTGTTAATAGTTATATTCAAAATGTAATTTGTTGTCATCTGAACCATTTTTTGTATAACAAGCATACTATACCCATTAAGGTAGGACACTGGTCGGGAAATGGATTTTGATGATATCTCAACAACCAGAGAAGCAATCTTTATAAAACTTTCAGGATGTGTTTCTGGTGGGAAAAGATGACCAATTGTATAATTTCATCTCATTTGCATAACCGTAACCATGGCAACCGGCTTTTCTGTGAAAATAACTACACATGATTTTGCGGGAGGTCTTGCAGTAAAACTGTGCATATGTTTCTTTCTTTTTTGTCTGTTATGATCCATTAAAGTGTTGTAGAGTGCAATGATGCTGTTTTTGTTCAACTCCTTACAATATTTATTATAAAAAAGAAATTGCGAAGATTTTTTCCGTTTTTCCAAATATTATAACAACTTCAGTCATCAATAATAATCTTTATATAAAAGCTATCATGTTTAAAAAGCATCATTGCACTCACCGTACCATAGGGAATACATGGTAAAAAAATCAGACTCCTAGGTTTGGTACTTTTTTCGGGAGACCTCCCGCAAAATAGCAATATTGTCGAAAAGTAAGTTTTGAGAAAACGGCAAAAAACCAAATGAACATCAAATATTTTTAATAACACCAGTGTAAAGTCAGCATTATGACTGTTTTTCATACCAGCAACATGTGGTAAATATATAATGAAAGTGTGTGAACCATATTCAGTATATATATATGGAAAAAATATATAGTTTACACAAGCGGCGGCGGCGAAGAAATTCATCACTAGCCAAGCGTACTCATACATTGTATATGTATTATTATGTAATGTTGTCTTTTATGAAATAAAATTTGATATATATGTATATTATATATATATATGTATATATATATATACACACATATATGTATATATGTAGGACCTATATATATATAATATATACACATATTTATATCATATATAATATATATATATATACACACACACACACATACATCTATTACTAAATAATTGGTCAATTTCATGCACACATATAATAAATGATAAGCATACGCTCCCACAATTAATGTTTAATTAATTATTTAATGTTAAATAAACTGTTTAAAAATTTAATTACCTAAAATACTTCTCATATTTGATAAGAACAAAATAATGCGAGAAAAGTAAATCCAACAACAGTACCACCTTTCGTTTTATATTAATTCCACATTGGGTTAATATGAATGAAACAAATTCAGTCAAATTATTTTCTGTAATAAATAAATAAATGTAACTTCCGACTGATAGAGCGACAAACTTCGGCGACGCCAGTGCCAGCGCCGCTGTCGGTGACAGCCCGGGTCGAAGGCGGCCGGCGGCCGTAGCCGCGTAGCAAGGCCAGCCCGACGTCGCCGTCGGCATTTCTTTCCCCGTTCGCTGCCGCTTCCGCGGGTTAGTTGCGCGACTGAACAGCATCATGCAGGCTGTTCATGCTACCTCCCGCGCATTCAGCTTATTTGCGTTTATTATATCGTTTCTTTCTTTCAAATTGGTAAACCGTACGGATCTTTCGTCGATCGGACGCCATGACACATACAGGTCATTCATCTTGAAGCCGCACCGTGATTGGCTGGCGTCGTTGCATAAGGTCAATTTTAATTAGCTACGTGGCCGTGATCACCATATATGGTTCGCGTGAGGTCAGGCTGCCAAGCAACCGGCTGAGACAGTTTGTGATTGGATAGTTTCACGGCACTTTCGACGCCGATAACTAATTTATGTACGGATGTCGTCGACTTTTGACTTCGGCAGCGTACGGAGGGGATCGTTTCCAACAAGACGATACCAAACATGGCCGCGTTGCAAGGAGCAATGTTTACGTTTGAGCGCGCTGAAAGTTGGGCCGTTTCCGTCGATTTAAAAGTCCATCCGCCATAACGACGTTAGCAGCAAGTTGGGTAGCGACATATTTAATCGTTTTTTTGATACTTTTAGGACGAATTCAGTGAAATAAAGTTAGCAACACGTGTGGAATACATGGTTCGTTCTGAAAATCCACTTTATTAAAAATCAACCATTTTATCATTTCCCGGCAATTCCCGACTCGCGGCATACGTTAAAATATAACTAATAATACCTACAATAATCTAATTGTTATGGTTCAATAAAGTTCAAGCACTCATTACACACAAGGTTAAATTCATTGAGGTTATGATGATTCAGACAAATAACAAGTGCAAATTAGATGTATAAACGGGGCGAGAAACCACGTTTGAAGGGTAAAATACTTGAAATGTGTACCTCTACCACGGACGGGATGACACTGTTCTGTTGTTTCATGCAGTCCCACACGGCCGAGTCCGACTTCCACGCGTAACTCTCCAGGATTGTCTCCTCGATCTGATTGATGAGAACAAAATAATCATCACATACAACGGAGATCAATCGAGTCATTTAAAATGCACTTGCACTCAGTCCTACATAAATAAATCTGTGTTTTTACAGAACACAATCCAGTACTTGCGACTGACCAAGCTTGACGTGGCTACTCCAGAGTGATGAGCTCAAATAGGAAGAACATTGTCTATTGTTTTTTATTCAGACCACTAAAATGTTTTCTTAGGATTTTTTTACTGTAGCTAATAGATATTTTGAGGGAATTGGAATTTACTTTTTAAGTTGACTAGAATTCATATCCTATCGTATATACTAAATAAATTTGTGTCTTTAACTACTAGTAAACACAAAAAAACTAATGCATGAACTTACATGGTTGAGATGTTTCACGACATCTCTCGACAGAGAATCTTCGGCTCGGATCAGGATCTCAATGACTTTGTAGAAGTAGAACGGACTGATTTCAAACACATCAATGATCCACGGGAACATTCTGAAATAAAACACACAGTACAATGCTTCTGCTCTGGTGACCTGGGAACGTCTAGGATTTAAAGTTGTGGCATTTGTCGCCATCTTTAAAGTATTGGGTTTCCAAATATGTAAAATTTCACTTACAAGCGATGTTTTTTAATAATTATATTTTGTGCATCCAGATACTCATAACCATGTGCGTTACCGCCATCAAACTTTATTTTACCAGCGTTAATGAATTTGCATTAAATTGCCAAAACGATACATGGTGTGAAACTTAAAATACCTGTTTATTTATCGTGTACAATAGACAATGTTGGCTTCTTATGATGTAACCCAAATTTACCATACCCAATTGCAGTCACGAAGAAAAACATTTCGGGTCAGAATATGAACAGAATATATGAGAGAACGTCACGCAACGGATTCATCGATTAACATTAAAATGACGGAGTCTTGAGGTACAACTCACCTCTGGGAGTTATATGAGAAGATGACGATCTCTAGACAACAGCTGAAGAGGGAGCGATGGAAGATGTCTTGCTCCAACAGGGTCTGAAAGAGACAAGACACGGACTTCACTTTCAACACGGACACTACACATCGCAGGGGTAGAACTACCCACTAGTCTGCTAGTCTATACACTAGTAGAGATGAGGGTGGACTAGTAAACCTGTGTAATAACTAGTCCGGTGGTCTAGTCTAGTCAATGTCATCCACCCCACCAGGCACTGTGGTCAGTCAAGGGTTGGTAGTCACAGTGACCCTAACCCTACCTAACCCATGCACTGGCCGCGTATGTAACTGAATCCCAAGTCATTAAAACATTGATCAATTGTTGCCATTGAACAACTAACTACAGCAGTGACAGCTTCATTTACTGATAAATGATGACATTTTCTTTGGCATTTCCTCCACTGTGATATTTTCATGTTCGTTGATACAGTCCAGCAGAGCAGTTTTCATAACACTGTAATAAGTACATTTCAATGAGCACAATTGGTGTTCTTTTTCAACTGCGCATTTTTTTATTACAGATCATATCTTCAATTTTTCATTAGTTACTTCTGTTATTTCTTTATTATTACTTTGTTACCTTTATGTACAGTGCATCGTCATTTAACTGGGGTTGCAACATATACTGTTTTTTAGTTTTAAATAAAATTGTAATGACATAAATCTAATAAAATAAATGACGAAGTTTTATATCTGCAATGTGTGCGATATAAGAAGCACAACTATCCTGCAGAGGAGGTCAACAAACACAGCACACCAAGGTTGTTATAAGACATCAGCAGAACTATCACGCCGGTAACGATGAATGAATGAAGTTAGAATAACAATAGATAACGTTTATAAAATTCTCTACAAGCTAATACATTATATTAAGGGGCTCATAAAAGTGTGACCATTGAACACAGAACTTTGAAAGTTGGTTTGTAGAGTAAATGACATATGCGATCCAAATCTGCAATAATGTTATATGTCAGATGAACAGAAGAAGCTTTAACTCTTAATTAAAATAAAACACAGAAGTCGCTTTAGTGTGAATGTAGTAAATGCTGACAATCCCCGCAGTCACATACATCTTGCTCAACGAGAAACACAACCCACTTCCCGGGTTTGGGCCCATCCTACAGTTGCTCACGCCGTACCACAAGTCATGTGACTCACCGACAAGTCAGGTGGTTTGCCGTCCCGTGGCCGCAGTCTTCGCTTTTCGCGCTGCAGGATGTTTTCGAGCACCTTGTAGAGCAGACACTCCGCCAGCTGCAGTCTCTTCCTCGCAAAGTCCGTCTGTGACGCCGACCGGTCGTCTGACTGCTGCAAGAGGCAGCAAGGCTTGCATGATCCATTTGTAAAAATAAGTTCCACATGTTTACCGTTAGTTACAAGTCAATCCACACACGACACAACGTGGGTAAGTAATGTATTACTTTCGTGGACGGTTCGATAGTTTTGCAAATCACCTTAAACAGATATAAAGAACCCATCCATGTTTCTCTTCTGTTATATGATAAGCTAAAATTATATACAATTTATATGTACACACACACACACACACACACACACACACACACACACACACACACACACACACACACACACACACACACACACACACACACACACACACACACACACACACACACACACACACACACACACACACACACACACACACACACACACACACACACACAGTCTTACAATCATGAGTTTGCTTAATCCCTTGGTTTTGTCGTGCCACTGAGCTTGATCTTTGAGGACATTGTTTAAGTATATTATTATTATATATATATATCCATAACAAACACACACCTTCAAATTTCTTCCCCTATTGTGTTTATTGTTACCATGATTTTGATTAGTATATGTAGCAATAAGCCACAATAAAATACATATGAACTGATCAACATGTCAAACACAAACACAACTCTACGTGTTGACAGGTCGTGAGATGTTGACAGGTAGCCAGCCACACACCTATGTTAGTACTACAACACTACTGATGGCTTGTCGACTCCCAAGATTACAACTTGGCGACGCGTGTACAACTTACCGTGACGTACTTCCTACAGAACACCTCCCCCATGTCCTTCACCCTTTTCAGGATTTCGTCTTTTGGATTACGGGCACATTCACTGCAACAAACGCACCACCCATGACACCCAGTCACACACCAGAGGCAGAACTTCGTCATTTATTTTACTAGACAGCAGGACTAGTAAAGTCAGAAGTTTACTAGTCCACCAAAAGGTTTACTAGTCCGACAATTTATTAATGTTTTAATTATTTGGGATTCATTTACATCCCCGTCTCCTGAAGAAGACTGAGAAATGCAGCTGAAATATACGAAAAACAGAAAGTTTCGTGAGGTAAAATTTACTAACTACCACAAAATGTGTTTGTGTCCATACACATTATGTGCAACATACAGATTGCAATAAATGTATTTTGCCATTTTTTTTATGTTATTCGTAATCATCTAAAAGTGATGACAAGCAATCATAATTAAATACGTTGCTTACTCAAATATTTCCAGCAGGATTTCGCTGGGACACGTTTTGCGTCCGGACAACAGGGAGTGGAGTCGACTGACACTCTGGGTCGCCGTGGAAACGGGTGTAATCGGTGCCTCCCTGTCCTTGAGGAAGTGTCGCCCAGTCAGTGGCGTAGATGGAGCCAGACTCCGCGTCTGAAGAAACATAACCATACTGCATCTACACCACTAACATCACAATCAGTCACTGCACAAAAATCCAATTTTTATTGTGTAGCGTCTACACCATTTTCGACATCACAGTCGCATGAAAACAAATCTTATTTTGAGCTTGAAATGTCATACACCAGGTCTTAGGTGTGTTTACTGGAGCAAATATACCGCATTTTTTTAATTTAATTTTTAACTTAATTTAATTTTTTAATCAGCAATAGTGTAGAAATGTTGAATCACTGCATTATACCAAGAACAGGTGGATCATGTAGACATGAATCAGTACGCAACCTCAGGCAAACCAAATACACCAAACACAGGCTGCTGTGAACAGTGGGACATTCTCTTTAAAATCTTGCATCAATTACAAAAACAGGCTTCTTTTGGAAAATATCAAATACACACAAAAAAATAACACACACCTCAATACTATCCTCAGTCCTGATATGCCAACTTCACTGGTAAGAGTTTTGGGCACAAACAGATGACACCTGATTAGATTTCCACCCCCCACTACTCACCTCATCATATGACTGCCAGAGATTCTTCGACACCTGCATCTTCTCGGTGAGATCGCCGGCGATGGCCGGACACATCTTGGCCGGAGTGCCAATCTCTGTACTGGCGTCCTCACCCAGGAATATGCGTTCATCAAAGTCACCGACATTGAGAACATATTCCTCGTACTCGTGACTCACCGTCTTACTGTGACAGACAATGCATGGTATGAATGAATTAATGAATATTTATTTTTGGGAATCGTACAAAGCACATATGCAAACAGTAAAACTTTAACAATCAATTATATAATGTACGATTCTGGGCAGACAGCGGAACCAATTAAGGCTGTTACCAGTATAGATATGGTATAGATAATAAGTATTATCATGAAACCATTTCTCATACATTTGACTGGTCGTGTCAAGCCTACCGTACCTGTATGACATCAGACACTCCAGATTTACTACTTTCACATAAATAATGTCCAACTTTAACTACAAAAATAAAGGTCAGTTCTTATAAACAGTGCAGCAGGAGTGCTTTACACTTTACATGTTCAATCAAATTCCATCTTTACTTCTTGGGAAGCAACAAACGACACTGCAATTAATACCCATTTGTTCACAGGTACCCATTTATACAGCTAAGTGGACTGGAGCAATGTCGACTGAACAAAACCATACACATAGTCATAAAACTACATACAAATGAAACGTTTACTACACTTGTATTCTAATCCATACAGTAACATAAATATGTCAAAGTCAAATATATAAGAGATATGCCAACCTATCAGTATAATATAAATTGTTACTAAAGTTTGATCAAAATTAAATAGCGAAATTATTCTCAACACTTATTTTTCTGTCATTAATAAATAGCGGATACACGCAACTTTTGAATATGTGTCTTTGAAACACTTACCTGTTTGCCTCAAAGTTACCAATATCTAACACCCCTGTGAGATTTTCTGACTTTCCTTTCAAAATCTGAAGAAAAACAAATGGTAAAGGTTCATCATGTTATTTGACAAATGAAGTGCTTTTCATGTCAGAATGATCGCAAACAGTAGTGACAATTTTTATATATTTTTATTACTCAACTATGATTGTTTATTAATCAATTAATAGTATGACCACGTGTATACCACGCAACTATGTTTTACGACATTGTAGAATTGACAATTACAACAGAACTCAATCGTTGCCCAAGAGTATATGAAACTCTGCCATAAAATGTGCAGTAACAAAACATTTGTCTTCCTTCATAAAACAAGATAGGTACAAGTGTATAACCCTTAAATTAATACAACTGTTCTTCCGTACGATTACAATTAATCTCTGACATTTTAAATATCATAACCAAGTTACAACGGTACATACTATACGACTCACAAACAAAATAGCCTCCATTTTGTTTAGCAAACCTTTAGCGGAAGAGTTACTGCCAGTGTAGACAACGTACCTCCCGCCTAAAGAGCTTGCGAATGTACGGCTTCCACCAATGTTCCTTGATGCCCTTGGCCTCGATCACGAGGCCCTCGTACTTCTCACACAGTAGCTGAACTATACAAGGCACTTCAGTCGGTGACTTGTAGTCTCGGTCGTTGAACTTAGGTGGCAGCCCTGCAACAAGCACAAACAAACTTGCCGCTATAAGGTACACGTTTATAACAAGATCTCAAAACTGATAGGACATCAGCAGAGACATTCTGAGTTTGTATGCAGAATTGACATGAATTTTAATACCTGGTATTAAAAGACTGGCTTCGTAGCTTTATGCAGAGACCCGTCCACCTGTCATTTGGATGGGTAGACATATGGGTGGACGGGTAGGAAAATGAAGGAGCAAAAAGTCTTCCAAAACCATAGATATTGTCAGTTATGCCACAAAGGTGAGTGTAGATGGTGTCGCATGTGTGTTTGTAAACTGGATGAACAGTTTAACATCCATGTGTCCACCAAAACAAGTGTGACTGGCAATAATTTGGTCCTGCATATAGCCCTGACTGGCTTGGATTTTGTGCATGCACAAACTCACACACAAAAACATATATGTCAAGATTAGTCTGGTAAAAATGTGTTGCCTGCCTGGGAGTGACAAAAGTAAACAAACTACAGCCCAACTGCCCACCTGAGAAGTCTGGATTGAGCAGGTCTCGTCTGTTACTCATCAGTGCATTTGCGTAGAACCAGTCAATGCAGCAAAGTAGAAGATGATATGAATTGACCAAATCATCGCTGAGAGCCGGGAAGTTTCCTGTCAACAGACATCACCAGTGAAGAAACTCATACGACTGGATGTTTCAAACGGGTAATAATTCTGACAGATGTCACAGTCAATTAGTCCTTTTTCTGTAAAATTTTGGTTGTGGATAACAAGTTGTACACTTATAAATGTCACAAATTCTGGTATCAATTCTTGTAAAAGTATTATTAAAATTTGTAAGTTAAAAAAAAATCAATATCATTGCATGCAATAGTCTACCTGAACAGTTACTTTACAATTTGTTACTTAGTCACTTACCTTTTACCATTACAAACATTGTCCAAGAAAATTTGAATACTTCCTCAGCAGAGCATGGCAGACGCCTACAAAACAGGAATCAGAACCAACTTCATAAGTACGGATCAAAACTTTGCTAACATAGAAAGTGGACTTCCTTTATTAGTACAAAATAAAATAGTGAAAATTCAATCATTAATGCACTAAGACCAATTTACATGTTTGACATTGTCAACTATATAACATAAACATGTCATAGTGTGTACAGCAGTCACCTTCTCTCTTGCTAATAAGTTATTGACCACCTAGATTCACACATTGTATATTTTAACACAGAGATCATTCCACATCTGTTTAGGGGTTACTACAATCCACAATAGTGGAATTTATTTTTCTCCCAGATACTGGATGGGGCCCTTTATGGCGCCCTTTGCAGGGAATTTAAAGTCCAATGAGAATTTGTGAGTCCACTGTACAGGTTACACATTTACCCCCTGTATGGGATCTTTTACTTCCCCTGGCATAGACACCAGACAGACGGGACCACCGGCTTTTAGTCTCTTCCGAAAGACAAAGGCAAATGTGGGGTGAACGAAATTGCCTAAGTTTCGAAACGGCGGCAGGTGGGATTGAACCACTGTCTCCTCGAATGACAATCTGGCACTCTTTCGTGCGACCACCGCTCCTCACAACATTTAACATCTCATCCACTAATATGGGTTGTATAAAATCAACTACAAACCTCTGCTTGCGTCCCCTGGGCGGCCGGACGGGACACTCTGCGGGATTGCGGAAAATGGCCATGAATATGGGCCGGTACTTCTTGAATATCACAGTCGACACAGCAAAGTTGCGCTCGAGTCTGTCTATCCGATCGCGGAACTCCTGGGGTAAGTTTGCCATGTCTGCCCATTTCTTGATCTTCTTGAAAAACTCAATCAGGCTGAAAATGCAAATGTAATTCACTCAGCATGTGTGGTATAAAAATATCTGCCCACCGATTGATAAAGTCAGTAGATTGTGTTTCTTTCATTTAGTTATTGTAATTGTGGGCACAGTGAGCATTGTGACATAGGCTGGTTTTGTAAGTTAAATTTTAAATGATAATATTGGTCAACGTAAATCTAGGAGAAGTGCTACAGTGCTTAAGGGTGGGACAAATATTCAAAATTTCGAACGTTTTCCCACTATTCGAAAATTCAGTTTTATAAACGAATATCGCTTGAAGACCAAGTCGTCCAGCACAAAATTGGTCCCGGACGATCTTTAAATTTCTGACTTAACTATGAAAAAGACACCAAACTACTCATATATCTTATATGTATACATATGCACACAAACACACAAAATAAAGTCACGAACATTACTTAAGCTAATAAACTTCAAATTACCGATGCTACTGTATTCACCGACATATGCATACCCGCCATAGACGATGATGAGTTTGTTTTCTTAACAAACGTAAATGATTTTATTTGGTAACCTAGTGTGTGTATTTGTACATAAGATATGTGATGATAAGCTTGGCGACTGTAAGAAGTAGTTTTCATGGTTAGGTCAGAAAGCAAACAAAAAGATCGATGCGCATGGCCATGATTCCGACAACTCTGGCAAAGACTTGTGTGCCGACGATGCTGCGTCCCGGCAAGACATCTCAACACTGTTCCCCTATTCTGATCAAATCTGACTTTCGATTTATATTCAAAATTCCAAGGATATTCGAATTGAAGGAAATCCAAATTTGTTCCATCCTTAACAATGCTGCCTGTGATATGTGCTACAAAATATATCATACAGAATGTCCTTCAGAAATACAGCCATCTATATCATAAAGTCACTGAATGGAACTCTGGATAACTTGAATCTTAGCAGGCTGGTGTGCTTTCAACGGACATTTAAATTAAGCATGACTGTCTTTTCCTATTAAAAAGTTTTTTACGAAATGAGGTATGACATGAAATTATCAATATTATTAAAATGTGACATTTAAAATATGTATGGCTATTTTACTCAAATGTATAACTATGGTATTTCATAAACTAGTGTTGGATAAGCTTTTTGTTGATAAACGACCTCAGTGATTTTTAAACAATAAAACAGTCAAAAAGAAGGTTGTCTGTCTTGTGGATCGTCTGTCTGACAGCTCATTCAAGTGTGTACTGTGGTCCTAAAGTACGTACCTGAGTTTACCCGATCGCAGCAGCCGGGTGAGGGAAACGTAGTTGCCGGGTGCGACCCTCCCATCGACTGTCGGGACGTTTCTACGCCCCGAAACGTACAAAGCACAAGCGAGCCAGTGTAGGGTATTTCCCTGCAACGCAATAGCGCATTTTCAATAAATACTACATTTTAAATGTGGTGCATACAGTGTGCAAACGATGGCTGAACAGTTGGCTGCCACAATTACACCAATCAACAAAAAAGTTGCATGCAACAATTTGCGTCAAATGACAGAAATATTCAAAACAAACATGGCCGACCGGCGAATGAAATCGATCGGATTTTTACCTCTAAAGTGTAATTTCGTCGCATTCTCTCGAATGCCTGCGCCGCTTCATCCTTTGCATTCTTATCCATGTTCAAATCCAGGCATAGTTCCTCAAATCTCTGCTCATCGGAATCATCCGAGAGCCCCATTTTTAAATGGCACTGGTTCCGACAGCTCTGAGTTTCCGACAACAATGGCCGTTCGACTCTACTCACCTTCTTACTCATCAATGTGGCGGGAACTCTCCACCAATCAGCTCACTGGTGATATCACGCGCGCTTTCGCGCTGTGAGCATGTTTTCCTACGAGCCGCCAAAATACTTCTAACGTAACTAAGCGTTGACATGAAGCATATGGTGTGTTGTTGTGTTTGCAAAACAAAAAAGAAACACTGGACAGAATGTAGTACAAAACTTTAGAATAATAACTGCATAATTCACTTATTAAAAGTAACGCAGCTTGAAATCGGCGATCAAGTCCAAGAATTTGGCACTGGGCCAGTCAACACGACGATGTATTGGTTTTGTGACCCCTAGACGGGGCAAGCACGTGTTTCAGTTCTAAAAATAAACATCAATGTTCAGACTTGTATTTGTGAAATTATGTGTCACATCTGATACGTTGTACATAGCCATTTGTAAACCGTTAGGCATAGCTAGGTAGTGTAAACAAATAAAAATATTAATTTGAGGGGATATATGGCATTTGTATAAACTATAATAACCATAACTGGAATAAACAATATAATTTATTATTAATTTACACTTCATGTACTGCAATATAGTCCATGCCATTTCCAACATATAGCTGCAGTAATTCTTTTAAATCTATTTCTGTATTTGTTGTTGGCCTCCTAAGCTTCTGTTTCGAAACACAATTACTTTAATGGTTTGTGCACCCATAGTGTGTCAGTCCGGGTCGCTGCGGAGCCTGCTGTGACTGTACAGTCCGATCCTTGAGCCACAGACTCTGTTACAGTTGCTGTATTTGAAGGTCTTCGCACCTGGCCCAAGGTTTGTTTCTGCCGTCTGCTTCTTACATTCCTTTTCCTCCTCCCACTGTTCCCGTCTCCATCTCTCACTGGTGCGGAGCGGATGCATGTCCTGGCAGCAGTCCTCCAACTGTTGCGGTCTACAGGTTGGATTCCCTGGGGGTTGATGCTGTCTGTCTTCATGTCACGTTTGCAGACATCTGAACTGAAGGGCCTTCCTGTGGGTCTGATGTGGGTGGCAAGCTCCCTATACAGAGTGTCCTTAGGGATTCTTCCATCCTTCATTCGTCTGACATGACCACGCCAGCGCAGGCGCATTTGGGATAGCAGAGCAAACAGGCTCGGCATTTCTGCTTTTGCTAAGACACCCTTGTTCGGGATGCGATCTGGGTCTTTAGAAAGCAGTGATGCCCTGGATCTTTAGAAAGCGATGTGTTGTCTACACTCCTGGCAGGTGTACAGGGTCCAAGCTTCACTGCAGCTGAGCATGCAGGGTTTATAAATGTCCATCATGGTTTTCGTGGGCAGCATAACGTTGTCTCACACCCTCTTGGTCAGGCGAGCTATTGCTGTTGCTGCCTTGCCAATCCTCTTGTCTAGTTCTGTCTCGAGAGAGGGTGCTGGATATGGTGGATCCGAGGTACACAAATTCTTCCACTACTTTCAAAGCATCTCCCTTATTAGTACTTTCATCACTTTGGTCTTGCTCGCAAACGTGCAAGGTTAAAAAGGTTCCCATCACTTCTTGTGTGAAGATACACCCCATCTTCCAACCAACCTAAGACAAAGGACACTAGCAGGGAGAAAGATTCTAAAAAGTGCTGGAGCTAGTACACAATCTTCTATCACTGCGTTTCTAATTGGGAACGGATCTGATGAGGAACCATCATGATGGACAGTCAGTACCTTTCATGTTTTCGTGGAAGGACGTGATCATTTTCAATAGTTTTGTAGGATTTCCAATCCTTTGCAGCTTCTGTATTGAACAACATTGCAAATGATGTATTTCATAATAATAAAATGAATTCTGTTTTTTTAAACATTAAGTATTGAAGGCTTTTGTGAAATTGCATATTTTAAAATTAATTATCTTTGTTTAGTCAGATAAATTAATTACTTATACTTTATACAACAAATATTTTTTGTGTTCAACCTGTATTTCATGAACACTGTCTGCCATGTTACTGAGTCATTGTGCTATACAAACTCATATCTACCTATTTCTTAATGGTTGTACATTCAGGTTTTGTTTATTATCATTTATATTGTAGCTATTTTAGTATCTTAACAATCCCAAAAAATGTATGTGTTTATAGTGATTTTATGCTGACATTTTTGTTTTGGAAGGAAAAAAGTATATTTCCAGTCCAGTGTCCCACTTTCAAATGTGTTGCCTTAGTTGTTTACGTACATAATATGTCAGCCTCTGCCAGCCAGCACTTTTTACAGTATTATCCCATTTCAATTTCTGAGATTTGAGTGACAGCTCAGTTACTTTTGAAAACCTTTACTTACTTACTTATGCCTTTTCGCTCGCTCGGAGCATAGGCCATCGACTAAGGAACGCCACTGTTTTCTGTCTGTGGCCATCTTCTCCATTTCTTTCCACGTGTACCCCATCTCTTTTGTATCTTTTTCTGTGTCTCTCTGCCAGGTGTTTCGTGGCCTACCTCTTCTTCTCTTCCCTGGGGGGTTCCATGTGATGGCTTGACGGGTGATTGATTCTGGTGGTTTCCTTAGTGTATGTCCTATCCACCTCCATTTTCTCTTCTTTATTTCATTTTCTATGGGTAGTTGCTTGGTTGTTTTCCAGAGTGTGGTGTTCGGTACCTTGTCTGTCCACTTCAAGTGTAGTATTCTGCGCAGGCATTTGTTGATGAAGGTCTGTATTTTCTTTAGTGTCTTCTGTGTGGTTCGCCATGTCTCCGCTCCGTAGAGCAAAACTGCCTTCACATTTGAGTTAAACAATCTCAGCTTGGTGTTAATTTTGATTCGTTTTGCTCTCCAAATTTTTCTCAACATGATGAATGCCACTCTTGCTTTCTGGATTCTTGCTTTGACGTCTTCTTCTGTCCCTCCAGTTTTGTTTATTGTACTGCCCAGGTATGTGAATGCATCTGTCTCTTCCAGTGGCTCTCCGTTCAATGTAGTGGGGTTGTTGTTCTTTGTGTTGGCTTTCATAGTCTTTGTCTTGCTTCTGTTGATGTTGAGTCCAAGCTGTGTTGACACTGTGTTTAGCTGCTCTGTTTTTTCCTGCATCTGTTTATGGCTGTGTGAGAGGAGAGCGAGGTCATCCGCAAAGTCCAGGTCCTCCAATTGGCTCCATGGTGTCCACTGGATCCCATTTCTTCTGTTTTTTGTAGTCTTTTTCATGATCCAGTCTATGGCGAGCAGGAATAGGAACGGTGACAGAAGACATCCTTGCCTCACACCTGTCTTCACCATGAAGGAGTCCGTTAGTTGTCCTGCATGAATGACCCTGCATGCCATGTCTTCATAACTACTTCTTATCAGAGATATAAATTTCTCAGGTATGCCGTAGTGCTGTAGGAGTTTCCACAGCGTGTCTCTGTCAAGGCTATCAAATGCTTTCTCGTAGTCAACGAAGTTTATATACAGTGATGAGTCCCATTCCATGGATTGTTCGACAATGATTCTCAGTGTTGCAATTTGGTCGGTGCAGGATCTGTCTTTCCGGAAGCCAGCTTGGTGGTCTCTGAGCTTGGCATCTACACCTGTCTTCAGTCTGTCCAAGATTATTCTGTTGAGGACCTTTCCGGGTACTGATAGGAGCATTATCCCTCTATAGTTCTTACATTCTTGCATATCGCCTTTCTTTGGGAGCTTCACAAGGTACCCTTCTTTCCATTCCGTTGGTATTTCTTCTTGTTCCCATATCTTCCCGAATAGGTCATGCAGTATCTCGGTGGAGGTCTCTATGTCAGCCTTGATTGCCTCTGCAGGAATTTTGTCTGGGCCGGAAGCTTTCCCTCTCTTCATGTGCTGAATGGCTTTTTCAATTTCTGCCTTACTTGGTCTTTCGCAGTTTATCTGGAGTACTTCTTCCGCTGGTGCGGTGTCTGGAGGGTTCTGAGGTGGTGGCCGGTTTAGCAGTTCTTCAAAATGTTCCCTCCATCTCTTTTGAAAACCTAGAACTGTCGAATTTAACAACTGTTTAACACAATATTACATTAAATACGTAATACAACCTCCCGTTCAGTACCGACTCACGAAAGACAACCAAGACAGAAAATGTAGCATTCATCAAAAACATGTTTTAATAGTAATAATAAAATAGCTCGTCCATACATCCATCCATCAAAAAAATTGTCCAGCTTAATAAATACTGGTCTCAGACATACATATTAAATAATGTCAACATTTTGCACAGGTGGTCAGTCGACTGGCGAGAGTGTGACCTCTGACCCAGGGCAGTGAGACAGGACACAAATATAAACAACCATCCCAGGCAATGTCAATCAGAACCAACCGCTTAGTGCGAGAGGCAAACTTGTCATTTGTCTCCCTTCAAGGTCTGTGTTTGCTGATATCAGTTTATCTTGCCTTGGTATTGTGATAGTGGTTTACACTGCAGCGAGGACAACGGTTTGCTAGTAAGTAAGAGAATCTTGTTGGTACACAAGGGTCTTAAGTGACATCTCAACCCGACTTCAGCTGAGGACTAAGTGGCAATTACATGTCCTCCAGATACAGCTTTGTCAACAAACAAATTTACCACACTGATGTGACAAAACAGCTGTGAATATTTGTCAGTAAGAAATTGCCACAAAGTGAAACCATGTAAGTTATCGGTGAGCAGGAGTTGTCTGTCACCTGTCACAAAGAAAATATACCAACACAATGTGAATGCTAGGACTGAACAGTGGGTGTGGATAGCAACCACTATTAGTAACCATGTCACAACAACTGAATTGCGGCGAGGTGGTTACAGTTTTGGTATCATTTTGGTTGGGTCAAAATCTAAGTGTCATACCATGTGTATGTGTGTGTAGACACAATATATGCTTCTTAGGACTTACAAGACCTTCCCTTAGCTACAGCAGGAATGGTATTTGTCTGAGCAGACAGCCACACGGTAAACTTAAGACCATCTGTGCACCTCTCGTCGTCATTTCATAAATAATGCATACGTGAGATCTTGCACTTTAATAGCTAGTCACATGACTGATATGCTCTGCTATGTTCTGAAAAGACTTTGGTGTGAATAACCATACAGATGAAGTCGTAAGAATCCATTCACTACGGACCAAAACATCCATGTCTGAGATTGATTACACCCGTTCACAATGAATGAGAATGAGTTGATTGACAGGTGTCAATCATACATGGCTACTTGATGAACAAACACAGGTCTTGTATCATCTGTGCCAATAATGCAGCGTGTACCAAGAAGATACCGACTCATTACTAACACAACTTCCTAATTTACTTTAATTTGTACAAGACAAACAATAAACACCTCTTAGTCAGTTACAATACACATTTGTAAACCATTAAATAGGTTCATCCACTTAAACCACTGCCCGTTTCACCAAGCTTATTACACCACAAATCCCTTTTTATTTGTGAATTATAAATACAAATAGACTGACAAATTAATAAAATAAATCTCTATAATATAGTTTTAATTGCGCTAACAGATTTATATGATGGAAATATTTACTTTGTACGAGGTGAGTGATCAGCACGTATTTTAGCCTATCACAAAAGATTATAAGGATGTAATCTTAATAAAAATGTATTACCACACTCCAGAAATACACGCCCCAAGACCCAGTGGAGATATCGTTCTTAAATCATGTTCCCAACTGACAAGTGCATAAATAAAACAGGTTTGAACATAAATTATGCATGATATTGAATATAGGGTGTCCCAACAGTTTCCTGCTGATTCTACTTGTTCCAGTGAACTGTGTCGTGGGCATGTAATGAATGCTCGAAGGAAGAAATACAGTCAATCACACTGGTACTCAACGTTTAGAACTGCTCAGGGTAATGATGTGAGAAATGACTGATCCACTTGACAAGATAAACCAGTGTTGCACATTTCATACGGCAACATGTGCGTACGATTGATTAGTCTAGCTAAAGGCCGATACGAAAACGAATTGTGACAGTGCTTTCTAGTTTGTCGACTTGCTGTCGTTTATTAACATAACATATGGCAGCAATGTAGGCAGGACGTGAACAAACACATATACCTGAGTTCTTGCACAAAGATTTCAATGACACCAGACGTACATAAATTTCCTAGGACTAAGTTGCAAGAAGATGAGGAAATGTACAGATCTGCAACACGTCGTGGTGGTTCACACCTCTAGGTGCATTTCTGGGGGGTTAGAACATGAGCAATGTGTCATGGTGAATAAAACAATAGCCATTAAATGTTGGTAGCTGCTAAATCTGCACCTAACAGAAAAACCTCCATTTTATTATTTCCTTATATAAATTTGTGATAAGAAACTACCCAGATTGTTATAACAAAGGGATATGTTTTGCTTACATACAACATATTTGTTTGTTTTTAATTGTTGGTGTTAATGCACCAGGCTCAATTATATGATTTGACAATATTTTGACATGTCAATGTTCATTTGTGGAAACCTGATTTGTATATAATGAGAGTGTTTTAAAGAAACAAAATTATATAATTACAGGTGCTGGAAGACTTAAGTAACTGCTCTGATCTTACCTCTTTGTAACAAATCTAGCTTTAAAGTCCCCGTTAACACCTTTGCAATTGGTGTGTTTTATCACAAATACAAATGTAATTTGTTTTTTTGTCTCTTAAACTGCACAAAATGTACAAGCTCACACTACCCAGAGAAGAGAACATTATTTATATCACTAACAATTTTTAATGCCAGTTGCAAATTTTGCATGGACAATGCAATCTCCTTAAAAATAGTTTGCAAGGCATTCTGCATGTGCCAGACATTCACAGTGGCAAACAACTGCAAGCAGCCGCCCTTAATGGCTAATTTAACAACGCATTCAGTAAATGATTATCAAAGAGCTCAGGTGTGAACCACAAAGGATTTGTCCGATTGCAAACAGTGCAGCTGCTTATGTACACAACTTTAATGATGTATGCATAGACATACAGGACACATTGCATGACTGTTGACGACACCTGTTATGAGACACAGACTACGACACAACTTCACTTCACAAGACACAGCGAGTGTCGTTGTTATATCAAACCCTGCTTCGGTGCAGGCCTTTGTTGAACTAAAACCACTCCAATGTCTGGAAAGATCCAGTTGTTGTTCCCTAGTAGTCCCCCATCACCTCGCCTACAGAGGACCGGTGACAGTGCATTTGAACACGATATGTTTATGGCCTGTGCTCGGCTCGACTCGACACCTGTGGTGCATCAGTGGTGCCACCTGCCTGCAGCGTAGATCCTCGGCTCCAGTGCTTCCTCAACAGATCTTCACTTCAACCAGCCAATCAAGTGGCTGCGAAAGCGAATTAATTTTGGTTACTATCACATGACCATGCCCGGCCAATCACTGCTAAGAATGCTCGGTGTGGCTACTGACGTTAGAATCATCTTGTACTTTGTCCGTTACTTCCTCCGAGCTACTGCTGCTGTAGTTGTCTTTGGGTTCCGTGCCTGGTTCTGCCGCAGTGTCCGAGTCGCTGCTGTTATTGCTCGTGTCATTCTCGCGAGACGACACCACCGACATATTTGGCGTCATTTCAGTGTCGCCGTCTGGCGTCGACTTCTTCATTGACAGATCCTCCGCGACTGGCTGTGCTTGCGTCGACGCCGGTTCGGCATCGTCGGAGTCGACAGGTGTCGTGGCATCGCCCTTAGCGGCAGAACTGTCCGTCGGTGCCCGGGCGAGACTAGCAAACGTCGACATACTGTTGGGCAGCATGTAACTGGCCGCACCGAGACTTTGTGCGTAGACCTGGTTGAACAACATTGGATTGTAGACAAACGGGAATGACATGTGTGGCATGGCGCCAGCCGTAGATGCCACTGTTGTCGACGATGATGACTCGGAGGCGTCCTTTGCGTCTCGTGTGCCACTCTCTGTGTCCGAGTCATCGTCGGGCTTGACGACGCTACCTGGCATCATGCCAAAGCCTGTGGCCGCCGCATACATGGGGTTGGCCAGCCCGAAGCCAGCAAGACCGCCAAATGGCATTCCCATCGGGTAGCCCACCAGCCCGGCACTGCTTGACAGGGCAGCCATGCTAGATAATGAGTTGAGGTATTCGCTGTTTGCTGGCTTCCGTCCTCGTCTGCCAGAGGGCACTGTCACACGAGTGCGCAGCGACTCAGGAAGGTTGCCCTGAAACAGGACAGTCTCCATCAGACACAGGATATTACCACCAATACGTTTTATACTTTACCTCATTTTGGATTTCTTCTATCAATCTCAGTTCAGACTAAATTGTGTAATGTTACTTCTATCCATTGAAAAAAGCACGCGTTTCAATCCAATCAACATAAGAAGGATATTTTTATCATAGGAGTCTAAAGCTTGTAGGAGAGATGATTGTCTCCCACCTTTAGGTGTGTCTGATGAAAAAATCTACTGCTTTCAATCACAGCAGCACAAAAAAGTCCAGATAACTTACTGTAATTAAAGTGTAGATGTTGGTTAGAGCATTAGAGACTGTGGTATACCAGCAATGTAGCAAGATATATTCATTACCTTGTACTTATTATTCTAGATTCTGCACATACAACTTTTTTCTATCATACATTGGTCCTGTTCTTCAAACGAGCGACACGAAATGACACAAAATGACACGTACCTTAGCAGCGACGACGTGAGCCCACTTGCCGTCGATGTCGAAGGCGGGGTTCTTCTCGAGCCACTCCTTCAGGTACTTGAGAGGAGGCGCCTTCGCACCGGTGATTTTCTTCCCCGTCTCACGATTGATCACAGACACATTCTCGTCCCCCGTCAAGGCCGTCAGGTCAAGTTTGCTGGGGTCGATGCGGGGTCGTCGCTGCTTCCGGGTCACTTCCAGCGCACCCTGTTGCAAACGGGAGGTCAAATAAGGTCACTGTTTGTAATGGCAGAGGTTCATCATGAAACCTTAAAAACTACTTTTCTTTTATCGACAAACATGTCAAATGTATATAAATGGGTCACACAAATGACAAGATAATCCATATTGTACGATGATTACCATCCATGGCAATGAGATAATCTTGGGCGTTCTGACGGTGGTAGTTTTGTGGAAAAGGGACTTACTTCACTTTTCCGTTAAAATTAATTAAAACAAATAACATATTACACTGTGAAATGAATTAGTGCGATTCATACTTACGACATTTTATATTCACCAATAAATAAAACAAATATGATCACAAATATATTTTTAACTCTTACTAAAGGTGACAGATGAGAGTGGGGGAGGGTTGTTAGGGAAGGGGTGACAGAATCCATGGAGGACAACTACAGCAAGGGGCTTAGCCGCACACGACCTAGACATCACCACTGTAGATGGGATCTCCGAGAAAGAGCAACTTCACGAGAAATGTCTTCTTCAATATACTGGACTGGGCCCTTTCCGGGCGTCCAATCAAAGCTTGTGTGCTGGGGGGGGGGGGGGGGCGGTGGTGGTGTATGCTCTCTTAAAACAGATTATATTTATAAATTTATATAACTCATTAAAACGTTAATAAAGTTATTCTATGGACTTCTGGTGATTTAATTTTTTATTATTATGATGTCTTATTAAGAAATTAAAGCAGACGTTAAGGTCCGCAGGCCAGTTCTGAAAGCCTCTGGGCATGTGGTGGCTGATATGCTTGTGGGGATTATCCCTCTGTCATGTGACGACACTGGAGCGCCCTCTCACCTCCATTCCACCCACCTCAGCCTTGTCGCCCGCATCAGGCAGCGTGGGAGGTTTCTCCTCCACATAGCCGGGGTGTTCCTCCAACCAGTGGGCGAGGTCCTTCCTCGTGGGGGCGCCCTCCCCCGTCAGTCGCGTGCCCTCCTGTAAGTGGACCACTGGCACCCTCGCATCTGTCAACACACCCACAAACAGGTGAGAGGGGCAAATGTCAACATACGACAAACATGTGAGTGGGACAAATGTGGTGCCGATGGTAAGCACAGCAACACCCTCACATATAAATAATGTTACTTATTCAAATTAATGGATATAAACTTTATTATAATTTGCTTACATCATTAACCAAACATCTGTAATCTCTGTGAAACTATACATGGCCTATTTAAAGGGATACTCCAGTCAGTGAGAGGTTCACAGTATTAACTTACATACTATATTGGTTGTGCCTAGCAATTGTGCACAACGATCGTTAATAAACAATTAGTTTAGTTTAGTTTAATGGTATCAAAAACATGCTATCTTAGGTTCAGGGCGCTGCCATCTTGAGACTTATGCGCCAGTGACAGAAGCGAAATCGTTTACGTCACTGGCGCATTGTTGAAAAAGGCAAGGATTGGCGGAGTCTTCGCTAATAATTGTGATAGTGACGTAAGCAATCCGTGACGTACCGAATACATCAAATACCACTGGAGACACGTAGGATGTTCGAATGTACATTGTACGAATGTGCCAGTATACTACATATACAGTATACTATAATTAATTGTTTGTTAATGATCTGTGTGAACAATTACTATACACAACTAATATATTATACAGATGTAACTAAATGCTGTGAATCTCTCACTGACTGAAGTATCCCTTTAAACGTCCACAGCAGTGTGAGTGAAGTGACATGGAGCTGTGTCGACTCACCAGGCTGCATTGTGGCCAGCAGAGCCATGGACTGCTTGAAGGCTGCTGCGTCCGGCTGACCCTCCAACCACTTGTCTATCTTGCGCTTACGACCGCGTTTCTTCTTCTCATGTGCTTCTCCCTGAGGGAGCACACCAATTATTGTACACTTGACCCCAGCACAGTGTTCTAGTTCTTTATAAAAAAATTTTTTATAAATATATATAATAAATATATAAACTTTATAAATAATCTCTAACATGACCAAATTCACTGAACAATATTGCCATATTTAAATCATTGTCCTGTCATATGCATTGAAATGGATTAACGAGATCTACTGTTCACCACTAGATGGCAGTGTTGTGTTCTTATTAACATATGTACCTCAGATCAACCATAAGTGATACAGGAAATGTTACATTTCGATTACATACAAAATGACGCACCTGCTCAGTGGTGCCACCTACCAGCATGGCCTGCACCCGCATCTCAGCCTCTCGGTCCTCGCCAAAGTTCTGCGACAGGTGTATGCTGCCTGAGGCGCCATCTGGTGGCATGCTGGCAGAGAGGTTCGACTCGCTGTCGTCGTCACTGAGTGACCCGAGCATCATCTTCTCTTGCAGGTACATCGCTGTCGACGACAAACGCAAAACGTCACTTGTGGCGCCGTCTAGTGGAGATTTTATAAAAATCCGTTTAACCAATATTGCTAGGCTGGTCGTGACATAATTCCTCATCGCCATAATGAGCTTGTGAGAATGAAATACAGTATGATAATTTGACCCCAATCACCAATAATACCCTCACAGTCTCTCCCAAGAAGTTTTGATGTTGTTCAATGTCCAATTTTTCTTAAAAATAACAAATGATTTACAAACTGTTCCACATCTGCTCCTGTTTTGTATCACAATACTAGTCAATCAACTCAGTGTGACAAACACTGATCATGTCAGTCGCATAATTAGGGTGCTAGACATTAAAAACATATTTATATATATATATACATATATATACACATATATCCTATTTCACATCCACTTACCCCGCTCCAATTCCATTTCTGCCTTTTTCCTTCGTTTCCTGCGTTTGTGGAATGTCATCTTGAGTCCGTCAGCCTGCGCACAGAAACACCAACAACAATTATTAAACAATTTGTAAAACTTACCTTCGAAACCTTTTCCTGTCTTTACAGAGTCCGTGGTTGATTAACAGAGATAGTAATTTCATTATAATAAAGAGTTCATTTGGCAGTAAAATGCTATCTCATTCATATTTTTATGATAAGTATTTGCAGAGTTATGATTTTTATTGTAACAGTATGCAACAGAAGATTTTTGCTTCAAGAAGACAGTGGGGAGTTGACTAAAGTGGGCTGGCCACCTGGCGGGACTGGGAAGGACGAACAAGCAGGGAAATAAGGGCTACCAAAACTGGGATGGGACAACTTTGTAGAGATTGGAGGGATCGGTAGAGGGGAGAATGAAAGAGAACAGGAGACGGTTGGTTGATGAGACAGACAGTAACACAAAAGGGTAACAGATATCGAGTGTCCCTCTGGCAATTTGACTGAGAGGTGAACTACTCACCGAGCCTCCCTCTCCAGCAGTGCCGACAATTGTGTAGTCATGCCCTCCCACGGGGGTGCCTGGGAGCTTGGTTAACCCCACCCCCGGCACACAGGAGGCCGGGGTGCTTGAGCGTGAGTCAGGGACGGCCTGACTGGCAGCGTAGTGTCGCGCCCCGGGCCACTCCCCCGTGTCAATGCAGTAACACAGTTGCTCGATGCGGTGGAAGATGACACGGTCCTACACACAAGGCATGGGGTGAACAGTCTTACATGCACCAACATCAACAGTCTTACATGCACCAAGAGTCTTACACGCACCAACAGCCTTACACGCACCAACAGCCTTACATGCACCAAGAGTCTTACATGCACCAAGAGCCTTACATGCACCAAGAGTCTTACATGCACCGACCGTCTTACATGCACCAACAGTCTTACACGCACCAAGAGTCTTACATGCACCAAGAGCCTTACATGCACCAAGAGTCTTACATGCACCGACAGTCTTACATGCACCAACAGTCTTACACGCACCAAGTCTTACACACACCAACAGTCTTACACGCACCAACAGTCTTACACGCACCAACAGTCTTACACACACCAACAGTCTTACGTGCACCAACAGTCTTACATGCACCAACCAGCCTGAATAAATTTTTGATATGTCCATACATTTCATGCATTTTATGTGTATGGAGTTGCATACCTGTACAGCTTGTCTTTTCACTTGTGTAATATGTTAAAAACTTCTGTGGATGATGGTTGTCATCTTGCATCACAGGTAAAATATTTATTTATATATTTCACTTATATTATTATTTTATATCTAAGTTACATCTTATATTTCATCGAATATTGTAAACACTTCTGAACAGAAGTCTACTTTGGGTTAAACTTAGAAATAAAATTATAATTATTATATACAGCTATATTGAGACCTGTTATTGCAAACTGATGCTAAAAGCAGTTTTGTATTAATAAAACACCTGTGCCACACCATGTAATGATGTAGGAAGGGGTGAGTCCAACCAATTCTAAACACATACTTTGTATTAACTATACAAAGAAACCAGCCCCTCATCAACAAGCGTAACAAAGACAGACGTAAGTTGAACCAATATTATTCTAAACACATACTTTGTATTAACTACACAAAACAAAAAACCAGCCCCTCGTCAATTAGAAGTGCAACCAAGACAGACACTCACCTTGGGCCAATGTACAAATGGGTTGTTCCAGGGTTGGTTGGCCGAGTCGAGAGCCATCTCACTACCAATCGTCATGTCCAGACTAGTGTCATCGTCCCCAAGGGTGCTCTGCAAGTGACGTGTCACAAAGACAGTCAGGTGTCATTACTGCCAGTGTTGTCACAAAGAAAATCAGGTGTCATTACTGCCAGTGTTGTCACAAAGACAATCAGGTGTCATTACTGCCAGTGTTGTCACAAAGACAATCAGGTGTCATCACTGCCAGTGTTGCATCAACAGAATTTTAACGCGACACACTATGACAGTGGTGCCCCCAGGAGACTGACTCGTGCATTAAATCAATTTGTGTCCAATAAATACAGCCTTGGCAACTGTATAAATACTTGACTCTAAACAACTATAATTACACTGTTTAAACATGTCACCAGTGATCAAATACCAATAGTCCATGGACAGGAATGGGCACAGAGACACGGGTTGACATGGATGCCTGGAAGAGAATACTACCACCAAACTTAGCAAATACACAGCAGTACTTTTGCAACAAGAAACGACTTGCACCAATGTGCTGCTACTCACGTCTTGCGGCGTGTCGAGCTTTTCCCGTGCGAACGACATATCAGTTGGCGGCATCCCATAATGCTCCAGCTCATCATCACTGCTGTCAGAATCCGTCTTGATGGCCTCCTCTGCCTTCGAGGTGTCCGCTGGTGCTGGCGGCGTATCGGGCTTCACGACTGTGTCCTCCGGCAACAAGATGATCTCATCTTTGACAAACCCGTCCGTCTCGACTTCAGAGGTCGTCGTGGCAGCCTCCGCGTCCTTGTCTCCCGCTCCCTCGCTCGACCTCTCCGACGATTCGCTCTTCACCGTGACACTCATGCACTCCTCCACTTTTACTTCCTCTTTCACCGCCCCATTCTCCACTTTCACCCCTTCAGTCCTCGCCTCCCCCTCCTCTACGCCCTCCTCAGTCTTCACGTCTGTCTCCGTCTTACACTTCGTCTCCGTCTTAGCACACATCGCCTCGCTGTTCGTGTCACCAGATGGCGCCACATTCATGGTGGGTTTCGTCGAGGCTTCCTGCGACAACGAGTCCCCTCCTGATGGAAAACATCCGTATATTAACATTACATTTTCATAAGTCAGGTTATTGTATTATTAACAATGTTTATTTGAAAATTGTTGTGCTGTTATGAAAGGATGTTAATAATCAGTGTAGTATGTTGTATGTATCTACAATACCATTATTACTATAAACTTACAAATATGCATAATTATGCAAGTATAGAGACATTATTTTGCAAGGCTATAAAGTTTTCATAACGGTTCATTTCATCGGCTGTCAAATTTAAGTATTTACAAGGCAACTTTGCTGATAGTGGTAGTACCATACCTCGCATACATAGTATGTTATTACATACCCTAAAGCGATGGCAAAACCAAGTTTTGTTCCATTTGACCAACTCACCTGGCCACGATTGTGGCATTGTCATGTTGCCAGGGTAACCAGCAGCAGCACTTGCAGCTTTTGCTTGTGCCATCTTCGCCATGACAATCTCCCGGAATGCAAGCTTTGGATCATACAGGATGTGGTAATCCGTGCGTGCGAGGCCATGCCTGTGAACACACGCCACTCACCGTGAACACACACCACTCACCATGAACACACGCCACTCACCGTGAACACACACCACTCACTGTGAACACACACCACTCACTGTGAACACACACCACTCACCGTGAACACACACCACTCACTGTGAACACACACCACTCACTGTGAACACACACCACTCACTGTGAACACACACACCACTCACTCTGAACACACGCCACTCACTGTGAACACATGCCACTCACTCTGAACACACGCCACTCACTCTGAACACACGCCACTCACTGTGAACACACGCCACTCACTCTGAACACACGCCACTCACTGTGAACACATGCCACTCACTGTGAACACACGCCACTCACTGTGAACACACGCCATTCGCTGTGAACACACGCCACTCACTGTGAACACATGCCACTCACTGTGAACACACACACACCACTCATTCTGAACACACACCACTCACTCTGAACACACACCACTCACTGTGAACACACGCCACTCATTGTGAACACACACACACCACTCACTGTGAACACACACCACTCACTCTGAACACACACCACTCACTCTGAACACACGCCACTCACTGTGAACACACACACCACTCACTGTGAACACATGCCACTCACTGTGAACACACACACCACTCATTCTGAACACACACCACTCACTCTAAACACACACCACTCATATCCACCAGACTGTTTTGTATACATGAGGGTTTGATACAAGATTGTTGGGATCAATGAGGAGACAGAGGTGTGACTAGGAGTGAAATCTGAGTTGGAAGAGGAATTGACTAGTCTCATAGATACTGACTTGGCTAGCCCATTCAGATGTGTTTGGTAGATAGAATTCTGAATTAGACTAATGGGAACTTGCATGTTATGCCAGTTAATCAATAAACAAACAAAAAACATACAGTTCTGCATTGTATTTCCCGTTAAACATCCTGACTTTGAACTAAAAAATTGGCATTTGTGGAATTTTAATTACTTTGCACTAAAAAGGACTGGTGTCGCTAAAGTGCGCGACAAAGGGAATTAACTGAGAGTTGGTCTGAAAACAGAAAACACCAACAATATACCAAGATAACCACCTTACCTGACAATTGTAATGAAACAATTCAGTTCTGCACGAGTCAAAAATAGAAGTCAAACTTAATACCTGTGAAAACAACTGACTCGTGATAAACACATAAGAGACAAACCAGCACCCTGTGTTTGGTCGTCCTCACAGGTGAATGACTGACTTACTTGGCGGCCCCGATGAGCAGGTCCTTGTCGTGTTCCCCGTTCACCCACCAGTCAGGCATGTCAGGGCTGGACTGACACAGGCGCAGGCGCTCCGTGAGCCGAGGGTGCCACAGGGTGTGTTCACGCACACAGTTCAAGAGGTCGATGCGGGCGAGACACCGGGCCGCTCGCTCCTCCGTGATGGGCTCCACAAACATGTCGTTGGGCGGGATGGCTGCAGCACAGGAGATTTATTGACACGCTTACATTTAAGTATACCTCCCACTGGTGGTGAGATCACTGTCTGTACACACTACCACTGTCTGTAGAGAAACTACATTATTCCAGTTCCTGAAGAAGGCCGCCGATGGTGGTCGAAACGTAAAAGTAAGTAGAACACTGCTAGTTGTGTAATTATGAAATTTGTTTGGAATAATATACTGCCAACATTTTCATGAAGAGATACTATAATTGTCTGTAGAGATAATATCAATATTTGTAGAGACACTGTAAATATCCTCCAAATACTGTCCAGTATCAACCAGTAAACTGTTAATCCTCACCAAACCTATGAATTGAGTGTCGTTCTGTAATGCACATACGTTTTTGATTATCAAGCGCATAACGTTACGGTATAACATATTGTATTATATTAGAGGAAACTATACCACCTTTACTATGAACATGTTATTTAACAGCATGAATTTTTTTATTTAATAGACATGATTACATAAATATCACACAAATGTGACTGTCTGGGAGTCAACATCGTTTTAATTTAACTAAGATTTATCCCACATTTCCTTGTAACCATCAAACATGTTTTAAAAATTATTAGTGACTTGCAAACAAAGGCAATGTCTAAATAAATAAATAAATATTCAGACAATTGCCAGATAAGCTCAAACAACTTGAAAATGAATTTTTTTTAATTCTGAGTTTAAACGATTTTTTTTTTGTTAAATACTTTAACAAAAAAATGCCTTGAAACCACTTTTCGTTGCAGCCAATCAGCACTCACCCTCTTCGTCCGTCTTGAACTTGCGACAGACCCTCTTCACCATGTGATAGAATGCCCGGAAGTAATCTGTCAGTGTATTGTCATACTTCTTGTCGAGCCGCGCGATACTGCGGAACGTGTCCCATCGGAACTCGCCAGTCTGAAGGTCACGCTCGACACCAAAGGTCGACACAACGCGGTAGAAGTCAGCCTCCTCTCGACGGGACCATCGACTGTGACCAAGGGACCAGCACAAAGTCAATAAAGTGTGCAAAATAAACACTGAAGATGCAACTGACATCAATAATTGTTAAGAAAATTATGAAGAGGGATATGCATGTTATCATCATAAATGTCTGTTTTTTTGTAGTTTCTATTAATTTGAAGTAATAAGGAATTCTTTTAAAATGTTTAGTGCAGCTACAGAAATGGCTGATGTTGACACAAAGATAGTCTATATAGGATGGGTGCTGTGTAGACAGAATATATGCAACAGCAAATAACATAATTTTATTTTATGGCGACTGTGACTATGAGGGTGACTGTTGAGGGTGACTGTTGAGGGTGACTGTTGAGGGTGACTGTTGAGGGTGACTGTGGAGGGTGGCTGTGAGGGTGACTGTGAGGGTGACTGTGAGGGTGGCTGTGAGGGTGGCTGTGAGGGTGGCTGTGAGGGTGGCTGTGAGGGTGGCTGTGAGGGTGGCTGTGAGGGTGGCTGTGAGGGTGACTGTGAGGGTGACTGTGAGGGTGACTGTGAGGGTGACTGTGAGGGTGATTGTGGAGGGTGATTGTGGAGGGTGATTGTGGAGGGTGACTGTAAGGGTGACTGTGAGGGTGGCTGTGAGGGTGATTGTGGAGGGTGACTGTAAGGGTGACTGTGGAGGGTGACTGTAAGGGTGACTGTGGAGGGTGACTGTGAGTGTGGCTGTGATGGTGGCTGTGAGTGTGACTGTGAGGGTGGCTGTGTGGGTGACTGTGAGGGTGACTGTAAGGGTGACTGTGGAGGGTGGCTGTGAGTGTGACTGTGATGGTGGCTGTGTGGGTGACTGTGAGGGTGGCTGTGAGGGTGGCTGTGAGGGTGACTGTGAGGGTGGCTGTGATGGTGGCTGTGAGGGTGGCTGTGAGGGTGGCTGTGAGGGTGAGTGTGAGGGTGAGTGTGAGGGTGGCTGTGAAGGTGACTGTGAGGGTGACTGTGAGGGTGAGTGTGTCTGTGAGGGTGACTGTGAGAGTGAGTGTGATGGTGGCTGTGAGGGTGACTGTGAGGGTGAGTGTGAGGGTGGCTGTGAAGGTGACTGTGAGGGTGAGTGTGAGGGTGGCTGTGAGGGTGACTGTGAGGGTGACTGTGAGGGTGACAATAAGGGTGACCCTGGAGGGTGACTGACCTCTGCATGGCGTCTCTCTTCCTCTGTTCTCTCTCCTTCATCACTGCCTGGAACCTCTCACGACGCTCCATCTTCTACACAGAAACAAACACATCACTGACAACACCCCACATCACAGGATACATCTGTCAGCAGCAAACATCCCAGCAACAGTTGTCAATAGCAACAGTCAGGGCTGGCGGCAGTCACTTATGGCTAGGGGAGCGGTGGTTGCGCCGGACTGTCAATCGAGGGGACAGTGGTTCAATCCCACTTACCGCCGTTTCGAAACTTAGGCAATTTCATTCACCCCACATTTGCCTGTGTCTTTCGGAAGAGACACTAAAAGCCGATGGTTCCTTCTATCTGATGTCTATGCCAGGGGAAGTAAAAGATTCCAGACAGGGGGTAAATGTACAACCTGTAGTGGACTCACTAATTCTAGAGGACAACTCCAAGTATGGGAGGAGTTTGGAGGAAACCACTTGAGAACCTGAGTTACAACAATGAGTGTCACTCCTGGCAACATACACTCATCATCTCCTGACAAAGGCTTCTGGTTCACATAAAGACAAAATTGCAATGATCACAGCTACAAGCAAAACCAGTAACACTAGTAATTAGTAGTAACACAACCTTCATGCCTTGATGACTTGTCAGTTAGTAGACGCCCAGTAACACGGGACGGAGTAAACTATTGTGAAATAACATGGGACGCAACTAGAAACTTATTCGTCTGAGAGAAAGTTGTGGTGAACAAATACATCATGACTGCCTACCTTCGCTTTCTGTTCCTGCTTCAGTTGCTCCCTCTTGTGGCTTCTCTGGTAACCAGTGATTACGCGGCGTAGTCGCGTGTTGAGATCAGACGGCAGAGGGAATGGCAAGGTTCCATGGACAGCTGGAACAGCCACAGTTAACACCTCAAGCAACAGTCAACACTAAACCACACTATCCCATCGCACGTTTCTTCCGACCAAACCCTAACAATTCTCCATGTTATCCTTCTGAACAGTCCATATGCCTGTTATAAATTTATAGATACCTGGACATCTGCTAACATTTTATTTACAAAACTGTTTCTTAAGAGGTAAATATGACGATGAAGCTCACTGATGTTTACTATCTAACAATACAATGACTTTATCATGTGAAAATACAAACAATGTTCAGATAAGTAATCTAATTATCACAACCATACGAACAGTTTCTATTAAGGAGACCAGCGGGTCGAGAAATAAAAAAAATACGGTTTTCAGATCATGTCATTTTCAGATGCATTGGTATCTTATACAGCTCTGTGCAAGAGCATATTTCAATATTTCAAGAATGAATACCAATAAAAACATCATTTATAACATGCCCCTCATTCTTCAAGAAGCAAAATCCACTGTGGTAGCCATTTTTAAATGTCCGGGAATGACTAAAAAGAACGTTCGAGTCCAGAGACACGCCGCCTAGTAAATCCGCCATGTTTGTAACCGTCTTGTCCGGAAGTTTACACATAACCGGATGTGGTGTTCTGGGAGTTCTAGAATATAATTATATGCATCTATTTCGGGAAAATGTATGCGACCTCTACTGCCATATAAGGATTTGTTACGCGATCCATGGCTCATTATAATATCGCGTAAATATCTAATCCAATGAACGCGCCCGGCGCACCAATGATCGCATCATCGCCCAATCAGCGCCGTTTCCGGCAGCTGCAGGATGAGAAAGCAAATGGCGTCGACCGGCAAAACGTTAACAATTCGTCACGCATTTTTGGTCAAAAACACACTTATAAATAAGGTTGGCACAATAATAAAATGTTGTTCCTATATGAATCTGATGCCTGGTAGTCATGTTCATTATGCAGACACTTATAAATGATTTAGTTAATGGTTATTAGTGGTTTCTAGGTGTGCTGTCAATATTATATGACATGCTGTCGTTTTTTGTCATTTTCTCAAAATCACGTTTTTGCACATTTGTGAAATTTCAAATAATTATTCCCAAAAAACTGTGAAAGATAGACATCTGAAATTTGTTCCATCTGTTCACATGTTAGTGACACACACAATAAGACTCATTTGACCATTGCAGCTGACTACATGGAGTTGTCAGATATGAAACATTACAGTTGACCAACGTCCAAAAAACGTTATTTCTGAAAAATCATTTTACAAGCATAGAACACATTAGATCTTTCAAGCTCAAACCACCTTATTGTATGAAGGGACATTCTAGCTAATGAATTTGAGCAGTTTCATGAATCCACATGAAACCATTGACTCAGAATAATTTTTTTTAATTCACCCCTCTGTAATTTTAAAATGTCGGTTGCTATGGCAACACATATGCAAATGAGTTCAAATTTTACACACTAAGTGCTGTTCACATAACGAACGTGTATGCCAAATTTGGTTGAGATATATTGAGTATTAACATAAATATGGCACATAGCTGTTCTCGAGTAGTTGGTACCCTTAATTATTTGATTAATCAATTTCCCTTCTTTCAGTCAAACGTTTGGGGAAAATATTACGACAAAAGCAAAAAAAAAAAATGTAATGTTACTACCAGTAACTATAATAATTTAATCATAAGATCTGTGCATCAGAGTTAAAAAGCTCATTAAATTCATCCGCATATGACATCGGAGTTGGATCTAGTTTCATCACACGCACAGTGAGGAATCATTAGATTGCTCGTTTCAAATAAATTATATTTACAAAACTGCCTTTAAAACCCTAACAAGTACTTTGCCTAACATTTACAGTTGTACACTGAATCACACATGTGAAAACAGAACTGATACAACAGAAAACACAACACGCCAAGAATACAGTCATTACACACACCATTTTGGTCGTTATATTTAATCGCAGCGTTGTCCGACGTCTTCCCTGAGCCAGGACTTCCTGGGGACATTTCATCGTCGTCGTCATCACATTTGGCTTGCCGCGACTTGCCTTTGAGAAGATCCCTATCATCTTCCTCCCTGGTAAACATAAAAAGATGACGGTAAGGATAAGTTCTTAAACAGCAGTGCATACCCACACCCTATGACTGCTCTGAAGTCTTTCCATTTCACACTCTGGCAGATCTGGCCAATCGATCGACCATCTCAACGTCTCTGCAGACCATTTTCAGCCATGGCACAAAATTACTGTTTGTACACAAATATCCACCAAAGTCTATACCCTCATTTGTACAGCTGAGTGAACTTGTGTAGCATAATGGATACAGCAGCACACGATTCAAACTTGAATTATCTCACTTGTGAATCTGATGCTCTAGCTTGCTTCATCACATGTTTTACCCGTCTCATTCCAAATTTATTTTTTGGAACATTTTATTTTACATTTTTAACCCTTTTTATACCAGACGTCCGCCCAGAAATTATACCCATGTTACCAGAACAATTGGGAGAAAAAACGGATATGGAAAAAAAATTACATGGTGTGTGTCAAATTTGATTTTCTCAGCAACTACATAACATATATACAAGTGTTGTATATCAAATGAAAGCTAAGAAATGCAGCTTTCCATTGATGTGCATCATATAAATAGAACTGTTTATACAACTATGATATTTTTTTTTTACAAAATGCATGACTGAACTTCAGCACAACTTTTCGACTGTTTCTTGCATGAATAGAAAGCAACTTCAATTACAAGAGTTGTAGAAAAATTCAATAGTTACATTTTGCTATAAGAATTATTCCTGTGTGACGGGTAGAAGGAATGTTATGAGCATTATTCATCAGGTATGTCAGTCCGAAAATATTAGTTTTGTAAGATGACAAGTAACAAGTATGGATATTATCATATTATTTCCTTCCAGCAGTCAATAATAACTCTGCTACTGTTTTTTGCATGAATAGAAAGCAACTTCAATTACAAGAGTTGTAGAAAAATTCAATAGCTACATTTTGCTAATATACCTGTGTGACGGGTAGAAGGAATGTTATGAGCAATATTCATCAGGTATGTCAGTCCGAAAATATTAGTTTTGTAAGATGACAAGTAACAACAATGGATATTATCATATTATTTCCATCCAGCAGTCAATACTATCTCTCCTACTGACAAAATGAGTTCCAGAAATATGTATGCTATGTGTATAAACAATAAATTTATTACAAAACGACAACTAGAACTACAGAACGATCCATCGATTTACATGACAACCCTGTCTGCCAATGTTCGACTGGTTGATGTGTGCCCTCAGGCATTTCTGGTGCAGAGGCACAGAGCACTCACTACAACCATAGTTCGTGGCCTGTGCCATCCAGGGAGCAATCTGGCGCACTGACAGGGCGAAAGCGGCGAGGATCAGTCACCCAGTCGGGTGGAAACCCTATAAATCATCCCCAGACTCGTTGGATTCGTGAAACAAATTGTCAATCCACTGCGGTCTGGTTTCGTCGCCGCCATCCTGCACTCGATCCAGGGCAGTGGGTCGACATTCTCTCCCGCTAATTCTCCTTCAAAATCCTCGTTTATAAACTTGTCAACTCCCGAAACATCACTGCCTTCGCTGTCTGAAGCACCATCGTCCGCCATTTTTAAATGCCGCGACGAACAACACAAAACAAAACTTTCCAAAAACACGTTTAAAAACACTGAAATTGCCGCAATAAAATGGCGTCTGCCTTGCAGGAAGTGTGGTGTAGCCTCGTTCTCTTCGTATGACGGAAGTGGGGGATTTTAATTTATTCAATATGGCCACAACATAGCCGCATGGGCGGACACGTTGGTAAATACGCACCGATGCGTATTTGGTAAGATGCGGCAACTACGCATCAGTGCGATTTTGGTATAAAAAGGGTTAAGCAGAGCTGGTGAAATTATAAAAAAACATACAATGGACTTATTTTAATTTTATGACAGACCTAGCACAAATTGAAATGACTGTTGTAGATTGAAAATGCGGCACAAGTTTTCAACAGGTTAAAAGCTAAATGTCAGCCTGGTAACTGACTTTAAAGTCACCAGATACACTTTTTTGACATTAAACTGACATCCGATTAGACTGCTGTTTTCAGTTCCCAGTAATGAGAAGTCGAACATTGAACGCATAAAGGCCCATCACCAGCAGCACACAAGGCGCCCTCTGGTGTGACCTTTCAGTATTAGCATGGCGAATCATCATCAAACAGCAATCGCAGACACAGTGTGAGAGACTTGACTTTGTGACAGGGACTAGCAGCGCACCAGTTGGTGTAGCAGGAATTGTCACAGTCAAGTTAGTGGTGTAAACTTTAACAAACATTTCTGACTGTGATGGAATTAAAATTAAGACCAGTCCCGGATCGATGACAACATACACCACGTGATCAGACAAAAAGGCTAATGTAACCACAGCGACATGATTTCACAACCCACTCCCCTGTAATGATCTAATCAGTCTTGTCAGTGTGTTTACAGAAATGGATTTAGTGTAATTATGTAAACAGACGTATACGACTCACTTGAAGTCTTCCTCGTCATTCTGCTCAGCAAGCACAGCGCGGCCGTCAGGCGCGCCACAGCGACCCAGGAAGCACAACGCCGGGTCCATGCGCATCGTGTTATACTTCTCGTAACCTGCAGCAAAACATCATAAAACTGTCATTGAGACGACAATGAAGCCCATGATTTACCGACAGATTGTATGAGTGGATAAGTCTGGCTTCTCAGACTTTGTTTCATACTTATACTGCAACTACTGAGTTAGTAATCTGTCGACTTACTAGGAGAACGAAGATTTGATCTCTGATCTACTCTAAACCTTCACTAGCATTACCTTAGACTGCAAGCCAGTTGCCGTCTGTAAAAAGATGATTTCAAATCCTTGATGAATAGCACAACATGACAGTGATGTCACAAAGCACCAGTCCTCCCACCCTGTTTACGATACTGGTTTACATCATACAAAACTGCCCGCACCATTCAAAACAATCTAAACACAGCATAACATTGATATCCAGTCATCCTAACATAAACCTACAGACCTGCATGAGATGTTAAGGTAGGACACTGGTCGGGAAATGGATTTTGATGATATCTCAACAACCAGAGCAGCAATCTTTCTAAAACTTTCAGGATGTGGTTCTGGTGGGAAAAGATGACCAATTGTAAAATTTCATCTCATTTGCATAACCGTAACCATGGCAACCGGCTTTTCTGTGAAAATAGGTACGCATAAAACTATGCATATGTTTCTTTCTTTTTTGTTTATTATGATCCACTGAAGTGTTGTAGAGTGCAATGATGCTGTTTTTGATCAACTCCTTACAATATTTATTATCAAAAAGAAATTGCAAAGATTTTTTTCGTTTTTCCAAATATTATAACAACTTCAGTCATCAATAAAAATCTTCATATAAAAGCTATCATGTTTAAAAAGCATCATTGCACTCACTGCACCATTGGGAATACATGGTAAAAAAATCAGACTCCTAGGTTTTGTACTTTTTCCGGGAGACCTCCCGCAAAATAGCAATATTGTCAAAAAGTAAGTTTTGAGAAAACGGCAAAAAACCAAATGAACATCAAATATTTTTAATAACACCAGTGTAAAGTCACCATTATGACTGTTTTCCATACCAGAAGCATGTGGTAACTATATAATGAAAGTGTGTGAACCATATTCAGTATATATATATATATATGGAATTTGTTTATAGTTTACACAAGCGGCGGCGGCGGCAGTGAATAAATTCATCACTGGCCAAGCATACTCATACATTGTATATGTATTATGTAATGTTGTCTTTTATGAAATAAAATTTGATATATATGTATATTATATATATATATATATACATATATATATATGTAAGGCCTATACATATATACACATATTTATATCATATATATATATATATATATATATGTATATATATATATATATATATATACATACACACACAAACATCTATTACTAAATAATTGGTCAATTTCATGCACACATATCATAAATGATAAGCATACTCTGTCACAATTAATGTTTAATGAATTATTTAATGTTAAATAAATTGTTTAAACATTTAATTACCTAAAATACTTTTCATATTTGATAAGGAAAAAAATTATGCTAGAAAAGTAAATCCAACAACAGTACCACCTTTCGTTTTATGTTAATTCCACATTGGATTAATATGAATGAAACAAATTCAGTCAAATTATTTTCTGTAATAAATAAATAAATGTAACTTCCGACTGATACTGATAGAGCGACAAACTTCGGCAGCGCCAGCGCCGCTGTCAGTGACAGTCCGGGTGATCGGCGGCCGGCGGCCGTAGCCGCGTAGCAAGGCCAGCCCGACGTCGCCGTCGGCATTTCTTTCCCCGTTCGCTGCCGCTTCCGCGAGTCCGTTGCGCGACTGAACAGCATCATGCAGGCTGTTCATGCTATCTCCCGCGCATTCAGCTTATTTGCGTTTATTATATCGTTTCTTTCTTTCAAATTGGTAAACCGTACGGATCTTTCGTCGATCCGACGCCATGACACATACAGGTCATTCATCTTGAAGCCGCACCGTGATTGGCTGGCGTCGTTGCATAAGGTCAATTTTAATTAGCTACGTGGCCGCGATCACCATATATGGTTCGCGTGAGGTCGGGCTGCCAAGCAACAGCTGAAACTGTTTGTGATTGGATAGTTTCGCGGCACTTTCGGCGCCGATAACTAATTTATGTACGGATGTCGCCGATTTTTGACTTTGGTAGCGTACGGAAGGGATCATTTCGAACACGAGGATACCAAACATGGCCGCGTTGCATGGAGCAATGTTTACGTTTGAGCGCGCTGAAAGTTGGCCCGTTTTCGTCGATTTTAAAGGCCAGCCGCCATAACGACATTAGCAGCTAGTTGGGTAACGACATAGTTAATCCTTTTATTGGTACTTTTAGGACGAATTCAGTGAAATAAAGTTAGCAACACGTGCGCAAGACATCGTTCGTTCTGAAAATCAAGTTTATTAAAATTCGACCGTTTTGTCATTTTCCTGCAATTCCCGACCCGCGGCATACGTTAACACCTATAAACCAACACAAATCAAAACAGCTGCTAAACTTCACTCACACGAGACTGATCTCACGTGCTGGTGAACATCTAACAGGATCAATCCGAACTGTGTTTGTACAATACACGCCCCACACTGACAGACTTGGGGAAATACTGACCGTGCTTAAAGACGCCGACAAGTAGAGATCGGTCGGCTTCGGGGTCCCACCAGAAAGCGGGTGGATCTCCTTCGGCGTAGGTGGTTGGAATGTTCACCTCTCTGTGGCAACAAGATGTGGTCATTAATCCTATACAATGTGGTAATTAATCCTATACAATGTGGTTATTAATCCTATACAATGTGGTTATTAATCCTATACACCTTGGAATGTCCATTTCCTTGTTGCATACTCTGACAATACATTTGATTACTTATATAACTTATGGATTCGTTACTGCAACTGTTGTGTGTTATGAGTATTTTCTATATGCATTACAAATGTGCGAATGACTATTGTATGAAAATATCAACCGACACCGACTTCTTACATGACCACTCTATGCAAACAAACCCGAAGAGAGACATATTGCTTTTCTCAAGTTTAGTTTAAACGTTGATTTGTATGTTTAGTACTGTCAAACGTGGAACTGAAATATTGCTAAAAAATAAAAATAACTTGCAATATGAGAAGTTACATGCACTAAAGTGGTTGATTCCACATAAGTTAGTGATTTGGCATACACACTGCTTTGACTCACAGCAAGTGTACATCACAATTTCATTTCTGGTATAATGGGTTGTTACTCCATCACAAACAGTTTGTCTTTACACATAAGAAACTATTACATAATTACGATGGAATTCAGACCCCAAGGTAATGTGTGCATCAGAGTTAAAAAGCTCAACATGTAGTTCCTCACAGACGGAGCTCAGAGTTGGATGTAGGCTCATCACACGCACAGGTCGCCTGTCTTAGCTTCACTCTTTGCCTCTTTCATGTAATGTACAGCTAAGTTATTTCTAATGCAGTATACAATGTTCATATTATTACTGTATGTGTTAGTGTTGTAACTGCATCTCATAATCGTCTTGGCATAATCATCTTATAACAATAACGAACACCGGGAGTAACAACCCAGAGATTTGGCCAACAATGTGTTTCAAAACATTTTCACTTTCTGCACAAGTCTGGGTACTAAAAATAATTTGATAACATGTTTACCTAGTACAGTAAATGTCTGATTTTATAAGACTAGAATTACATTTCAACCAATGAGCCTGCTGTTTTCAGTTCCCAATAATGAGAAGTCGAACACTGAACGCACAAAGGCCCATCACCAGCAGCACACAAGGCGCCCTCTGGCGTGACCTTTCAGTATTAGCATGGCGAATCATCATCAAACAGCAATCGCAGACACAGTGCGAGAATTTGTGGCCTGGACCAACACTGCACAAATCGGTTTGGCATAAATTGTCATCGTAAAACTGCAGACAGACATCCGTACCTAGCCGGCAGCCCTGAGAATACTTTCTCCGCTTCGTCCCCGATCACTTCCTGTTTGAGGTAGTAGAGAAGGCGGACACGCAACAGCACTCTGAAATCACGGCGAATATTTACACGTCATGTAATAATACTGTAACTATAATAATACTGTAACTGTAATAATATTGTAACCGAAATATAACCACAGTAGACATATTGCATGGCATCAACAGCTAACAAGCTCAATCTTCAAGGTGACAAGAAATCTGTGCATCAGAGTTAAAAAGCTCATTGTTTTGATCCGCACAAGATGATCTCAGAGTTGGATCTAGTTTCATCACACGCACAGGGAACAGCTTGTAGCTTGAGCTAGTCAGAGTAACCATTTAATTTGGTGCACAAAAATTACGGGATTTTTTGATATTATGGAAAGTACAAATTTGACAAAAAGCTTCAAGAAATTTGAATAAAGCTGCTCAGACTGAAATGCTAATTCACAAAGCTACTAAAGAAATGACAATACAGAAAGCTGAACAAAAAAGTTGCCACAAATTGGATGAAGTAAATGTTAGAGAAACGAAAACATGCATAATAAATATAAAAAAAACTACCTTTGTTCGGGGTAAAACAATACATTACATATTGTAAATAGTTACACTGTACGTTTGAGAACTAAGCAAACATTGGATAAATAACTAAATAGCTAACAAGCTCGGTCGTCAAGGTGACAGGTGCATCAGAGTTAAAAAGCTCAAAATGTAGTTCCTCACAGTCGGAGCTCAGAGTTGGATCTAGGTTCATCATTCACACATGTCACCTTACTTAGTTTCACTCTATGCTTTGTGTGTATATCCAAGTTACCTCTAGTTTATTAGTAGCATACATATACCATACATGTAGTTATATCAATAACTCCAAATACCCCCTGCATTTTTTTTTAACTGCAACTGGTGATCAGATGCCCATGGTTCAATGAAATGAATCGTTTTATGGGTACAAGGTGCTATACAAATGACACAAGTACGTGTAGTAATAAATAGTTCTAAATGATCACAGCAAGAGATACTATGACCTCAACATAATTTGTCACAAACTGCCCCCAAAGTTAGCATACTAATATTAATATATAGAGAGTATATTTGTGACCCCGGCTGACCAAATGAGTGGTAAGTCGGGATTTGACATTTGGCGTGAGTGCAATCTAAAACCAGATTGGACGATTTTGGTGAGTTTTACGTTTGTATGGAAACTAAATTTATAGCATCTGTTTAACACTTCCAGCCATCCCACACTATGTATACAAAGTAAAATGTGTATTATAACGCAATCTAATATTTCTATGGTATCTAAGCACATGCATAAGGCAAAACTTTAGCGGCCAGTTTTACTTTTTGACCCTACCATACCTAATGTGACATAACTTCACCAATTTTTGTAGTAGTCATAATTTTTAAAAACTGTAGAGTACTATAATCCTCTCTTTCTAAATATGTAAAAACAGTATGTAAACATATTTCCTACTTATCACTCATTTGGTCAACCGGGGTCACATGTAAAGACTGTGATAAAGAGGGCTAGCACTCACTTGTTGGCGTGTCTCTTGAGGTGTTTCTTGTAGCCGTCGTCACTGATGATGCGCTCCATCTCGGCGCTGACCCTCGCGAGGTTCTCCTCCAGCTGAAGGTTCCTCATGTCCTTCTTCGCCTTCTTGCCCTTGCGACCTCGCGGCACCGGCGCAGACAGCCCTACACACGCCTCACACGGTCAGCCTCATGAGGACATCTCTCTACTAGCTAACCCCTACACAGACCTCACACGGTCAGCCTCATGAGGACATCTCTCTACTAGCTAACCCCTACACAGACCTCACACGGTCAGCCTCATGAGGACATCTCTCTACTAGCTAACCCCTACACAGACCTCACACTGTCACCCTCATGAGGACATCTCTCTACTAGCTAACCCCTACACAGACCTCACACTGTCAGCCTCATGAGGACATCTCTCTACTAGCTAACACCCTACACAGACCTCACACGGTCAGCCTCATGAGGACATCTGTCTACTAGCTACCCCCTACACAGACCTCACACTGTCAGCCTCATGAGGACATCTCTCTACTAGCTAACACCCTACACAGACCTCACACGGTCAGCCTCATGAGGACATCTGTCTACTAGCTACCCCCTACACAGACCTCACACGGTCAGCCTCATGAGGACATCTCTCTACTAGCTACCCCCTACACAGACCTCACACGGTCAGCCTCATGAGGACATCTGTCTACTAGCTACCCCCTACACAGACCTCACACGGTCAGCCTCATGAGGACATCTCTCTACTAACTACCCCCTACACAGACCTCACACGGTCAGCCTCATGAGGACATCTGTCTACTAGCTACCCCCTACACAGACCTCACACGGTCAGCCTCATGAGGACATCTGTCTACTAGCTACCCCCTACACAGACCTCACACGGTCAGCCTCATGAGGACATCTGTCTACTAGCTACCCCCTACACAGACCTCACACGGTCAGCCTCATGAGGACATCTCTCTACTAACTACCCCCTACACAGACCTCACACGGTCAGCCTCATGAGGACATCTGTCTACTAGCTACCCCCTACACAGACCTCACACGGTCAGCCTCATGAGGACATCTCTCTACTAACTACCCCCTACACAGACCTCACACGGTCAGTCTCATGAGGACATCTGTCTACTAGCTACCCCCTACACAGACCTCACACGGTCAGCCTCATGAGGACATCTCTCTACTAGCTACCCCCTAACGCTTCTCACCAACACAAATCTCATTTCCCAGGTGTATTTACATCTAGTTTTATAAGGCTGATTGCAGGCAGAAAACAAATTCTTTTTAAAAATGATTCTATATGTTAATTGTATTTTTCAAACATGATGTCAGTAACTTCAAGATTTAAACAACTCAACAGTTTAATTAAATGTTATTTAGAGAAATCTGTGCATCAGAGTTAAAAAGCTCATTGTTTTGATCCGCACAAGATGATCTCAGAGTTGGATCTAGTTTCATCACACGCACAGGGAACAGTTTGTAGCTTGAGCTAGTCAGAGTAATTACTTAATTTGGTGCACAAAAATTATGGGATTTTTTTTAATACTATGGAAAGTACAAATATGACAAAAAACTTCAAGAAATTTGAATAAAGCTGCTCAGATTTAAATGCTGATTCATAAAGATACTAAAGAAATTATAATACTGAAACCTGAAGAAAAAAAAGTTGCCACAAATTGGATGAAGTAAATATTAGAGAAATGAAAACATGCATAATAAATAAAATAAAAAACTACCTTTCTTAGAGAGAAAACAATACATTACATATTGTAGATAGTTACACTGTACAATTGAGAACTAAGCAAAACATTTGATAAATAAATAAATAGCTCACAAGCTTGGTCTTCAAGGTGACAAGTGTATCAGAGTTAAAAAGCTCAAAATGTAGTTCCTCACAGTCGGAGCTCAGAGTTGGATCTAGGTTCATCATTCACACATGTCACCTGTAACTTTGGTCTAAGCCTCTTATGTGTACACCCAAGTTATTTCTACTTTGTGAAATCATATTTCATGTTATTATTGGATATGTTGTAACTGCTTCTCACATTCAACCTGGCCACTTCACCGAGTTAAAGTGTCGAGGGAAACCGTTTCCGTTTGCCACTAGATGGCGCACGATTTCAGAAACTCACCGAGGTGGTTCTTGTAATCCTTCTCCTGTCCGTCAGCAGATGGCGTCACCAGATCATAGATAAAACCCTTGATCCGCTCATCACCGGCATAGTGTTTCAAACTGTACACCAGCTGCAAGCAGTGTCATCAACAGCTTCACATGGGTGGTTCTACACAGTTGGTCAGAGAAGTTATCCTACAGGCTAAAATTTACATCTATGTGCCAAGACGTCAAACTGGGAAAAAACCTCAAAAATATTGTAATTTGGCCAGGTATGTGCAACTGAAGGTTACTTAATGACTGAAAATGTGAATACCCCAGTAAAACAAACCTGGAAGGCCATGAAGGAAACATTATAATGGCCGTCCATGGGGTCTTACGTCAGTAGGTTGGCATTTATCCCACACGTCATATACACTGAATCACTTTTGTTGCGTTTCAACTGCTGCGAGTTTTGGAGCAATCCAATGAGACACATGTCACAAATCCAGGTGTTGAAACAGCAGTGTCATTGGATAACGCAAAATTTGAATTTTATTTATTTGTTATACCATGTGCACTACGGCAGCCCTGGTATGTGTGTGTGTTTGAATCATAACGTAGTTCCTCACAGTCGGAGCTCACAGTTGGATCATCATTCACACATGCCACCATTGTTTGTTTTGCCCAACTAAAAGTCTCATTATCAAACATATAACTTCTGTTGAACTGTTTGAAAAACAAAAATGAACGATCAGCTGAAAATGGGTGTATTTATAAGGAACTGAAAGAAGGAAATCTACGAGAAACGATCAGACCTATGGCATCACCTGTGTGTTCTGACCGTACAACATTAAGCAACGTTCAGACACTTTCACTGGTGTATCAAAGAAATAACATCCTAGGTGACGGCAGCAATTCTATATTTTTCAAAAAGCTTTCATCATTGGAATCCGACGTAACCTGTCTCACTCACCATGGCCCGGGCAATTGTCTCAACGTCCTTCACCTGAAGACGTCTCTTAAACCGTCCATGCAGCAGGATGTCATTCCATCGACCCCACCTGGTGAGAACACAAGCTCAAGAGATGACAACTACCAGGTACCCTTACTTGCCACTGATAGATAGAAGATCCTGTTTCTTTATGTAGATGTTAATCTTGAGAAACCTTTTGTGGCCTCCCAGTATCAGTAGCTGCCGATTGAAATATTCATATAATAAAAACCGGTTTCTTAAGAGGTAAATATGACGATGAAGCTCACTGTTGTTCACTTTCTAACAAAACTATTACTTTATCATGTGAAAATACAAACAATGTTCAGATAAGTAATCTAATTATCACAACCACATGAGCAGTTTTTATTAATTATTTGATTAATCCATTTCCTTTCTTTCGGTCAAACGTTTGGGGAAAATATTATGACAGAAGCAAATATACTTTTAAAATGTTACTACCAGTAACTATAATAATTTAATCATAAGATCTGTGCATCAGAGTTAAAAAGCTCATAAAATTCATCCGCATATGACATCGGAGTTGGATCTAGTTTCATCACACGCACAGTGAGGCATCATTAGATTGCTCGTTTCAAATACATTCTTAATTTTATAGTCAAATTTACCATTTTCCTCAGTAACGTTTCAGGTTTCAATATCTTATGGGTAATTATTTTCTAAGACAAAAACATTTACTGAACAGAGGAAGATAAAAATCTGATTGTGCAGTTGGAGATAAAGAAGCCATGTTTGTATATAACAAGAGATTCTGACTAACACTGACAGATATGTCTTTATCAATTGGGTGATAAAAGTAAATTATGACATAGTGTAGTATCCGGTCCTTTGGACATTTCACTCCCAGGCAGGCCTAATCTACTGGACACAATCAACTTATCCAGAAAGCATTCAGCCACACCAATATTATTAGGTACTAATAAACATAATTGGAACACTGATTCTCTCAACTGAGTGTCATGTTACAATTAATACTCTTCCCGCCCCCTAAACCTTCTGGTGGACCCCCTAAACCTTCTGATGTACCCCTAAACCTTCTGGCGTACCACTAAACCTTCTGGCGTACCCCCTAAACCTTCTGGTGTACCCCCTAAACCTCCTGGTGTACCCCCTAAACCTCCTGGTGTACCCCCTAAACCTCCTGGTGTGCCCCCTAAACTGTACTCACCCGTACACAAGAAGATTCTTCTCGACCTTGAAGCAGTCGGAGCGAGTGTAGTACTCGATGGGTCCGTGCCCAGTCTGGTCGTGGCGCTCCCTCATGCGCCGTCCGCGCCGCCCGGACTTGCGCCGCCGTGTCCCATGACGTCCGGGCACTTCCTCGATGGCGCCGGCGTCCTCCTCGCTGTCACTCGTGTCGAGCTCCGACATATCGAGTATGCTGTCCTGGTTGCCGTAGCGCGTGGTTTGTTTACGTTGGCGAGGCTCTGCCATGATCAGTTCCTTCTGCTCACAACAAAACACAACATCAACTGGCTGAACCTTGACCATATCTTGGTCATTTAACAACATTGCCACCTAGAGAATCAACTTTAGATGGCAGGTGGACAAGGAAGCCCTTTGGCTTATCGAGAGTCCAACCTATCTATCTAAGTATACCCCGCCCCTTCTTAGGTATAACTTATAAATAAAAAATAAAATAGACTTAGACTTAAGTCTATTTGATTTTTAAATATATTAACACTACTAGCTACTACACTACAGCTGATAATCTGTTCCATTCATTTACTATTCTTTGTGAAAATGAAACTTTTTTAATATCTAGTCTACACTGCTTCTTTGCTAATGTAACTCCATGTCCTCTAGTCCTTCTCTCTTCCTTGACCGAGAAAAAAATATTTCAACAACAATCTTACTGATGATGATGATGACATTGCCAGACAAAAAAGATGCCTTTATGCACAAGCTAATGTTTTACATAGAAAATGTTGTCTTTGTAGTACTTCCACCAAAATTGCTTTATTTCAAGCATACTGTGCTACCATGTACACTACAAGTCTGAGCCTGACTAGCATTACCATCGCATACAACAATAAGTCTCAGAATTTTACTTAACTTACCATCAAGATGGTATTCAAGGAGGGGGCTACACCATGATATTTAGAAGATATGCCAGGTATTCAAGTAGGTTTTCCTGACTTACACAAAGATCATTCTTGCAAAACAAACCTGCTATTTCTACCAAAATGTTTCAGAACTAAACAGCTAACATTTGCCATTGCATCACTCTCTCTCACACTTCGTACCTTGCCTCCAAACTCATCCACATCCAGATCGGCTTTCTTCGCCCATTTCTGCCAGAAGTTTGGATCTGCAATGTCGATGTCAGTTCGATTCTCAGACACGCTGAAGCTCGCCTGGAGAAGAAACGAGAAACTGAAGTCTAACATCCACCATTCCCTAGGTTACATGTCGCCTCAGTCGTAAAATAAACATGTCAAAACAGGCATCAGAATTAAAGGTGTACTCACGGCGCATGACCACAGTGGCTGTTTGACCGTTTTTAGGGGATATAAGATCAGTATTAAACTTATTTTAATGAGGTCCTCAGAATGTTAGGGAAAAGGTTTAATAATTATATCTTATCAAATGGTAGTGGGGCTTGTTCAAATGGTGACATTTTCAAGTGAAAACATAAAATTGAATAAAATAGAGCAGCTGCCGTGACGATTCAGAACTCAAAGAACAAACTGGTCTGTCTCTTGCCATATAATCAGCGTCTACATCAAGTACAAATATTTGTGTACAAGCCCATCAAGTTGGAATAATAATTAAACAACCTGTTTTACGATATAACAATGAACGGAATCTCGCTTTATCCTTGGCGTGTGGTTCAGTCGTTTACTGTAGTAGTGTCACTTGGAAAACTTTGTTTGACGTGTTAACACCTACCTTAGAGAACGTAGAGCCCTTGCCCTCCGACTCGATCTTGATGACCTGGGTGCGGCGCTGTAGGATCTGGTCGATGTCCTCCTCACAGAACTGGTCGGCCACGTTGTCCTCGTCCATGATGGCTCCATACGCCCCCTTCTTGAGCAACTCCTCAATGTCCTTCTTACTCAGCTGCATCTGTTGCTGCAGTCACAACAACAACACGGTAATACCACTTCTCCGGCCACTTTAATATAATATTATACTACTCAAAATTTGCTAAGGATCACACAATGTTTGTAATGGAACAATCTTGAAATGGCAGCCATCCAGAGACTCACTGGAAGCATGAGACGCCGTTGCCAGGCTGTGATTGCATCACGTGGGTCACACACAAGCTACTGACAGTTGCTGCTGCTGGTAATTGAACTGATTGGGACATTTTCATGACTTGGAGTAACATTCTGAAACCTCCATTTTGGGGGTCTGCTTCTTTGATGCCAGAATGCATGTTACCTATTGTTCACATATGGTATATAGCAATGAAATTCAGGAAATAAACATGTCCTCGAATACATGCTGTTTTCAGTTTTTTGGTGATACACATGCCGTAAAATATACCGCCCTAAATAGTGATCCCCAGCAAAATGTGAGTAGTATATATAAATGATGTACTGATGTCGTCAGGCATTTTGGCTAAGGTGCAGCTGAGATTGGTAGTGTTTAATGCATGTGAACTTATGGAAAAAGCTACTGACTGTAGCAGTCAGTGGTCATTCTTGAATGTTACAGAATCGCTGTTCTCTGATCTCATCAGTAAACTAAATTGCCATCAACTGAATATCAGATTTAATATATTAATATTCTACATAATGGTACTCATATACATCCACTCACAAACAACTAAAATATTTATTCTAATTATAACTCCTCTCATGATTATTATATAAATAAATTTTAAATGCTAAAATATATCCCAATTTGTCAAAAGCAGCAGCACTCTGGAATATAAAGAACCACTTCAGTATTCACAAGTCAAGTAAAACTACTGTAATTATTGTAATAGAACTGCTGTAAACATATTGTCTTTGAGCAAATGACAACAACAGATAACAAGCTCAACCTTCACGGTAATATGTGCATCAGAGTTAAAAAGCTCAAAATGTAGTTCCTCACAGTCGGAGCTCAGAGTTGGATCTAGGTTCATCACACGCACAGGTCGCCTTTCTTAGTTTCAGTGACCAGTATATGTTGTTATTCCAGATTTTTACGCACATACAAGACCGAACACATGCTCCAACGAGCCTTACCTGATTCATTTCCTTGCCTCCCATTCGCTGCAGGACAGCCTTGTCCAGTCCAAGCTTCATGGACGCACGGTCAAACATCTCACGCTCGTACGAGTTGCGTGTCACCAGACGGTACACTTTGACTGCCTTTGACTGACCAATCCGGTGACAGCGTGCCTGGGCCTGACGAAAAGCACAACATGTGTCAGGTGGGAAGTTGACAATCATAGTGACACATTTATTGATGAAGGTAATGAAGATGAAATCACTACATATTGGGTTTTGATCAGAGCTGGGACCAATACCATTATCAGTGAGCTTACTGAAACCTTGATTTGTTTTATATATTACTTTTATGCAATAATACAACAAATCTGATGTTGTAAAGAACCAAAATAAGCCAAATTATTAGAAAGTAGACAGCTTATCATGCCGCCACTTTTATTATCCTGTGAAGGACGTCAACATTACAATAAACACAGCACTGTTCTATAACTAAACTGCTAAAAAATGTAAATGCATATTTTTAATGTATCAATCGATCGATCGATCAATCAAAATAGTTTTAAAATATTACAAAGGTAAACAAGACTGGATCACTGTAAATGGAAGCAATATTACAAATGTAAACAAGACTGTGTCACTGTAAAAGGTAGCAATATTACAAATATAAACAAGACAGCATCACTGTAAAAGGTAGCAATATTACAAATGTAAACAAGACTGGATCACCGTAAAGGTCGCCCCACTGTCTCACCTGCAGGTCATTCTGGGGGTTCCAGTCGGAGTCGTAGATGATGACGGTGTCAGCGGCGGTCAGGTTGATGCCCAGGCCCCCCGCCCGGGTACACAGCAGGAAGACGAAGCGGTCAGAGTCGGGCTTACTGAACCGGTCAATCGCCTCCTGGCGCAGGTTGCCACGGATACGGCCGTCGATACGCTCATACATGTACCTGCAAGAGTGACCAGTCCATTGAGTGACAGGTGGAACTAGCTGCTACAAGAGAACAACATTAAGGGAAGGGAACGGAAGGGAATTAATTGGATGGGAAGGGAATTGATTGGATGGGAAGGGAATTGATTGGATGGGACGGGACGGGACGGGACGGGACGGGACGGGAAGGGAAGGGAAGGGAAGGGAAGGGAAGGGAAGGGAAGGGAAGGGAAGGGAAGGGAAGGGAAGGGAAGGGAAGGGAAGGGAAGGGAAGGGAAGGGAAGGGAAGGGAAGGGAAGGGAAGGGAACTGATTGGATGGGAACTGATTGGATGGGATTAGGGATGGGACGATACATATTTTTAATTTTCGGTTAGATTTTCGATATTTGACCCACGGTTCGATATATTCACGATACTTTTCACAACCACGCCACCTATCACACAACATTTTTAATGAACAATTTTAAGTGCAGTACAGTGGAACCCCTCATTTAAGACCGCCCCCCCCCCCAGATCAGAGTGGGGTAGTCTTAAAAGAGGGGTGGTCTCTCGTGAGGGGTTTGCAACATTCAACACTAGGGGGCGCTTACAACGACTAACATCAACCCTAGGGGGCGCTTACAACCACTAAGTAGTAAAATACACAAAATAAAAAGGAGAAAATAATAAATGACACAACATAAAAATTATTTAAAAAATAATTATTCTGTTTATTTTATGTGTGACACGTTTCAGTATAAGTTTACTTTTGAATCGTTTTTTTTAAATATCTGATAAAGAGTATCTTCATTTTGATTTTTTTTTTTAATAATATTTGATATAAATACTATTCTCAGTTAATTTATTTCAAATTCGGTCTGAGGGGCTAAAAAGTGCTGCCACCTCACGGCATCTGGGTAACCACACCGCGGTCGCCATTTTGTTTTTCTTTCCAGTGCCGCAAAACGATCTTTTACTTTCTGATCTAATCATGAAAACGACCTCCTACAGCCACGAAACTTCCTCTCTAATAACTCATATTACATATAAATACGCTAGGTCATAAAATTAAATCATTTAAATTGCTGTGACGAATAATATTTACAAATCAAAATCTTGATAAACTAAAGTCGACATCGCCGGCGACTGTTACGCGAAGGCCGTAGGCGTAGTTTACTGTGGCGTTACGTCGATATTTTATCGCGGTGTCTCTAAATCTGGATTCCGGTTTTATCCTAAACTAACCTAATACTTAGCCTAAGTTTCTAAACTTTAATCGTACACAAGTTTCTCAGTCTTGGCCATGTTCGCCATGTACGGAAACACCGATTAGGCGATGACCATTTATCAAATGTGCCATTCATCAAAATCGAAAAAAAAATGCGGTACGCAAACTGACGACGGTGCACCGAACCGTAAACCTTCAAACCGCGAATACCGTAAACCGCGATTAATCGTCCCATCCCTAGATGGGATAGGAAGGGATGGGAACTGATTGGATGGGATGGGAACTGATTGGATGGGATGGGAACTGATTGGATGGGATGGGAACTGATTGGATGGGATGGGAACTGATTGGATGGGATGGGAACTGATTGGATGGGATGGGAACTGATTGGATGGGATGGCCACATAGCTAATAGCTTTTACATGTACTTACTTCTTCTGGATGAGGTAGTCTTCGAGGATGTCGAGGACACGGATCATCTGGGAGAAGACGAGGACCTTGTGGTCGCCCGCCTTCAGCTTCGGCAGCAGCTTGTCAATGAGCACGAGCTTCCCTGACGACTGGATCATCAGCTGGAAGAGCTTCTCTGGCACCACAGCCGCCTGCTGCCGCGCCTCCTCTATGATCTTGTCCTCAGCACCTGGACACAGTGACACGTCAGTGACGGCAGCAAGACAGGTGACACGTCAGTGACACAGTGACGCGTCAGTGACAGCAGCGACACAGGCAGTGACAATGACAGCAGTGACATGACAATGATGCTGTGATATAGGTTATGTGACAATGACAGGGGTAGTCAGGTCACATGATAACAACGAGATGAAAATGTGAAATAGGTCACATAACAATGACAGTAGTGACAGAAATTACAGAAGAGAACAATCAACAACTGCAGTGTCCTATCAGTGATATCCTAAAGACACCAATGACACGGGGGGAGGGGGGGTATCAACAGAGCATTCTCACCTGCCACAAGGAATGGGTGATTACAACACTTGCGCAGTTCCATCATTGTGTTCATCAGATTCGGCACGTTTGTCGACGTTCCGCCCTTCGCCAGAAACGTGAAGTTGCGCTCGAGAATCGCACGATAGTACTTCTTCTGGATGTTTGTCAGCTCCACCTGGTGGTAGCACAGTAGATGGTGACACACATACACTGTATAGGCATAACAGATTAATGAATTTCGATCTAGAATACCTCTGTGCATCAGAGTTAAAAAGCTCATTGTTTTGATCCGCACAAGATGATCTCAGAGTTGGATCTAGTTTCATCACACGCACAGGGAACAGACACAACGACAGCAACCAGAAACAACATTAGACCTATATTGAATATATTGTTAAATTATACTACAATAAACATTAGAGCTGTTCTGGAACACAGTAAACTTTTCACACTGCTGCAGTCAGAAAACATCCAGTGTCCAAATAAAGTAATTCTGGTAAGTAGTGCATGTGTGGCCTCACCTCAACGATGGTCTCCTCCTTTGGAGCCAGCGTCCTCTCTACGTCTTCCTTCAGTCTCCTCAGCATCACTGGCTTCAACAACTGCCCCACAACAACCCAATCATAGCCTTTAAAATCATGCAAATTATCCAGAAACATCAATAAGACAGGCATGTGATATGTGTATGTGCTGGGATTGTCAGAATTATATCAAACAACACTGTTAAATTACGTCACACCTGTGCATACATGTTTAATTTAGATGTATGAAGACGTAGATAAGTCTTCTTCAAATCAAAGATCCAGTGTGTAATTATAATATGGTACAAAACCAGGTTCAACTGAGAAAACGTGATTACTAAAGAACACAACACGTCCTGTCTACATTATATATATTTCCCTCTCAGGAAACTGTACTGAATTGTTTATCAAGAAACTGTCTTGAATGGTCTCTCAAAAAACTACATTGAATGGTCTGTATATTTTGAAGTCATCGGTGCTCAATGAGGGACGTGACATGTCAAAAATCCAAGTACTGAAGCAGACATGAGTAGAAATGGCTGAGATAAAGGAAGCAATCAACATCCACACAGGAAAGCTGACCAGAGATGATGGCCAGGAGCTTTCTGCTGCAGCTCATGTCACATAACTCTGACTGAACGCCACATCTGTAACATCTGACGAACGCCACAGGAAGTGGTCGAAACATACACACCATTCAATACAGTATCTGCCCGTAAATACATACCACGTAAACAACCAAGACACCAGAGTTCCTGTAAACTAAGCACTGAAAATAATCGATCTTACCGCTTTGAGTTTCTGAACTTGAGTATCGGATTTGAGATCGCCAAAGTCAACGAGGAAGGCTTCGATGCTGTTGAATCGTTTTGGCTCGAGGAAGTTGAGGAGACTGAAGAGTTCCTCCACGTTGTTCTGTAGCGGCGTGCCCGTCAACAAGACCCTGTGTTCCTGTCAACACAATGTCACCACATACATGAACAGCTGGGGGCTTTAATTGTAGGAATCACAACACTATATTCCATGTTTTACTGATGTTGTGCAACTTACACATAAAAAAGGCAAGTTCTTATATAGCGCAGTATCCAGTCCTCAAGACCGTTCAAAGCGCTTTACACTTTACTTCCCTGACAGACCTATTCACTAACACACCATCTCGGCTTCTCTGGGAAGCATCCAGCCATATGCTACAATTAATGCGCGAAGGCTGCTTGTACACACATCCCCCACTGTCTATAGCCAGGTACTCATTTATACAGCTGAGTGAACATTCAGTTATAACATGTTTTATTGTTGGTACCACTCACAGCACTTTACACTTCTCTCCCTGTCAGTCAGATGTGTTCAGTTGAACACCATTTCAGTGATGCTACAATAGGGCGTACAAATGGTTCTCGTTTCAAGTCAACGACATCATACACAACTGGCATATGATCATCTGACAACAACTACAGCTGCACCAAGTTTCTCGGTATCTTCTACATGCCCTGATGAAAGTGTGACAAAAGGGTAGAGTGAATAGGAAAATGTCCTCACCAAGTCAAACATCTTGAGTCCCTCCATCAGCTTGCAGTTCTTGTTCTTCAGTCTGTGCGCCTCATCAATGATGCACACGCGCCAGTCAATGTCACTCAGGAGCTCGCAGTCGGATATGATGATCTCAAACGTCGTTATAAGCACAGTGAACTTGTACTCATCCGGAATCTTTGCACCCTGTGGCAACAAAAAACCACCGTTATCATATCAGTCAACTTACACAGTTATGATTATTATTGTAACAGTATACAACGGATGATTTCCCCTGGCCAGCTGCATGTTTGTCTTTCAAATTGGACAATTTTCAACTTTTAAAACTACTACGTCGGTGAGAATGATCCTGAGAATCTGTACATTCTGGAAGAAAATGTAAATGTCAACTGAAGGTCATTATTTTGTAAACTATAGCAGTATTTAAATAAAATATATAAATCAACATATATAATTCAAAAAAAAAAGTACAGTACATACCAGATATCATTTAAAAAAAGTACAATTGACCTGAACAAAACTAAAACGCGAGATGATATTCAATAGCTCAATGCCACAATCGTGTGACCTCTGACCTGTTCGTCTCTGAAGTACATCTCGTACTCCTGAATCATGTTGCGACTGGGCGTGGTGCCGTGATACACGATCACATTCATGTCGGTCCACAGTTCAAACTCCCGCTGCCAGTTGGCGATGGTTGACAGGGGGACGATGATGAGGAACGGACCGCGGATTCCGTAGTTGACAACGTTGGCCAGGAACGAGATGCTCTGGATCGTCTTTCCCAAGCCCATCTCATCGGCCAGGATACAACTTTGTCTGCAAGTATAAAGGCAAGTTCTTATATAGTGCAGTATCCAGTCCTCAGGACCGTTCAAAGCCCTTTACCCTGACAGACCTATTCACTCAGACACCAACTCGGCTTCTCTGGGAAGCATCCAGCCATATGCTACAATTAATGCACGAAGGCTGCTCGTACACATATCCACCACTGTCTATAGCCAGGTTCTCATTTATACAACTGCGTGAACTGGAGCAATGTACAATGAAAAAAATTGCCAAAGGTTTTAACACTGCAGCACAGGGTTTGAACCCGGGTCCTCGTAGTCGAGAGTCCAAAGCTCTACCCCTGAGCCATTGCAGTCTACGGAATGGTATGACATTAACCACATCTGATATATCTTCTTTACAAGGAATTTGTAGCTATGGCAAATAAGTTCAAATGTTCATCAACTCTTCTGGAAAATGCACATGTTTCCTTGCGACATCATGTCGAAATCTCCGGGGAAAATTCTACCTCATAGTAAATACTGCAAAAACAAAAACATTCTTCCATATCCACCATTGTCTACAGCCAGGTATTTGTTTATAAAGCCAGTTGAAAGGAGGCGACACAAAGAGCAGCGAGTTTGTGAAACCGGATTCTTTCGATTCAGCGTGCAATATTCTAACCAGTTTCAGTAGCCAACAAACACTAATGTAGTTTTCAAAGTTTTAAATGTTTTTGTAAGTTTTGTCTGGGGTATCATTATTATTAAAACTACTTCTTTGACACTATGGTCACAATAGCAGAACTGATTGCTTTAGTTTCCTAGAGGCTTTATCCATAAGTAACACAGGCATGTACAAGCATGTGTGAATGCCAATGTTTCAACAACGGGATCGATTTCTTGTCAGAAAAAAACATTATTCATGAGTATCATAGACGTGTACAAGGGCACAGAGCACTGTTGATTTTCCCACTGGCGGCATGTTAATGTTTTGTCAGATTATAAGGAAACTGGACCAGAGATTTTTTATTTTAACACAGTCACTGCAGTCATGTCACTGATATGCTGATAAAATGTCGTCAAAAAAGCATACCCCAGGCTCTCTTAAAATGCATGCATGTGTACTGCCCCTCAATATTTACCAAACTGAGCACGCTTTTCTGCATCCGCAGAGTTATATAAGAAAAAATGGCTAAAAATCACTACGCCAACTACACTCTGCCTAACATGCATCATTGCACTGCAGATATATCATAGCACTGAACCTACTAGTATGCCTGTCCTATTGTACTCGTTTCACATAAAAAGAATTTTTCTAAATCTCAAATGAAACAATTATTAAAATACTACATTCGTATGGGTTAGACCAGGAAGTGTAACTGTGCTCTGACCCCACAAGTGTTTGTGTGTGTGCGTGTGCGCGTGTGCGTTTGCATGCGTGCTACATGCGTGTATGGTGGGCCAGTCACCTGCTGTAGTAGTTGAAGGTGAGCCAGTTGACCCCCTCCAGCTGGTAGTCCCTCAGTGTGTTGCTGTTGTTGAAGTCCGGTGACTCGTCCAGTTTGGTCCACTCACTCGCCTGGGGCGGCTCCTTGTACTGGAACACACAAGGTTACGGCGTCACTTCACAGAGTTTTATTAGGCCCAGACTTTTCAAATAGGTCCGTACACATCCGCACATTTGAAAGTCAAGGCTATTCAAGACTTTCCACAGCTATTTGAAAAAGAAATTCAAGACTATTTTATCGACATATGTACTTTTAATTTTAAGCGCAGTAAATTAAGTTAACATTAATAATATTTTTACTGCACTGAACTATTTATTAATGTGTAGCGTGTGTGTGCAGGGATGAATGTTTGCATGTCTGTGACTTAGCATCCTAGCGTGCCTAGGTATTGTACAACACCAGTTGTCTTTTTAAGGAATTATCTGTGCCTGCTCATTTGCAAGACAACAATCAAGATATAGAGCTGAAAAGCCTGACTGAATGCTCCATGTCAACAATGTTTAATTTTTTTATTCTCGGAGCATACAATAAAATACCTACATGCTGCAACAGTTTAATTAAATGTTATTTAGAGATATCTGTGCATCAGAGTTAAAAAGCTCATTGTTTTGATCCGCACAAGATGATCTCAGAGTTGGATCTAGTTTCATCACACGCACAGGGAACAGTTTGTAGCTTGAGCAGCTGAGCTTGTCATAGAGTAAGCATTTCATTAGGTGCACTAAAATTATGGGATTTCAAAAAAATATTATGGAAAGAACAAATATGACAAAAAGCTTCAAGACATTTGAATAAAGCTGATTCATAAAGCTACTATAGAAATTACAATACTGAAAACTAAACAAAAAAAGTTGCCACAAATTGGATGAGGTAAATGTTAGAGAAACGAAAACATGCATAATAAATAAATAAAACTACCTTTGTTAGGGAGAAAACATTACATTACATTACATATTGTAGATAGTTACACTGTACATTTGAGAACAGAGCAAACATTTCATAAATAACTAAATAGCTAACAAGCTCTGTCTAAAAGGTGACAAGTGTATCAGAGTTAAAAAGCTCAAAACGTAGTTCCTCACAGTCGGAGCTCAGAGTTGGATCTAGGTTCATCATTCACACATGTCACCTTACTTAGTTTCAGTCTACGCTTTGTGTGTATATCAAAATTACCTCTAGCTTAGCCTAATATCACTAGCTTACATGTAGTTAAGTGACTAGCTTCAATTACCCCCATGCTGTTTTTAAAATACAACTGGTCGATCAGACGCCAACAGCCTAATGAAACAAATGGGTGTATGGGTACATGGTGCTCTACAAATGTTAGAAGTAGTAATATTTATAAATGTAAAAAACGAAAACAATACATTATACATTGTAGATAGTTACACTGTACATTCAAGAAATAAGCAAACATTTGATAAATGTAATAAAACATCAGTAAATAAAGTACTGCTTCAACAAATTTCACCACCGCCTAGTTACCATTGATTCTGAATACAAACCACAGCCAACACAAAACAGATCAAGCCACAGAAAGAACAACACACACAGCTACAACATCCCCTACTGCAGGACACAGTACAGACAGATGTCATTCTTCCCCCGGACCATACCCGAATGGAACAGCCTGCCCCAGGAAATAGTGGCAGCCAAGTCCCTGAATGTTTCAAGTCCAGGCTTGCTGCCCACCTGTAACCACGACAGACCACCCCCTCCCCTTCCCCTCCCCTTTATTTCTTATGTCTACTACCCCCCTCTACTATGCCACACACCCTTCCACCACATTTCAGAAGTGTCTACTGCAACCTCCACAAATCAGCATAATCATCACAACATTGATGTTGGCTGATCAATAGAAGAAGAACAAGAACACACCTCTCTCTCCTCCTCTGATGGCACCGTGTTGAACCGAATGAACTGGTCAATCTTGACCACGTCCACGTCCTGCTCCAACTCCCAGGTGCTGTCCTCGTAGGGCAGGGAGCACCACTTGACCAGGTAGTACGTCACCTCCTCGTCAGTGGCCGGGTCGGTCGTCACAGACTTCTCCAGCACTCGGTCCACCTCCACGTACTCGGGGTTGAAGAATTCACCTTCGTCCACCTGACAGGGGAGCATACGTTGTAGGCAGCAGCTCTTAATAAGTTGTCATTAACTGTAGGGAGCAGCCCTTATTAAGTTATCATTAACTGTAGGGAGCAGCCCTTAATAAGTTGTCATTAAGTGAAGGGAGCAGCCCTTAATAAGTTGTCATTAACTGCATATTTCTAAGTGGTATATGTTTATAGTAGAGTCGTTGCCAGTTTTCATCATAAACCCAATCTTACACAAATATTTAAAAGAGTCTTCATTAGGGCGTTCCAGGGTTTGTGCAACATCCAAAACCAGATTAATGAATGCTAAGTTTTTATTTGATAACATCCAAATGCCGATACAACATGGGACAACTCAGAGCTTTGTCCTGTCCTTGCTTCACAGTCAAATGAATCACATCTGATCTGACGACAGACGATTGTAATTTTTTAAATAACATCTTTAAAACAGCTTTGACTGGCAAAACATGTATTCAACAAAGGTTAGGTACCATTCAGTTGAAAGGGTAACAATCTAGCTGCAGAGTTGATTTTGTTTCACCAATTGTACTGGTCTGCACCACTGTGCATCATCTACTAAATGATATATATATATATATATATATATATATATATATATATATATATAATATATATATATATTAATAGATTATTTACAGTGGTGCAGACCAGTACAATTGGTGAAACAAAATCAACTCTGCAGCTAGATATATATATATACATGTTGTGTGCGTGTGCGTGTGCGTGTGCGTGTGCGTGTGCGTGTGTATATATATATTGTCAACACTACTGAACAGATTTAATTTTTGACTTTAGTGTCTCTATTGAAGTTTATTATTATCTACCAATATGTGTAATGTTATTAGAAATCAACTGTTGTATGTATGAGCAGTGAACAGCAAACGAACCGAAGCGAAGTAGGCGTTCTGCTGGAGTTTCTTGATTTTGAAGCGTTTGATCTTCATCTGGATCCTCTTGTCCCCCCGCTCCAACTCGTCCGCCGTGCGCCACTCACAGTGCAGATACGAGCTGCAGCAGACACAAACAACATACATCAGTTCATTGTCCGGTAGTTTATTTACATTTGCACCGTGTCTGTCACAGGAGGGGGAGGATCACTTTTCTTAATATATTGTTTCACCATGGAAATCTCCCCCCACAGCAGACTTTTAAACTATTTTTTAACTAGTCATATGTGACCCGTTATAACAAAATGAGTCTTTTTTTAAATTTCCCCTGAATTTCACATCAGGTTAACTTTTAGAAATCCTAATTTCAATTTTCATTGATATTAATTTTATCAGTTTACACTATTGGTACAGTCTATTTTATGTATTTTGGTGTCATGTTCGAGGACGAATGTTCTTGATGTACCTTCTTACATGATACATAATGTGAAAGCTGAGAATGTGCTCTTTCCAATGGTACCTGGTACCAATAACTAAATTTGGAAAATTACCGATATCCAACTCTTTTGTTAAGATGGGTCACATATGATAAACAAATTATGTTGTAAACATGACTGACCAACTGAAACAACTTCACACATGTGCCCCAAGTTCCCTGTCCCAACAGCAAAACACATCGCTCTAGGCATAAGTATTGCCTAATCCTCCAATGGCTCAGTATGGTGAAAGAGGCAGATTTGGGGAATTAATGTAGACTGGCACAAACATCTATCTGACATTTAATCCATGTGTCACCATAGTTGCAGCAGACTTACAAGTTTTTGTATTTCACATAGAATTCCTCGACTTCCATCTCTTCCATTTCTGGCTCTTTGTCATCAATGTTAGTGTCACTGTCAACGTCTACGTCAACATCGAGATTCTGCAACGGAGTACAAACATCACATCAACTTTTAGATATCCTAACTTCATCTCATTGAAACTATTATTTTTAGAAACACTGTACGCCATAAAATAATTAAGTATATGCCGATTTGTTGTGCAAATTTATTAAATTCTTAATAAATTAGATTTATTAAGAAATTACCTTTGATTTGATTTTTGAATAATGAAATATATAATGACTCAAAATTGAGATGTGTTGAATAAAACATTTCAAAGAAATGTTTCACACATCAATGCACTGAATATAAAATTAAATGTATATTACAAAGAATGACAAACAATAGAACATGTACAAGAAAACGGTCCTTCAAGACAGGTGGTCTTTCTATACAGGGACCAAATGCATGTCCCCGCCGACTGACTGTGCAGTAGCCTAGCGAGTGATTCAGACGGGATGCATGAGCAGGTTGTAGTGCGAAGATAGCGGCAGCATAGTAGGCCTACAGACCGCGATCCAGAGAGTCCAGTAGGGGGCTATTACTGCTTCGAAACGGGGATTCCACACGAATTGTATCCCATTTCCCACCCATGTGGTGACCGCACAGGCTCAAAGCGGTGGTTAATCGCATAGCGTGGTAATTGTTTATGTTTACTTTAGCATGGGAGTCATCGAAGGAGATAACTGTTTAGCGAAAAAACAGAAGCCTAACTACATGCGTGATGAAATCCTGTATCTGACTGAAGTTTCCCCAATGAAAAATGTATAGTAATGAGTAAGCTGCAAAGCTCTGACTAATAAGAAAAATGGAGGCTTGGTGGGAGATCACCGCGAAAGTGAATGTGCTTGGTGTAGCAGTTCGCACTGAGGACGACCTCAACAAGAAATGTATGGTCATACAAAACAGCACTGGAAACCTACGACATAAACTGACGGCAACATTCATGAAGACAGTCAAGTGAGTCCTACCTCCTTGGGGACCTGGCGCGTCACGGTCCTCATCCCCAGTATCTTCTCCACAATCTGGGCGTCTCCCTCATCCGGATTCTCCTGTAACAAATGCCAACCCTCCAGTTTATCTCCAGAAAGGTGCAATAATCTCCCAGACAAGTAAAACAAAACATTGCCAGGGCTTTATGCAGGATAACATTATTGCCAGTCACACATGTTTTGGTGGACACATGGATGTTAACTGTTAAGCTAGTTTACGAACTTTCACATGTGCCTGATGACCTGAAATGGGCTACAAACACACATATGACACCATTTATGCTCACTTTCAAGGCATAACTAACAATATCTATGGTTTTGGAAGACCTTTATTTGCTCCTTCATTTTTTTACCCGTTCACTACATTTCTGCACGTTCATATTCATTTTTACCCGTTCTAATGACAAAATGATCTCCCAGACAAATACAACTTCAGGAAAGTAAAATAAAAAAACTGCCAATCCATTGACACTGAAAGTAAGTACTGTTGTGGAAATCTAATTTGGAACATTTGCAACCTACTCAAGAGCAACCAACACCAGGAACACGAGGCGTAGAATTCACCCTTGAAGCGTCCTGTGAATTGTGACGTTTAAAGATGACCTTTAATTTTAACAATAAATGAATGACACTCACCACAAAGAAGGAGGCATTGCTTTCGTTGGCACGATTCGCCCCACTTCGCCCCTCATCATCATCGTCGTCATCAGAGAGATTGAGGTCAAGGTCATCGAGGTACTTTTTGCGCTTAACTTGTCGACTTGATCGACGCTTCTTGATGAAAGGTTACACACAACTATTAATGCAGTGGCAAAAGTTTGACGTATTTAATAAACAACTTGACATGTTATTTGATAACAAACAAGCCATTCCAAATTTCCCTGTCAACAACATATAAACAAACCTGCCTGACAGTAACAGTCGTACCTTTATTATTAATTGCAATTTATAAAAACCAAGCTTTGAGTGTGCTGTACAACATACAAGCAATACCTAGCACATCTGTTTTCCCATAGGTCAACTCAAGTTAGAATGAAGAGAGGAACGAAAAGTATGAATGTTTGTGTTTTCAAACATTAGAGGATTAAGATATAAGGGAGCATACCTGAATAAGTATGCTGTCAATATCCTGGAGACCTCCCTGGGGTGAAGGCTCACCATCAGATACGTCCGATGACGCATTTCGCTTCCTCTTCTTCTTACTTTTTAGGAATGTCGGCATCAGCCTACAAGGAGATGATGACTCATTTGAGACAACCCCAGTAGCAAGAGATGACACCATTAGCAAAGACACATCTCTGGTTGCAGTCAAGCACCGTCATAGCAACATGGATACCTGGACCATTTTTTTATATTTTGTTGTTACAGAAAGTGGACAGACATCTGATACAAGTGATGCTGGATGGAATTACCCAATAAGTGTCAGCCGAAAAAATTTCTGAAAAATGTATTTAATTACCTTGTAAGATGCTACACAGTTTTTATTATTAATGCTATCATCAATAATAAAGTTATGGTAAAATGAAACACCTTGTTTCCTTTCATGAACAGTCACGCGATACACAACACACAGATAAATCTTAATTTTGTCTTTGTTTTGTATCATATAATAAATTATGAAAATATTTTTCTTTAACAAAACCTACCATTTAGTCATACTGGAAGAATAGGAAAGACAACTCACTTTTTCTTCTTGGCTGGCTTTGGTTTGCTCTTCACAATCTTCTTCGGCTTCTGTTCCTTCGGTTTCTTCTCCTTCGGCGGTCGAGGCTCCTTCTTCTTCTTCGACTTCTTCTCGGCCTTCGTGCCACTGATCCCAGCCGCGTCAACAACCACGGTGACAACCTTGGGAATGGCCTTGCCCTCCGCCGCGGCCTTCGCGATCGCCTCCGCAATGATGCGGTTGGCCTTCTGCTGTTCTTTACTCAGACTGGTTTGCGAGTCTTCGGGGGAGGGAACCAGCGTCGGGGTGTCGAGGGGAGACAGCCCCTTCGGGTCGCTATCGTCCAGATCGATCGTCTCACACTCCACTATCAGGTCGTCGTCGGGCGTCATGAACTCCTGCAGCGGATCCGTCGCGTCTATCGTGATGGTCTGAGCCACAGGTGGCGCCACCGGTGCTGCGACAGGCTTTGGCTGCAGCGTGACCGGCTTTGACCGCTGTGGCACTGTAAGCGCGCCCGTCTTCATCGTCGCTGGCTTCTCCTGCTTTGGAGGCTGGAGTTGGAGGGTGATCTGTCGTCTCTGTTGTTGTGCGCCGCTGATCAACACCTTTTGCTGACCGTCGACGAGTGTCACCGTCTGTGGCTGGGACTGAGGCTGGTTCGTCGCCAGTGTCACGATCTGCTGCTGACCGCTCGGTAGTGTCAGGATTTTCTGACCGCCCGACAACGTGACCAGTCTCTGCTGACCACCGGGCAATGTCACCACTTTCTGCTGACTGCCGGAAACCGTCACTACTTTCTGCTGACCGCCCGGTAACGTCAGTACCGTCTGCTGACCGCCTGGAAGTGTCACCATTTTCTGCTGACTGCCAGAAACTGTCACAATTTTTTGCTGACCACCAGCTAATGTCACCATTTTCTGTTGACCACCACTTGAAACTGTCACCACCTTATGTTGACCGCTGGCAAGCGTCACCAATTTTTGTTGACCCCCAGCCAGTGATACACCCTGTTGCTGACTTCCCATCAGTGTGACAAACTTCTGCTGACCACCAGCTATAGTGACAAATTTCTGCTGACTGCCAGACAAGGTGACAGTTTGTTGCTGACCTCCAGACAAGGTGACAGTTTGTTGCTGACCTCCAGCTAAGGTGACTGTTTGCTGCTGACCTCCAGCTAAGGTGACTGTTTGCTGCTGACCTGCTAAGGTGACAGTTTGTTGCTGACCTCCAGCTAAGGTGAGAGTTTGTTGTTGGCCTCCAGCTAAGGTGAGAGTTTGTTGTTGGCCTCCAGCTAAGGTGACAGTTTGTTGCTGACCACCAAGCAAGGTGACAGTTTGCTGCTGGCCTCCAGCTAAGGTGACAGTTTGTTGACGACTTCCGGGTAAGGTGACACTTTGCTGTGGTTGACTTGCAGCTGCTAGGGTCATGACCTTCTGACCCCCAGCCAGGGTGACTGTCTGGGAGGTATTCGCACTGACCATTGATTGAGAGGCCTGTTGATTCACGTCTCCCTGGAAACACACAAGGACAACTTTAGACAGGTCAAGAACTATATCAACCAACATTCCTTTTTCCTCACAGTCGCTGTATTACAAAAGTCAAAGTTGTATATACCTTCTTCTTATGGTTAGCACATCACTCTATGTTAGCCACATGTTTGTGACTAGTGTATTGTCGAGCTTGGTTTTTCAGAGTTGCCCTTCCCTAGAATTAGTGAGTCCACTACAGGTTACACATTTACCCCCTGTGTGGGATATTTTACTTCCCCTGGCATAAACACCAGATAGAAGGGACCACCAGCTTTTAATGTCTCTTCCGAAAGACACAGGCAAGTGTTGGTTGAACGAAATTGCCTAAGTTTCGAAACGGCGGTAGGTGGAATTGAACCACTGTCCCCTCAATTGACAGTCCGGCGCTCTGCCGCGCGACCACCGCTCCCCTACCAACTGCTGCCACAGAATATTTAGGTTTCACTATCAAAATGACATGCATCACCAACATAAACCATACATTAACTAATTCATGTGATGCTATCACACAAAACATACATAAAGTTTACATTTATTGGTTCATACTATCTTGTTCCAACATTGATTATTTATACACCCTTTGAACAATAACTTTATAAAGGAGACATGAAGGAGGCCTAAATGTAATAATTGTAATGTCTCTGAAACCGAATTAGCAAGATTTTATATTAATAGTTAAACGTCACTGAAACAACACAACTTTTTGTGAGACAAAGCAATATATTAGGACTGAAGTAAACAAAACATTAGTTACTAGGTTTACAAATCTGCATTCGCATCCTGCGACTGTCAGTGGGACTATGGATGCGCTGGCTATCATTGCAGAATACACAGAGTGATGTCACAGATCAAATCTACTCAGCTACTTACATGTAGCCTCAGCAGTTTCCTTGTAATTGTTATATCAAAAGCCAGATGACTGTTGCTAGCATTAATAATAGGACATCATTACCCTACCCCAGTGAACAGTTCAGTGGTCCTTGGTGGCAAGGTAACGTGATCCCCACATAACAGGGCAAACAACAGCAGGGAACCCATCTGCCAGATGGCAGCTGGTGGATGGTGTGACCAGTCAGCCATGTCCAGATCATAGGCTTGAATTTCACGCACCATTAAACGCATTTCAGATTTGGCTAGAATACTTCCTTGTGAAAATCACTGCACTTCCTGTATAACTGAACTATGCTGGTGCATAGCGTTATGCAGAGACCCATGCACCCGTCATTTAGATGGGTAAAACCTGTTTTGGACGGGTAGACTTATGGGTGGATGGCTCGAGCAAACATAGGTCTTCAAAAATCATAGATATTGTCAGTTATGCCTTAGAAAAGAGTGTAAATGGTGGCATATTTGTTTGTAGCCCATTTCAGGTCCAAAAAACATTTAAAGTTTGTAAAAACTGGCTTAACAGTTGACATCCACACAAAAAATTGGCCATACAAATTTGATCCTGCATAAAGCCCTGAAGCAGCTGGTGAAATTATAAATGGATATGTAGTCAATATTTATCCACATGTAATTATCCACATGATAGGTATAATTTCACAATTCGGTAGTTTACAGAACCCAAACGAATTGTGGAGAAGAACAGTTAAAATCAGTGTTACAGATATTCTGCACTGTTTTTGAAGGGGATTGGTGTGTCAGACTGTCACTCCCTGTAACTTTCCTGATGCCACAGACTTATCTTAGAAAGGTTACCAAAGAATGAAAGGAGGCAGATACATCTTGAGGTTGACAAGGAACTGTGTTAAAACAAAAATGTGTGAAGTGGTGTGACAGGAAGTAGAAGGGAGACTGGACGTGGTTAGAGACGGCAATAAAACAGGACTGGGAATGGAAGAAGCAAAACCGAAATCTAGGAAGCTGCCTGCCTCACTGCAGACCATTATTTATCCAGTAGCAAGAAAGAGCCGTCTCACCTGTTTCAAGAGTGTCTTCATGGTGGGCTGCACCACCTGCACAAGCTGCACCTTCTTCGCGGCGTGCTGCTGCGCCGCCGGCACCGCCTGCTGCTTCTGGAGCCGCTGCTGCTGCAGCACCGTCTGCTGCTGTTCCGCCTTCAGGGTGCGCATGCGCTCCTGCAGATCGAGCATCTTCTGCTGCGTCTGGGGCGTCTGCGGGCGGTTGTACAGCTGCTGTATCTGCTGCTGCAGCTGCTGTATCTCGGTGATGACGGCGCCGCCACTGATGATGATGCGCTGTGATGTGCCCGCCTTGCCACCCACCTGCCCCACGATGGTGAGCGTGCGACTGGTGAGAGGTGTGCTTGTCGCCGGCGTGCCTACAGTCAGCGGCTGTTGGGCTACGTTTGCATAGTTTGGCATCGAGTGACTCAGCCTCGCGTTGGTGAAAGCCGGCTGCGACGCCGACGCGCCAGGCATCGCGGAGCCCGTCGACAGCGTGATCTGACACAGCTGCTGGAAGTTTCCCTGAGAAGACGACGCCGGCAGCTTCGCGAGCTGCGCACGCACCTGCAGGTGCTGCGGAAGCTGCTGCTGCTGCATCACGGGCCTCGGGGCGATCGCACGCAGCTGGTTGGCGGCGATGATGGGGGCTGGTTGCTGCTGGTACTGCAGCGACTGCTGGTTGATGCTGCACTGCTGGAAGTGTGACAGCGGCGGGGCCTCCACCGTTCCCTGAGACTGCACTGGCTGGCCGCCCTGGTGGTACGTGTTGAGCACCTGCGGGGGCGCCACCGTCTGCGCACTCACCTGCATCGTCGACTGCGGCAGGCCGGCGTCTGTCGAGTAGTTCATGTGCTGCAGCGGCTGCTGCGTCTGTGCGCCGATGAAGTTGTTCTGCTGCTGTGCGGAAGCATACGGCGTCACATTGCATGACGCCAACTGTTGCTGTTGTTGTACTTTGGTGATCGGCGTCGATGCCGTCATCGGCATGTGCGTTAGCCGGCATACGGAGGGCGGCGAACCGAGCTGCGGCATGCCGTACGAACTGTTCTCCATCACCCCACCGATGACCCCCTGAACCTGCTGGGGCTGGTCGCCGTAGTGGGTGAGTCGCTGCTGCTGATTGGCTGGAAGGGCGTAGTCGTGGTGCGAGAGGTAGTTCGTCACCCCGCCCACTTGCTGCACCACCTGTATGCCACCGCCCGGTATGGCCTGCGCCGCCTGCTGCGCCGTCCCGTCCGCCCACATCTGCGGTTGTGGCGTGGTCTGGCGCGGCGGCGTCACGTGTGGACTCTCGAGTACCGGGTACACGTTGTACGACGCCTGTGGGTTTGACATCGCCATGCCGACACTGTTGAGAGGCGGGCTGCCGAATTGCTGCTGTGACACGCCCATCATTGCACTACCACCCATGATGCCGACGCCGGCATCGTTCATGTGACAAATGTTTCCCGACGACTGCTGTGAAAACTGGTTGAAATCACTACCGAAATGCTGCAACTTCTGCTGTTGTTGTTGTTGTTGCTGTTGCTGCTGTTGCAGTGCCATGTTCGATGCCATCATGTAGTTCGCCTGCTGCTGTTGTTGTTGTGGCTGCATGCTAGATTGCATTGTGGGATCGAGCAGCTCAGCGACGTCGTTGATCGCTGACTCGAGCAGATCGCCATCCGCCCCGTTGCTGAGACAGATGTCCCCGAGATCATCGCCCTGTGCCGACTGCGCCAGCTCATCGAGAAAGTCAGCGGAGTCACCCGTGAACAGACTTAGCATGTTATCCTCCTCCATCTTGAAGCGTCTCTCTTAACTACCTATGTGGACACTGTAGCTATGTTCGAATAATCACACTGCCCATCTTCCATTCTTGGAGTGCCATTTCACTCCACCTCCATTCATCCTGAAATGAAAAAGAGTCACTGTTTGAGTGTCATACCATCAATAAAACATGACTAGTGAAAATAATAAATATCCGTGACTGTGTATTGCTTCTTCTATTTATGAGCCTAATCATGTACACATAGTAATTGGATCAATAAATTCCTGGCTAAAAATTCCAGAATAATTCACAGAGATGTCAATGTTTACTAGATTTCTTTAAACCTTTGAGTACACAGACACATTCATGTACTTGCATGGTATAGCACTTGATGGTTACTAAGCTTTTTAGAGATGTACATATATGTCCACTACCAGCGTGAATGTTGATACCAGATTCAATTAAATGCATAATAATACATAAAATACTTATCATTGTCATGATGTATTACTCTGTAGGCAAAACCAACTCATCTACTGAGACATCTAGTTTATAGGCATAATTAGTGTTTTGCTTATATGATGACAGACAGACCAGTGCTCTGGAATATTGTTATTGCTAACTACGTCACAGTGACAACTGACTTAAAAACCTCTATCCACAGAGGTAAAGGCCAAAATATGTTGTAAACTTGTTATGTTAAGACAGGAGGATCATAATAAAATGCCTATGTTGCTCTCAGAAGAGACACTGTTAATCACTGCTAGGATCTTGTGAGGAATTATGAAAGCTCAACTTCAAAGACAGTCAGGAAACCAGAATAGCCTGGTGCCAGCTTGGAGACTGACTAAAGAGTAAAAGGGATATTGACCTATGGTCACTGTCATCATCCTCTGTCTCTGAGCAAATAAAAGTTGTGGTCATTGCCAGGGCCATGGGGGACACCTGCTGTTAAGGGTCTTCATCAATAATTAGCACTGATGGGGTGAAGTTGAGTGAAGGTAATCAGTTTGACAGGCATTACATGTGATCTTGAAACAGAAATGTTGATACTGACAATGTATTTGAAAGTATTTTAAAAATGCAAAAATGTTAGGAAAGTATTTAAATACAAAGATAAATATTTTTTATTCCTAAACATCAAATACTTTAAAAAGTATTTAAACATTTGGTCTGTATGCAACCAACTGGGGACTACTTACAGCAGTCGGAGAACACAGAGTAAATTATAGCCACAACATCATGACCAAAGAAGCAACAGTGCTCGCCATAGAGAACAAATTCTGGCAATGAAAAATCAGAGAAAGGCAGCTAACAATCAATCGAGATTCCAGGTACAAACATCCTGTGATCTTCAAGGCAAGGAATGGCTGTCATGTGACAACCAACAACAGTCACATGACGACTGGGATATCAGCAGTCAAATGTTGACGGTGATGAGAGGAAACCGAAAGCTCAGTAAAAGAATTGAAAGGATTCGGAAAGAAATCTAAAACTTTATGTACTATAGTGAAGTTACCCTTAGGAGACCCAAATAAAAAATAAAGACCATTAAACAAAATTAGAAAAGAAGATGTATAGGCCATATCATGAGAAATAAAAAAAACAGGTTAGAAAAGAGTGCAGGGAAAAGATCAAGAGAAAAGAGTGCAAAATGTCCTCAAACAGTCTGATGCCAAACTTTTTTTGAAAGTGATTTATTTCACATGGAACAAACCAGAAATATCCCATTATTTGCCAACTGCATCAGGCATAGCGCTAAATAATTTTGCTAAATACCTGCAATTTGCTGGGGGTGACCATTATCTCTCTAAAATGAAGGGATGGTCACAACAGCTAGGTTCTGCCATACATATAATTATGCCTGTAGACTATGAAGCATCCATGAAATACATAATAATAAATTAAGTCTCAGCCACAGATGGCAACATAAAAAATCCAGCCATACCTCAGGCTCATGTGTTGTTTTGCTTTACCAGATAACGCTTTGCCTAAACTAGTAAGATTGGCAACAGGACAAGGGCAATGGAACAAAAGATGACATATTGGGTAGCTCACTAAAATGTACAGAATGGTAGATTTTGAAAGTAAAACACGTTCACATTAACCACTAAGCGTGTCTTGCGCGTGCTAGCGGTGAGCGCGTCTAACAAAAGATGCGGTCACCCTCGCGAAGGCACGCGCACGCTAGCCCAACTGTCGGGCGGCTGCCATCCCGCCGTTTGAACCGGGCCATAGATTTGTGTATTTACCCCAACCCACGTGTTCCGTCACTTGAGCTCACCACCACACCGGCAGAACAACACTGAGAGACCCCAGATCAAACATGAAACATTACAAATGCAGGAAAACCCAAACGTATTGTTAAAACCAACGGAAAAGTTCCCTTTGATCGCCATTTTCTTTTGAAGATGTTATTATTTGTGAAGTTTGGTATTCTGAAAACTGGGCACTTTATCCCATAGAGAGAGTAAATAATGTCCAAATTAACATTACAAAACATACTAGAGACAAAATTACATAAGAATTAAAACAATAAATACCACATAGATGCGTCCTTCCTTGCGAAATAGCGAAGACAGTCCAGCAAAGATATTTGTAGACTTTAGGTCGCACTGCGCTGAACATCTTGCCTCTGCCTTGCTGCACATGCGTCTTAAAAGCTTATTTGTGATTGGTTGTAGAACATGTCACATTTCATACCAAAAAAAAACACATTTGCGTTAACCTATGCTTTTGACACTATTCTGTATAAAATATAATAATATTATTATTTCAAAACGAACAATTCCGTCATCAGCATACCCTATTATTTAACACAGAGTTCAGTAATGCCGCTATGATGTGTGGAAATTGTCGAAAATAATAGCGTATCACCTTTCGCGTAACAACGTTAGTTCGGCATTTGAATACGCGATTCATTCTACGATTTTGACCAATGAGCGTTTCAACCCACCCAGCAGGTGCCCGTATGACATTTCGTTGACGCTTTGGCGGAAGGTCATTGTAAACTACTTAGCTTGGTTTATGTTGAAAATAATAAATTGTGTTGACTGTACCAAATATGGCCAAATGTTCACCAACAAACAGCATCGAGATCGTTTTAACATACTTGGGGGAAAAAACTGATTCTGGACCATTGTTCTAGGCTTTGCCTAGGCCCTAGCGTATGCTAGGGCACCCTAGCATATGCCATAGAGGCATAGGCCGATGCAGTGGGGGGCTCACTCTCAGTTATTCTGCCCTCCCCCGCCTGTCAGACCCAAACTGTTGTATACTAAACCCGAAACAACGATGCGTGTGAGGTATAGCATATTTAATATCACCTTAATACTAATATAATCCTGTAAATGTGAAGCCTTTTTAATTATAAATATATTGGACGATCAGCTTATATTATTTCAATAATATTATATATATATTACAGAAATTTTTATATTTATGGACGGCGGTGCATATTTCCGGATGCCTTATAATATGCCTTAAATAAAAAATTAAGGCACGAAAACTACATTAAAATGTACAAAAAAGCCAGAAATTCTGCATTTCCCAATGTTTTAAAATTATTTTCAGTTTCACTTTCATACTTCCTACAGTATTGGCCTAGGATAAAGGGGCCTTTTAAATGATTCAGTCAAATTTAGATTTATTTTGCGTAATGTGGATAATGTGTCAAATGTCTGCAAAATTTGTAGAAGAAAATAGATCCTCAATGGTTTCCGAGATATGGCAGCTAATGGCGGACAGCGCACGCAGAGTGATGCCATAATTAAGCCTGTTGGACGTTCGGCCCAAAGTACTAAAAATGGACCAATAGGCCCTGAAGTCCTTTGGACTATATATTAAGTTTATAATTATGAATGAACTGTGTTTTGCTGAATCATATGGTCATTCCAGTGTAGTCACTTCACCAAAATCACTCCGAGACCCAAGACCTAATTGGCATTTTATTTGGTTTTCATATGAGATGACCAGAAACACAGCCAAATTGTGTAAATGCACCTACAGGACTGGTCATTAGTGGTTTTAGCCATGATTGAGTTATATACTTCCATTCCAGTCAGCCAGCCCAGGCAGTCATCAGAATGCAGTTGATATCAATAAAGTGTATGTTTCATTCTAGTTTTTCAGAATAATTTAATGTATGTTTGTCACCTATAGGTGGGAATATATCAGTTACATAATTGTACAGATAAATAAATAGGCAGATCGCCTGGCCTTCAGTATATAGCAGTTGGGTAGACTTGAATACACAGGCAGTGTCAATTATCAGTTAGCCACGGTTCTTTGCAGGCCACCTAGCATCCAGAGTTGAGGTTAAGTGAGACCAAAAAGTTACATAAGGCCATATGATAAGGGTTTATTTTATTTTTACCAGTTTTGGGGCCCTCAGATTAGTTCAATAAAATAAAAATGCACAGTAGCATGGCCCTTAGAAATGTATATGCCAAATAATAAAATAGATTTCAACTGTTTCTGAGATATGGGAGCTAACAGTGGACACAGGGTGATACCATAAGTCCATTCGGCCCTAAAATGGATCCTCAGAATCCCAAATTACTGCAAATTATGACTCAGTTCAACCAATGTAACACAATTAGTCTCCAAATAGCATCTACTGCCATGTCAGACAGACTCTCATATACACAACGGCATCAGCATACACTAATAGTAGAGTGGCCTTTCTTCCCTTGTATTGGTAGTCCAAAGTTCCAAACCATCTAATTACAGTAGGGAAAGTGGAATACATTTTTGAGACTATTAACTTATTCAGCCCCTGTTTATTACGTTTGTTTCTCACTCAGGTAACCCTCACTTGAATAAGCGTCTAGTGCATTGATTGTGGAGGTTTGCATAATTAACCTGTTGCATGTGCGTTGTCACCCACGGTAGTAAATTATATACAAGTTTCACATCATGACATTGCTATGAACAGAACACTGTGGAATGACCATACTAACAGAATCATTCAGCAGCATTTGAACTGGCATTTATCTCTGTACCACAGGGAACAAAGACGAGAATATACATACATTGCCACTAGTAACACTATGATACATAACACTTATTATTAATTTACTGTTATAAATTTATCTATATACTATCTTAGTATGTAAGTACATGATAAATGTGCAGCACAGTGGCAATTAATTACACTAATCACACAAATTTTGATATATTTATTTTCAAATACAATTACATTTGTAAAGTATTACAGTTACACAACTGTAATCAATCATCAGCCCTGAACCCTAACTTCACAACAATATTCTGTTTTTTTATAAATGGAAAACATCAAAACAAAATCTCCAGAGTGAATATGCAGAAATTAAGCAGGCATGATTCATTTGCTACACTCAAATGATTTGCAGTTGATGTTATGCTGTTTTAGCTTATTTGTTGCAACTAAATTAATGTGTGATCTGGACATCGAGAACAGGATTGATGAGTAATGTTTCGAAACATGATGGAAATGTCAGCTCAGCTTAAACAGAAATAAGTTTTACTTGCTGTGTGTGACTGGTTATTGGTCCCCATGGTACCCACACATATGAACATACCCAAGACACACATGTATTAAACTTACCGAAACAGCAGCAAGTATAACACTAGTAAAGAGTAAAAGATGCATGATGAAGAATACTAACATGAAAAGTCAAATCTAATATTACATTTTTTAAACTTATCTTTGCATTTTGTAAACATTAAGAAATAGAGTTCAAAAATGGTCTTTGTGATATTAAATTGTACTGACATGCAAATAGAATAATTAAACAGTAGAATTATGTCTAAACACTGGAATTCTGACAGCAGATTTGGTGTATTTAACTTTGCATGTTTACCTACTAGTTTTGTTGTTGTTGTAATTGTATTACTTGTTTGGCCCATTTTTATGGATGGTACAAATATTGCCAGAGGCACATTTTGGTACATATCGTCCAAACATAATCAATGTCATCATTGAATATACAAACATTTCCCAATTTGTAGTAACAGCATAATGTGAATAAATACAGTAAAATATAATATTATCAAGGATTATACAGTTTCTATGTACTCTCTGATAATATTGTATTACTGGAAATTTAAATCGTAATATTTACAATCACAGACAACCAACATAGTTTGCCAGGTAACAAGAAATTTCTGTTTGATGACAATTTTTAGTAAGTACCAAAAACATACATTTACACATACTTGAAAAGTGAAAGCTCCGTTTATATTCTACTAATTCAGAAATTCAACATTTTGCTTAATACTACTTTCATGCCATACTTTCCTCGGCCAGATAATCAATGCAGCATTAAAAAGCAATGTTCTTAAAATCATGCCAGAATATAGCAATTAGAGCATATTCTGCCTGCCCAGTGTTATAGCACCACATTATCATTATCAGACTTAGTTACGTGCAAATAAACTGAGACCATTCATCCAGGATGCAAGGAAAATTACAATACCAGTTCTGGCCATATTGTTTTCTCAAAAATGTTGATAATGCCAGTGACATCGTGTAGTTGTTTATTTAAGGCATCCGGACATCAATTGGCTCGGAGACTGACAAAACACAACGCAGACTTCCTTTGTTTTATATGAATGTTCAACAACTTTCATTGATCAAGTGATTTTATGCCCACAATTGGGGTTTTGTGCAAATTGCAAAACTTCCAAGGTTTTTATATTTCAAAGCAGTGTGAACTTAAATTAACAATGATGTGATCTGTAAATGTTGATAAATTTACAGTAGGACATTGTATATTTACCATGACTTTGACACACCAATAAAATCATCACGTGAAAAACAGCTATTTTTTGCAGCTCTCTATATATATATATAATTTCTAAACTCAGACTGAGGTCACATGTTCTCTGTGTCAGGTTGATATGTGTATATTTCGTAATGTAAATATAGACAGATTGGGACACATTAATGGATATGCTACGAATATGTGTTTCCGATGCTATTTCACAAGGTCTGACATGCTTACAAATCAGATGACTAAGAACATACTAAAATGCATGTGGAACGAGTCAACAATTCTGCTAGAGGTAAATCACTCAGGTATAACATGGTTGACTGGAGATACACTGCGCTTTAATAATGTGCAATTTCTCACTGCTTCTAATGTTTCAATTATGTTGGTGAAGATGTGTTGTCAGTCTTAATACAGTAAAGCTGTGTACTATAATAATGTCATGAAACTAGCATATTTTAGGTCATCATCAAATATGCATTTTCAATAAGATGGCAGGGGAACAAACACTACAGCACCAAGGGTGTTACTGTTAACCAAATCATTTCATATACTGCACAGACACTGTGTATGAAACAGTCACAGTCCCAAGAACAGTTATTCTGAAAATTAAAATTGTTGGACACTCCCATTAAAACAATCTTGCCTGTTCTGCATTTATTAAAACAACATTATCTGTTCCATTACTTGGAATCATCCAGGGCTGACATTTATTAACATGCCTTTTTACAAATGCTGGGCACACATGCCTGGTTACCACAATGAGGTTGGGCACACATGCCTGGTTACCACAATGAGGTTGGGCACACATGCCTGGTTACCACAATGAGGTTGGGCACACATGCCTGGTTACCACAATGAGGTTGGGCACACATGCCTGGTTACCACAATGAGGTTGGGCACACATGCCTGGTTACCACAATGAGGTTGGGCACACATGCCTAGTTACCACAGTCAGGACAGTAAATAAGACAGACTGCAACTAAATTATCCAAAAGTTCTTGCTAAATCTGTATTCCAATGGGTTTGTTTATATTGTAAACATGACTGGTTAAACTCAAAAACTTCAAGATCAGTCTGAGCTTAGCATGTGTATATTTATGCTGCTGATGCAAACATCATAATATGTGTATGTATTGACTGAAAGAGACCGTTGTTATAGCTAGTGAAAGCTGACAGGGTCTAACAGAATATCTGAAGCAATTAGGCATTGATAAATAACTTCGGAAACCTGCTTTTGTCAGGCCCATGAAACTATTATAAAGTCAATGTTGTGACTGTGTTTTAGTAGAGTATGGCTGTATGGTACCAATGATAAATTTACATGTTTTTAAACAAGGCTTGGGGTCAAATTATTTGTATTTAAACAGCAACAATTTAAACAGTTTGTATACTTGCATTTTACATATTCCAGCTCCTATCTGGTGTTTGCATATGGTGTATTTAATCAAACATGCAGCAAACATGCAATAATACTCTCAAATGTATTGATGATACTGTGTACTTAAACTGAACCTTGTGTATTTAAAATGTTAACAGAATGTATGTATTTGATTAATTACTGTATTAGACTTTGTAAAATGGTGTATTTGACGGCTAGCCTTCTAGTAGTGTGTTCCACGGGACAGGCGCGTTTCAAAGTATACACATCAACGCAGAGATCAAAGTTGACAAATTGTACACACAAAATATATGGTTGTCCCATAACAATAGTAGGCCTTGGCATGCATCCAAATTGCTCACATTACTTAAATCAGTGTGGCACATAGTAATACACATTGTAAAATTAATTTAGGATATTCATCACCACACTTGTTGTCAAATTCAAACCAATTCACTTGCTCAGTGCATGTCAGGTCTGTGCATCTATTGTGTATTGTATAATCTAAAAAGATGAACAATAACTTTTAGCAGTGATACCTTCCAAAACTCCATAAAACAGATAGATTGTGGTCTTGTACTACTGTATGGGTAGCAGATTAGCATGTATTATTTGTGCAAATTTGTGGCCATTTAGAAATGTGTATTTGAATATTCATCATTTCAGGCCAAAGTGTCTGTAATGATTCTTATGATAACATGGCGTACTTTGAGGCATGTTTGGCATTGGCATCTGCTGTGACATAACCTGTTTTTGAGTGACAATACATGGGCTGTACAAGCACTTTAATTTACATGCAATTGGGGGCACTATTTAACATTCATTTACCAAGAGGTAATATTAAAATAATAAAAAACACTGATCTACACTTGCGCAACTCCATCCTTAAAATTTCCTTAAACATTATTTGGTACAATTTTACCTTAAATATTAAACTGTTGTAAATGAACATATCTGCAAATAAAACAATATGCCAGAATGTCTTAGTGGTACAACTAATTTGATAACATATACCTTTCACCTATCGTATGTCGTATCGCAAAATGTATGCCATCTGAGCAGTCTTCAACAAAGTTTCTATTTACTGAGGGCAAATGTTCAAGCAGATCAGCCAAATTGACCTGGTAGCTGTGGTGAACTCTATTCAACAGTCACAGGCAAGTATGCATAGCAGCACTTGCAAACATATCACAATCACACATCTCTTACATATGTACAAATTTTACATCTCTCATACATGAAAGTATACTGTTCAGGTCAGGTTTCATAACGAAGATACTCTTTTAACTTTGTAGGCATTGGCAATCTGTCGATGCTGTCCTTTGCAACTCTCTGTAGTATGACGTCACGGCATGCATTCTGCAGGGTTCCAACTGCAAATAAATAATATTCAACAATGAATCATCAAAATTTGGATTTAGGGTACAGTCGAACATAAATTATATAAAAAGTTTAATGCCGAATTATTCCGAAAAGATATGTACATAGATACCCACAAAACTAACAAATGATTGCAAGTATCCATGACAATAGACTAGTAATTTTGATATTATACTAATTAAAACAGCTATTACAACATGTTAACCAACCAAATAGCAATTGACTTCCTTTTTAATAATTTAAAGGTAAAATATTATTTTTCAAAAAGATTCTTATCTTACAACAAGACTTCAGTTTTAAGACCACTGTTCACTCTAGCTCCCTATTGCTCATACAAATCACCCATCTACGGAGTGATTTACTTTATAGTTGCTCCCATCACCAGCCCTTAACATTAATAAGATGACTGACATAGTAATTGATGACTTTGATGTGTTTAGATGTACATACCCGACCATAGATGTTTACGCAAACACAAGACGCTAAGTAAGAAACTGCGTAATAAAAAAAACCGCTTTGCAAAACCAGCCATATGACACGATTATATAGTGGCGCCATCAGATTGATAAAACAGAACGCCACCTGGTGGATAAAAACAAAAGTAAAAATTGCTCGCCTAAATTATTTTGCATATTTAGGCGAGTGATTTATCGCTCACTTTTTTTTTAATGTGAAGCACTGCTTACACAGAGCATAAATTGGCACACCATGGGTGAATTTAGCAATGAATACAGTAATTTAATTTCTACTAGTTACTTGGTGGCTTGATTACAGTCAGGGATCTGCAGTAAATGTCAACCCCAAAATTTAAAGTCTGCAATGACGTATATATTTATTGGAGATGTGTAATTAAATACCATTTTGCAACCATTACATTAGTTAGGTTCCACCAAAGACGATTTCACAATATCCACTAAAGATAATCACCATTGGTATGTACTTACCACCATATAGCTGTACAATTCTCACTTGTTTTGTTGTGCCGTATACATCCACCACAGCATAAACTGGCCCGTCTTTATAGGGAATGTCCTTGGCACATGGACCCTGGTCCTCGCCATTTATCACGAAATGCATTTCAGCTTTTTGGTCCCGTATCACATACACAATGCCTATTCTGCTGCCGACGTCTGTCGGTAAGATGTTATTATCCTCAGCACCAGCTGTTGCTTCGTCTAAGGAATCAGTTGATGTCTCCATTACCTCATCAGTAATTTTCGGCAGTGGCTTCAGGAGACTCCGCTTAAACGTACCACGATAAGTTTGGATGTGTGGCCCATCACCAAAGATGGAACGATACTGCGAACCTGCCTCTGCACCCACGTCCTCGTCGTACACTTTGTTGTGTGATTTTGTCACTGCAAACACCCATGATTTGCCCATGTTTGCTAGGTCTGGCAGTGCGTACTGGGGCAGCTGTGAAATTCTGCCCGGGTCATGCTGCGTAAGCCCAATGCGCAGGTGACCACTCCAACCACGCTCGTTCTCGCGAATCTCTATCAGGAATATTTCCATCGGATGTAATGGCTTTTCACCAAATGCAATGGCGTGGGCAAAGCTTGACTGTCGGTGTGCAACCATGTCATCTTCAGCCAGTCGGATGTTCTTGCCATGGCGATGGTGAAACCTTGTGACAGGCATCTTCTTCCTGCAATCTCGGCGGGGAGGTTGAAAGAAAGATGTTTTCTATGAGATACTGTACATCATACACATGTCACAACTCACAACATTAGAAAATGGGCAGTTGTGGTATTTTGTCACAACATAAAATGATAACACAATTTAACTTTAAGGATCAGTGAAAGAAGGAAACGATAAACAATAATGCTGTTATGTCAGGTAAACATTTACATGATAAAAATTTGACAAATGTTGTTGCTTCAGTCTAGACCTGAATCAAGACAAATAACTGTATTATTCCAGAATAGCAGACATGTATCCAGAATGGATGAGACTATTCGCAGAGCAGTGACTTCACACAGCTCTGCGAATTAGGGCACACATGCCACTATTCCCATAGCAGTGACGTGACGTCACTGTAAATAAACACTCTTTCATAGCTGCTATTTCTTTGCCTAATTCGCAGAGCATGGATGGATGGATTTATTTAGTATAGAATGTAAAACATTGTACAGATATATATAGTACAATTAAATACATAGTACATAAAATAAAAAGATGACACAAAAAAAGTGCAAGCACTTATTTCCGTTGTGGTACCAGGAACAGTGACGTTACTGCTCTGCGAATACTGGCAGTTTCCCTCATTCGTAGAGTAGTGACGTCACTGCTATGCAAATAGCTAGAGGGATCCAGCATATCACATTAATGTTGTAAACACGTAAATGTAATGATGCAGTGGGCCAGTGCCAGTGATTTAAGCTACGATGTTTAGGCCTCGTTTACAGACACTAAGACAAGATTCCTGTAACTAATATAATGTGCATTAGCATTTATAAATGGTGGTGCAATATACGAGTGTCCTATATGATATATCGTACGTATTGATTCCACAAATGCCAGTAGACGAGTAGTGTAAAATGGCACTAATTAGCTAGTCTAGCCAGCAAGCCAATAATTTGTGAAAGTAATTTGCATAAAACGGCATCAACACCGTCAACACCCACCCACTAAAACGCCACCAGTGTGAGCTTCCTCACTATAGCATCTTAAAATGGTCTCGTCATAAAGTCAGACGACATGTTATGAACTTTTTGACTCGTACCATCAGTGTTTTTATGGAATTACATCCTAAATATCACATCGCTAATCTCCACAGGAAGTTATTGGATGTTGATGTGTCACATGAAATTATTGGGTATCCAAATTATTGCCTGCGTTTGTCCCGTTTGATTCATCAAAGGCGAACGTCGTCTGGCTGATTGCTAAACCCTATCGGAAACGTTTACATAATAATTTTACTACGTAGTTATATTTATGGTTATTTGCTATAGAATTAACTGAATTAATCCCATTTATCCAAATTAGTCAACACAGAACAAATAAGCATCAGTTATCAGTGGGACAAATGGGATACAACATTGCAATGTGACACAGGAAGAGGATATTCCAATACGGCGGGTTCGAGATGAAAAGAAGTTAGTTTTGAAATTAAGTGAAACTCGTGATGTATGTAGCAAAGACCATCCCTGCAGAACATCGTGATCTAATTCATGATGTTGCATATGACTTCCACGGTCGTCGTATGGCCACTTGTTCCAGTGATCAGTTTGTCAAGGTAGGTGCCAACCCATCCTCGCAAGCCAGGGGCAGGGGTCTGTTCGCTGCGCTACACTCACTGACTCAGGGATGTGCCCAAGGGTAGAGAAAACTTGTGCTGACGTAATCATCAGCTTTGGGGCGCACAGCGGCACTTATGTACAAGTCGGACCCACCTCAATTTTGCCATTATAACTGTATTTTTGCCAACATTTGATATTTTATTTTGTTAATTCAATCAATTATAATCATCTTGCGCATATTTATGTTTTATAAACAGCGCGTCTTGGCATACTTTTGAGGTTGAAAAGACAGCGCGATTTGTGCCAGTCGCAAGCGTAGCGGTGCATGTTACTGCGCTGTGCACATGGAATGAGCGATAAACAGTTTGTTTATGCCGACCGCGCTGTCTTTTCGACCTCAAAAGTCTGCTAAGACACGCTGTTTATAAAATATAAATATGCGCAAGATGATTATAATTGATTGAATTAACCAAATCAAGTATCAAATGTAGGCAAAAATACTGTTATAATGGCAAAATTGAGGTGGGTCCGACTTGTACATAAGTGCCCGCACAGCTTATCCAGACCAGTCCACGGCACTTAGAATTCGGACCCACCTCAAGTGTGGCGTTAATATAACTGTATATTTGCCTACACTGGATACCTCACACTAACTCTGATCCTAATAAATTAGTATTCCCAGGAATATTTATGTTTTACAAATATTGCGTTTTGAGACCCAACTAGCGGTTCGATTTAGCCCCGATTTATGCCAGACGCAAACACTGTGCACATGGAATGAGCGATAAACAGTTTGTTTATACCAACTGCACTGTCTTTTCAACCTCAAAAGTATGTTAAAACACGATATTTATAAAACACATTAATATGCATGAGATGGTAATGAATGATATGTGTCACACACACACACAGTAATCCTCGCTCAATTTAGACACGTCGGAATCACTGTCATCATTGCCGATTGGGCGTGTCACAAAGTAATCGCTCAGTGATGTTTTACAATATCCTGGATGTTCATCAACACCAATGCATTGAGACAACAAGTGACAATGTTCAGCTTCGGTCTGTCCATTGGTGCCACCATCTTGCAATTTTCGAATATCATAAATACAAAACAAAATTTGTCCCATGGTCTGTGTTTTACCAAAAATCTGCTTAGATAACGCGTTAAGCAGTTATGAAATATATAGAGATATATATTACAGCAACATTAAACTAATAACTAGTCAAGTTACAAAATCAACTCAAATCTAACTTCCATATAAAAATTCATTAAATGTTGCTGCGCACTCCATTTTCTCACAACGTATTCATGTACATTGCTGCTAGGGAACTGAGCTTGGTGTAAACAGCATATGGGCATGGGAACTTCTCTTCTAGGTACTAACAATTTGCAAAGTAGTGCCAAATTTATTCTTTTAGACATAGCAACTTAGAACGAACTTTGCGGTTCCAAAAACACAAAAAGTATAAAAGTACAAAGTCATACAATTTTATCGTTGTATAAATAGCATCTTGTGCAGCTGATTTCATTAGCCTCAGACCACTCAGTACTCGGTAACTGTATTCTTGGAAGATCAGTGTGCAGACGTTTTTAAAATTGAAGCCCAACTATTGATATCGTAGGTGTAGTCTGGTCATCACATGATACATGTACATGTAATAGATCCGTTGTTTTGCAAGTAGAATTAATTATTTTGAACACAGAGTACTGCTCCATTCTCCATTGTTTGTGAGAAAAATAATTTTAGGATTTATAGTAACTATTCTTCAATGTGACTATGTGAGGCTAAGGTGTTTATGGCTTTATCAGTTTATGCATCAAAGATTGTCATGGTTCCCGTAACATGACTGGCATAGATACATACTTAGGTTAGGACAGCATAGCTGTGAATTTTTAGCTAATTCAGCAAGCATCTGCACTTTGCATAGGGTGTAAGCCAAGGATAGTGTAAAGTCCCCACACCTGGCTGGCAACTTGCAGTGGTGAATGATAAATAATATATCCCTTCAGGATTCAATTGATATTTCATGTGTGCATTTGTTGATTTTGTAGATCTGGGACCTTGTAGATGGTGAATGGAAGTGTACAGCCAGTTGGAAGGTGAGTAATGAAATATACACCAACTTAGAAAGAGAGTATTGAAGTGTACAGCGAGTTGGAAGGTGAGTAGTGAAGTGTACAGCAAGTTGGAAGGTGAGTAGTGAAGTATACAGTATATATATATTGAAAAAATCTAATCTTGGAGGAATCATTCAATGACCAGTTGTGTTGTTTTCTTCCAGGCTCACAGTGGGTCAGTTTGGCGGGTGACTTGGGCACACCCAGAGTTTGGACAGGTCATTGCAACATGTTCCTTTGACCGCACGGCCGCCATATGGGAAGAGTTGCGTAAGTGAATGAGAACTGAAGCGATCAAGATGTTTGCAAGTGCATTATTAATGCAAGTAGGGCCAGAGTTAGCCCTGCTTTAGACCATTGTTTTAGTTTAAATCAATATCTCAAGCAATGAGGAATAATTATGTTATAACACTGGGTAATAGTATTTTTATTTAAGACAATCAGTCTTTCTATATTTAATAATAAATCGGGGCTAAAATGTATTGCTTATCCTGGACAGGTACATTGCCTATGACATTTGTCCAGTGGAAGTGATTCACAGTAATATATATATATATATATATATATATATATATATATATATATATATATATATATATATATATATATATATATATATATATGTTGTTTATTATAATAAAAAGGTTTAAACATTTGACTTGTTGACATCATGTTAGCAGAAGATACTCAGCAGTTTTAACATGCACAATCACTAACTCGTGTCACTTCACTACATGACTAGTGCCAACATTGTCATCCAAGATGCAACTTGCACTTTTTAAACGCCAGTGTTTATTAGGCGGTGCAACAATGTCAGACTTAAATGGATGTTAAAAACAAGATGCATTATCGTCTTTCCTCGTTAAGAAAAACTGTTCCGCTCTTTCAAAATCATATACAAAAAATAATAGACGTATTTCTTTCTGTTACCTAACAGTAACTTTCATGGACAGCACCAGGAATTCTAATAACAATGATAGTAAAATATGGAGTTTGTAAACTGTGTGGTTGCCATGGCGACAGCTGCGGAGGCGGGGGAGAGCAGTCAGTGGGTGAAGCGGACGAGTCTGGTGGACAGTCGGACCTCGGTCACTGATGTCAAGTTCGCCTCAAAGCACCAGGGGCTGCAGTTGGTAGGTCATGTAACAGGTCACACTACGGGGGTCAGTCAGGGCTTTATGCAAGACCAAATTATTGCCAGTCACACATGTTTTGGTGGACACATGGATGTTAACTGTTAAGCCAGTGTACAAACTTTAATTGTGTCTGATGACCTGAAATGCACTACAGACAAACATGTGACACGTTTACACTTTACACTCACTTTTGAGGCATAACTAACAATATCTATGGTTTTGGAAAACCTTTTTTGCTCCTTAATTTTTTTAACCCGTCCACCCATATTTATACCCGTCCACAATGGTTTCTAGTTTACAAGTTTGTAAAGTAAAAAAACAGTGTTTAACATTTGGTCAAACTACACCTATAGCCAGCAGGGTGTGGTGTAGCATCAGCGTATTTAAACATTTATATCCACAGTTTCCAAATTTAAGTTCATTGAGTCTTTCAGCACGCTATTAATTTGTTTAAATCCTATTTAAATATCAGAATGTGATTTTTAGTCGGCCAAATTGCTGCCATGGCCACTGGACAATGGTCACTGTGCAGTCTGTGCATTAATACATGTTCCACTCAATGTGCACTGCAGTCCTACTGTGACACAAAATGATCATCAAACTACAATGCATGCCGTTTTTTATTTTGTGAACTTATGAAACCGCCCCAAGGCATTTAAAAATAATAATTGTATTTGTTGTTGATGCTTTTGAGGTACACTGTACTAGGGAGGGAGGTACTAGCAACTAGGTAATAAATACAACATGTTTACTTCTATTTTTCTGTGTGAGATGTTTATTGTATGTAGACATTTGGGTATTTTCTTGTATCTTGTAGTCGCAAAAATATCACCTATATTTTGTCTTTGTTTTACTAAAACCACATTATCTGTATTTCTACTTGTAGAGAATAAGTCTGGTAGCAGAATGTTATGCAGTTTGTGCTCAGATGTATACAAAGACCATATCAAATGATGTATTTTTGAATATACACTGTACATCTCTTAGAGTTTGTAAATTTTTGCTATGTTTATGACTTACAACTTTAATATAACTTTGTAATATTGTACGAGTATATAACGTTGTGGTCATTGGAAGGCGTATGTCGTAGGCAACATGTTCCGCTGACGGTGTCGTGCGGATCTACGAGGCGCCTGATGTGATGAACTTGAGCCAGTGGACTCCCCAGCACGCCATCCAGTGCAAGACAAGCTGTAGCTGTATCTCATGGAATCCATCCAGGTATGACACATACACAGTTACAATGTCGACGTGTAGCTTAATTCAAAGTCCACATGTATATATGTACATATTTATAGCTGTGTACAAGTGTACTTGCACGTTATTGAACAAGTTCAGCAAGATTGGGAGTGTAAGTAAGAAAATGAAGTGTCCAGAGCACTTTGTCAAAGGCAGTGCTATTAAGACCTGCGAGACTACTAATGTGAACATTTAGACTACTAACGTGAACATTTATTATGTATTATTTATTATTGTTATGTATACATAATTAACACACTGTATATGAAAGCATTGCTGATAACAGTTATCTTGGGGATGATGGCAACAGATTTACTCAGTCATCATCGTCTTACATTTGAATAATTTAAACAAACTTGTCCCAAGCTTAATTGGCTCCATCGTTACGTTACGCCCTAATTATATTTTTTGTTGATTGTGTTTTGACTGTTTATGTTTATGCAAGATTGATACAAATAAATCCTGCATACCCAGTTACCCACCTATTCCATTATTATTGTTACTGAAAATATCTGCTAGTGTGAGAGGGAAATACTTCACATTCTGGCGGGAATTGTGGTACTTTTTAGTGCAGTCTTGGAAGTTGATGTGATGTGAATGATGGCGATTGTTTGGTGGGATCTGTCATTTAATGCTCTGTCTCCAGAATGCATCCGTCCATGATTGCGGTGGGCAGCGATGATCCCAGTTCCTCCGGGGGAGGAAAAGTGCAAATATTTGAATACAGTGACAATACAAGGTGGGTTTACTTGTGCACAGTCTGCGGCGTTAGTCAAAATGCTGCCAGTCGAATACGCTTCAGGATATTGTTAGTAAATACAGCTAGGTGTTACACAGTATGCACGAAACAGGTATGTTTTGCATCTGCCTAAACATTCTGATTGACAACGATGCAAAATGAGGTTTGTGAACATATATTTTGAAAAATAAGTTATATTGCATGAAATACTTACTGGTCCCCGTGACGTACTAGTTCCTGTGGCATTTTTTAAAACAATATCAACAAATACCTCAGAAGAGAGGGGGGTTATACACTGATAATATGGGTTGGACTCTCGATAAGCCGAGCTCGTCCAGTTGCCATCTGGAGTACGGAAGGTGTTTGCATGACTTTACCTTGCAGCGTACATTTTGTAAGTTTTGTGCCAAAATGTATCTTTTTAACTATTCGTTTACACAATTGGAATTAAATATGGTTTTGAATATCGGCCTATTTTGCAATTGTTTCTTGAGATATTTGTAAAGAAAACGGCATGTTTTGTTTCGTGTGTTCAACTGGAGGGTTGGCCAGTATAACACAATATACTGTTTGGTCAACATAGAAAACTATTTCATAGGTCATCAACGTGTGGATGCGTGTGTATAAACATGCATGAAATGCGTAGATGTTAAGAGAGTCTGAGACTGAGTCCAAGACTCTTGTAGTATCCATGGTCTTATTAAAAGTCTCGTGGTCAGAGTCCAAGGGACTCCCTAGATTTAACAGATGATCAATCCAGCATTAAAGTGGCTGATGTAAACAATCTGTCACCTTGTTTACAAGCTGCCATCTTATATTGTCTACTCGCACCTATTAGATCAAAAACACTTATAAGCACAGTGCATAATGTTGCTTTCGGATCCAACATTGGCACAGCCCTTTTTTTCATAGATTGCATGGAGGTGTGATATATACTGTAGATGAATGAGATTTGTGATTCAATATGGCTTATGCATTACAGTACTTGAAAGATGGAGAAAGGAATTACTGGTTAAAGTGAAACGTTCCTGTTCCCACCAACTGCTGGGGTCATCATATCAACATTAACTTTCAAACGTTTTCTTCCATGCGGTTTTATTTTCAATGAATCGTGTGTCTTCAGCCAAACAAAACAAACTACTTATTTCATATATCCATGTTTAGTAGTACAGACTTGGTGATGTCTGACAATATGTTTAATTTGATCTTAGTAATTCTTTTGTTGTAAAACTACAAATGTATATAATTATATAGTAATGATGGTTATTTTAAATGATGATGGTGTCACTGGAAGATGGCTTTTAGCCAATCGACATCCATGCAATGTAACATGCTGACAATTTAATATATACTTTAGTTTTGTTCGTGTACATGTTGTATTGTGAAATAAAAAGTTACATACTTATGTATATAATATGTACGTACGTACGTACGTACGTACGTACGTACGTACGTACGTACGTACGTACGTACGTACGTACGTACGTACGTACGTACGTACGTACGTACATATTATATACATAAGTATGTAACTTTTTATTTCACAACACAACATGTACACGAACAAATTTCCAACTGGGATGGTGTACGTACGTACGTACGTACGTACGTACGTACGTACGTACGTACGTACGTACGTACACCATCCCAGTTGGAACTGTGTGTGGAAATGTATGATGATATTAATATATGTCAAACTTTCTGTAGAGATCTGTAGCTGACCGGTCAGTTTTGTTGTGTAGGAAGTGGACACGAGTGGAGACCATCATGACAGTCACTGACAGTGTACGTGACGTCGCGTTTGCACCAAATCTTGGCCGGTCGTATCACATGCTAGCAATCGCATCTAAAGACGTGACTGTGATCACGCTGAAGCCATTAACAAGGTGGGTGCCTGTGGCATGTGGATCTCGTACACGTACTGGTAAAATTAAGTGTAGGCATATAATTAACATATTTCTCCACTTTCCATGAATAAAAAATGTATGTGGAAATCGCTTTGGTTTATGTCAGCTGGATATTGTAGCGAGTGCCATGAGTTTGTTTATGCAAAATGTAGCTGTTTCAATGGAATGAATTCAACTATTATTAACTTGTATTGTTTGACTATACAAAAAACTGTAAAGATAATTTTGATACTTTTAATATCACTCATTACCATCCACCCTGTTTTTCCACACCTGACAAGAAGTATTTGTTTCATGACGGAAGTGTGTACATTCAGAGGCAACAATAAGTCAAAAGAAAACAAACTAATTTTGTATTTGTAGGGCTTCCTTAATGGGATTATCCTTTGCTACCAGGAATATTTGATGTCCAAATGTCAGAGGTTATACGGGACATGGAAATCGTTAAACAGCATTCAATTCCATTAGTTAAAAATGTTAGGCCTTGAAAGCATGGAATTTTTCTAAATAGTGTATAAAATCCTTGAATTGTAAGTTTTCAGGCTAAAATGGCAGACACCTGTAATGTTCAGTTTTCTGCCTACAGAAACTGTGAGTGGTGAACCAGTTGCCTCCAGGGGGAGACACTGTTGTTTTGAAGGCTCATGAAACTAATGGTTGATATGGCTGTGTGAGATAATATTTATTTTTTGATCACCACATCTGAAGTTGTTCCCACCACTTTACATTCAATAACATATAAAATATTGTTATTATAATTAATCTTAAAATTTGTCCTTTGTGTAATAATCATACACAATGATAGTTGGTTTCTGGCATGGATTTGTTTAATGGAAGACTGGAAAAGAAAGCGTGGAATTTTATAGTTGCTCAAGTATGTAAACCACCAAATATTTAATGTGTTCAAGAGTTTAAAGCATGTCAGTTGTTGGTTTAATAAAACGTGTGTACATTTGTTTTAATGTCCAGAATAATTGATTTTGGATGTTGGATCTTGTAACTTGCCAGAGCCATCAGCTGGGCTGATGTTTAGGCATGAATCTTGAACACAGATAAATATGAATGAAATTATATTGGAATTGGATATTGAACCAGAACTTAATACATTAGTAGTTTAATTGATAATTTTCCTTAGAATTTCACACAAATAAACCATTGCTCAAATAAGCTAACAAGAACACATATTAGATACAGTTTGACCAAAAGAATTGACACGGTGTGTTTGATTTGAATGTGTTGTGTTTTGTTATTGTATCGAGGGTCTGAAGACACGTATTGTTGTAGGAGAGACTTGGGAGGGGCAGCACCCTCCATCACCCCAGGCATCAGTAAGTACGAGATACACCAAGTCGCACAGTTTGACGATCACCATTCACAGGTAAGTGTTTTCCTTTCATTGGCTCAACATTTTCTTGAGGGACAGTGTCATACACTGGACCTGGTGATGCTATACAAGTTGTGGTCTTGTTTTCTGTATTGGTGACACAGCCAGTCGGAGGTGCACTTTGACAGTTTGTCTGTGGTAGCAATTTGTCATGTTTCGGGTAGAATTTGAAAGATCTTAAATCTCTCATTTGAGAACATGTTTATAATGAAGTGGTCTGCCTACTCTTCTCTGTCCACCCTGTAGTTCACAAGGAAGGTATGTGATGTTAACAGGAACTGCATAAAAGTTTCGTGATGATAAGAAAGTCTGGTTAGCGAGTATGAGATTCTTCTGGTGGTTTGCCCGTTTTTTGTGATTCTTTATATCGATGCAGAACTGTGCTTCTTCCATGTCTGAGGAGAGGTGAATCTGGCCATTTCTAAGAGTAAAGTTTCTTTGAAACACACCGGGTCTACATCTGACAATGGAAAAGGATGGTATTGTTTTGTGAAGTGGTGTTTGGTGCAGAGATGGTCCACCGGTCCAGTCGTCTTAATGGTCATGATCATATGATGATATCTGTTGTGAAACTGTTATCAATTTACTGGCGTTTTGTTAGATAAAAAGCGAAATGTTGCAAAATATTTGTACAATTGTCACCATTAAAAGTTAAACTTCACTTTAACAACAACAAATTGGGGGCATTTGTATTGGAAAATCCAACACATTAATTCACATGATAAAATATATAGGTAGTATATATGTATATATATATATATATATATATATAACAAATAATAATGAAAACTTTGTGAAACATTTAAAAACTATGCAAAATGTACACTTGTGAATTATTTTTAACAAAATGTATTCTATGTGTGTGAAACAGATATTAAGAGGGGAATACATTTCAGGTGTGGCGACTGAGTTGGAACATCACAGGAACCATCCTCGCTTCCTCGGGAGACGACGGCTGTGTACGACTGTGGAAAGGTGGGGAGGTTGTCAAAACAGTTCTGAGCACTTAAGGGGAGCCCTCATAAATTGGGAAAATCAAAAACATAAAAAGTTTTTTTATTGATTGAAATGCACCAACCGCCCTTGCCAGGAGGTGTGGAAGTTAAGATTATGAGCAATGGCCATCTTAGTGGTGGTGTGCATTGATGTATATGTATATTCCAAGAACGTAAATGTATATGTATATTCCAAGAACGTAAATGTATATGTATATTCCAAGAACGTTTACACATGTGTAACTCGCAACTGTGTAACAGATAAAATGTTTATGTGTACTGTTTCGTTTAGAGATCAGCATCCATTCATTCTGAAACAAAATGCAACAGTAATCAGTGTGAGACATTTATCACAGAAGTATTTCGTTTCTCAGTCATCACTAGATCGTGTGACCCTTTCAGCACCTGCGAAAATTTCTTTTTTCTCCAGTTTGTCTGAAGCTGTTTTCCCAGGCTACACTTGGGGATAGAAATATTCTGTGCTGCATGGAGCATGGGCTCTACAAATATAGTACATCAGGCAGCTCTGTGTGATACGGCTGTTCTAGTTCACCAATAGTTCACTTCCTGGTGCTCCAATGTCAACACATCTTTAATCATTGGTTTCTCGTGTGGTACATCATTGATGCATTTGACAAGTAAAAACCTTTCACACGCGTGCGACAACCAGGAAGTACTGTCTCAGCATCATTTGTCATAGAATTTAATGAGTACTGGATTCTCTTCATTCTTTAGAATGAATTGAAGTGTCATGGCGCTCGCTGACTCGACTGATACTGCTGACAAATGCTGACAATACCATCTGTGTCAGCTGCATCAGCTTTTTTGGCATTGTGTAGTCCCAGTCATTTGTTCAAAGGGAAACACATTTGCACAGGTGTCAAACTTGAAGCTTCGGTTTTGGCTGACAATATCTTGGAACATGGTGCTCGTGAATTGAACAGGAAGTGCCAAAATTGTAAGGGTAAAATAAAAAAAATAGTACGATCACCAGCCCGGGTAGTGTGTATGGTCAAACCCGTTATAACACCCTCAATTGTTTTCCTCAGAGTACATAATGACAACAAAACCATCATCCAACAATACATGAAGCAATTTTGTAAGAAATTAACCTGCTTTGCAACATAGTATATGAAACGTATGCCATTTCAACCCATCTGCTGTATATATTCCACATAAAATAAAGCTGTTTTTTTGTGACTTTGCTAGCTGATGTATACACCCCAACTGTTTTGAAATAACAATATAATTGCAATTCTAAACTAGTGTCTGACCCACAAAGAGTGGGTCGTTTTATCTGCCCTATTAACTGGACTGTGTTGACAAAATTGTCTATAAATAAAATATTGATAATGCTGTATCGGCATTGTGGTGAACAGTTTATGTGTGTGTTTAGCCTCGGTTACTCAGACTCTGTGAGATGGCAGCACTTTTAAGCCCCTCAACTCCGCCTGGGACATTAATGGGCTTAAGTTTCTACATCCGGGTAGCCTTACCCCAGATTAGGGTAGAGACGCTGATTGGCTCTCAGGCCAACTAGGAAATTAAAATTAAAATAACAATATACTTTTACAAGATAATAATATCATATGAAAAGTATTCAACATTGAACTTATATTAACACAAAAGTAAGTAAAAATTCAAATTTATAGTTGACTATTAAATAAGAATTACGGCAGGATTAACCAGTATCCGTGAGGTGGCAGCATTGTCTAGCCCCACATGGATAGCATACCGATTAAATAAGGATACCTTTTTATCAAATAATGCTGTATTATAAAAACTATTCAGAATTAAACTTATATTAACACAAAATAAATAGAAATATAAATTTGCAGTTGTTTATAAAAATATATATTACGGCAGTGTCCGTGAGGTGGCAGCATTGTATAGATCACGCGGATACCAAACAAAAGCCATAAATGGTACCAGACTGTCTTCTCGGCGTAGTTCCGCAGCCGACCGACAGTCGGTTAAGCGAGACTAGTGTGTGTTATGAAGATTAACTGATGTTTGCTAAATCACATTTTCCCGCATGCAGTTCTCCCTTTTGCCATACATTTTTGTTGTGAATACACACATTTTCAGCATCAAACATGACAGAATTTTCAACTTCAAATTCATCATCATTACAAATAAAGATCTGATTGAAAGCCTGCATCATATACGCAACAGTTTTGTAATTCCCATAGGACAAGGGCAGTTAAAAAATTCTCGTGGTGGTTTCATTTGATCAGATCATTATTGGATCATGATTAGGGTAAACAACAATGAGATCATTGTAATAAGTTACAAATAGATATTTATTTATGGATATGCTAGTAAGATCGCTGGCGGGTAACATTTCTAGAACTCAACCATCCAGATTGAGTGTTCAGAAATATGTTATGTAATCTATTTATAGAAGTGGTCACCTAAGACTGACCGTTGCTGTTTGTTTTTTAGCGCACTACCTGGACAACTGGAAGTGTAATCTATTTATAGAAGTGGTCACCTAAGACTGACCGTTGTTGTGTTTGTTTTTTAGCGCACTACCTGGACAACTGGAGTGTAATCTATTTATAGAAGTGGTCACCTAAGACTGACCGTTGCTGTGTTTGTGTTGTAGCGAACTACCTTGACAACTGGAAGTGTATCTCTGTGCTACAAGCGGACGGGTCAGGCGTCCAGCCAGACAATGCCCCCACAGCACACTATCTCAAACTCGGCAAGATAACACATCCCAGTCAAGTCGCATGGCACTGACCGGACCCCGCTGACCACTCGCAGTGGACACAGTGACTGCTGTTGTCTCAATATTGCCATGGCAACCGAGAACTATGGGTGTAAAATCGGTTGGTTTTTGTGCTGGCGTGACAACGTTCCCATGGCAACGGAAAACAATGATGGGTGGAGAATTGCTTGATGTCTTCGAATTGGTCAAGATGTGCACTTGTTCCTGTTTGGATGTCGATAGGAACTGATGGTGTCACCCACTGCATCACGCCTGGGCTCTCTGGAAGTTGACATAGTCAGGTGTGACATAAGACCTACTGGCTTGCAACTTACAGCCATTCGTGTTAGTCGGGTCGAATGTTAATATAAACTAATGCTGCATATAACATTTACCTGTCACCAATTCCGACTCCCTTTTGTTTAGATGTCACAATTGATAAATAGGGTTGTATTTCACAACCCTAGACCCTATTGTCATAAATACATTGACATGGCATACAGCATATCTTTTTGTAATGTATAACATTAAATATATAAACAAGGTACTTTTAAGTATTTAGAGTACCTAAGAACCCAGCAGTTGGCTCTGCTTTGCTACTGACTAATGCAGTGGCTGTGCAATGTGCAAAATCTAGCAAACATTTCCCTTGTAATAACTTTTTATAAAAAAAGTCTAAAAACAATTGATTGTCGTTGTTGAATTCCATGTTATTGCGATTGCACAGCACATATTTACATATACATAGTATACGTAGATTTCAAAACACAACACGATTTACTATAAAAGTCTTAATTTTATTCTTATATATATATATATTTATATATATATGCCAGATGGTCTATATACAGCATCATGTATACAATCAACAGAAAGCTGGAGGACAACGCAACAAAATGTGTACAGCCTGCCATCTACAGGCCGACACATGTAACAGTCTCCGTCATTTGTGTCATGACAAACAAATGGACAAGGTGAAGGTCACTGGTCGCCGTGGTGACGTCACTGACACAGAGGTTACGACACAGCGCAAAACGTAAACTGCTCGCAGATAGGTACCGACATTGACCCGTTCTAACAACGACCTGTGGCGTCACCCTATGACGACGCCAGTGCGGAAAAAACTTTACAGCGGTAGGCGCAGAACGTTGCGACTTGCGGGGCGACAATCGTCACAAACGCGGGGGGTATGCAAACACGAGTTTGTGCAAATGGTACAGACACGGGTACAAACATAACACACCAACTACAGCTGCTTTGTTTCTCGATTCAGTTGCCAGTAATCGTCATACGGATATATACATCTATATACATATCTGTATACATTTATTTATCAGTGGATTGGGACTTGTTGGCCATCTGAAACTCATGCATATTCAGTGATTTCGCCCGCTGCGCGGCGTCCGGTTCGGAGCGCCGTCGACCGGTGCGGAAATATTTATACGTCTAAAATTCTAGCCTCACATCATGACATTGTGAACTGTACAGGTTTCTTATTATAAATAAATACGCATGACGATGTCGAAGGCATTACGAGTTATACACATCCCGCACGGGGACATTTAACAATCCAACCCTTGGCCCCTTCGGTTCCGCTGACAAACAAACACAAACGCGCACCGCAAAACGTCAAATGATCTAACGTCGTGACAAAAGCACAGTTGTTTCCACACTAAACACACAGACATACGGACTGGCCTAGCTGATATTCAACCTTACAATGATAGTCTCGTTCGTTTTTAGTATGTTCGACGACACTACCGATATGTTGGATAGAAGGTTCCGTTCCGATCCGATTCCCTACTTAATGGCTCTGCGAAAACTGCGCCCGACAAAGTTGAACATAACTTCGGGCTGATCCGAGTCCGTGCTACATTCTAATACTGGAGGCATTCGTGTACCTACATCAGACGCCGCAAAACTGACAGACAAAGACAAGACGAGAAACCACCAGATACACGTATAAATCTCGATTAAACGATAGTGAATCATAACGCTAATGATCTGATGATGAGTAACAAATTACATAAAACTCATTTTCATAAAATAATTTTAGTACAAAATCGGACAACAGAGGGCAGTCGGCTCCGTTCTGCCGACCACTGGCAGACGCGATCAGTTTGTTCCGTTGGAATACAGCACACCTACGAGACGGGTTTCCGGCTTGGCGGCCGAGAGATTGTTGAATGAATGTGAAGACTGACACTTGCTGATTTCTAGTTACGTTTACCCACATTCGAACACTGCAGATCCTGTGTGTGCATGCCAAAACCAGATGCAAATGTAACCGAATAAGGAAGTTCTCAACAGTGCGCCTTTGCCAAGAATCCCACAAGCCCTTGCAAGTTCGGGTCCTATCGTCGTTAAACAGTACGGTGTAGAACAAGTGACTAGCAATGCAAGTAATGTACGTACTGTACTCTCTCAGCAGAACAATGTAATTGACCCATGGCATGCTGACCGACATTCATGACAGCGTGGTACGTAGCCAACCGATATCGTAACAACCACTATATACAGACGCCATATGTTTTGGTGGATTCCTCGAATACTGCCTTACCATGCGAAGGTGGGGAGAGCTAGGTGGCGCCAGTAGTCGGTCACATGTGACAATGTTTATTTCCGCTCACTGACACGGTCGTTTCGATTCCGGCTAGTTAAACAAACCCGACTGCGCCAACCTCAAAAACTTGGACCCTCTCAAAATGATTAGTTTCTAATACAACTCCTACAGCTTTCATACAAACAAAATGTTGTTTTACATTTTACAGGACGTGTGCCAACAGGACCCATGGCTACCTCCAAATAGCAATCATTAAAAAGTCAAATAAATAACACGTGTGTATGGATATATAATGTGTATTATATATGCCTAAACACATCAATACCTGCATGTGTATATATCTGTATATATATGCATATACTTGTAGTTTCCTGAAGGTCTTGCTTCTGATTACTGTTATCAATTAGAAATTTAAAAAAAGGTCGGTCATATTAACATATGGATGTTTGCAAATTATTGTAGACATCATAGATTGTTAATCTCCAGTCAGATTATCTGTCAAGATGGAAGTATTTTGAAGATTTGTACAGAGAAAGTTGAAAGGGCATCAGCCAGCTATGGGGTGTGAATGATATTATGACCGCTGCTCACGTGGTGAGAATTTTAAATATACATACACACACATATATATATACATACACACAGACACACACATATATATATATATGTACACAATAGAAGGTATAAACTTATTAAACAAATCCCATCATAAATTGATGTAGTTCAAACATAAATCAAACAAGGTGAAACTATTCTGCGACCTCCTCCGTTCCATCCATTGATGAGGCGAAATAACCTGGACACACGCGGCTAGGGGTCTGCAAGGTTGGTGCTAGCGAGGGGGGGTGGGGGTGGGGTGGGGCGACAGGTTGAAACACGTGGAGAACATCGCCGGGCACACGCTCCGACGCCAAACACACACACACAGCCATTCATCTTATCAATGAGTCGCGAACGACCGAGTTCAATGCGGAATGTAATGTTCACATATAGTTGGTTCTAGCTGTGTGTCTGTAGCGTAGGATCTCGGTGTTTGTAGCTTAAGGTCCCTCTATGTGTGAGTGTGTAGCTTAAGGTCTCTCCGAGTATGTAGCTGTATATATATGTAGCTTAAAGTCCCTGTGTTTGTAGCTTAAGGTATATGGTCAAGCCCCCTTCATCTATGGCCTAAGTCCCCTGGTGTCTGTAGCTTAAGTCCCCTGTTTTAGTACCTCATTTATCACACGTCCCCTGTTTGTTTGTAAGTTTAGAAGTGCTTCCTGGTTATACGTCACTTGTGGGAGTTTACTGTTGCTGGTAGCATGAGGTCGAGAGAGAACTCGCATTAATACAGGCCTACAGTAACACAATCTTCTGTTGCTACGCTACACGCACAATACTGCATTTCTGGATGCTAAAGAATCAGCCAGTGGGCCAAGTCACTGTGCACGTTTTCACCGACAGAAACGAGTGCATGCATGGGCGCACACGAGAATGGGAAGGCTACATGATGCTGCCGATGTCATGACACACTGCAAGCTTTAGATGAATGTTTCCATCGGCCAGGAAGTCTAACCATGCAGCTGTGTAACAAGTACACTGACAGGTGATAGATGTCAGAGGGGTGGAGTGACAATGCACACACACAGTGACAGTGTGCAGGTCCCTTTGTGTACCTGGCGGATCGCACCTGCTCTTGTTGGTCGAGACTGTGTGAAAACTGCACCACATGTATGGAGGTAAACACCATCAGCATACGGATGTTAAACATTACGACGGACCAAGGTGATTCGTGTCCTGCATGCTAGTGCATGCGTACGCACACACGGCGCGAGGTGAAGCCAGATGATGCAGACACCTCCATGTGATCCTCGTGATCTTCTAGCAGCGAGACCTTTCTATTGTGAACATTTCTTCTGTATTACGACCCAGATGAGGCTGTCGCCATAGCAACACAAAGATACCGCCGAATGTGGTCGCATTGGAGATGTATTAGAGAACAGGTCACTGACGGTATATTATTATTATCATCGTTATCAAAGCAGGCAATGTGATCGTAACACAGAGGTAATGAAAACATGAACAATCTCACATGTGGTCTTCAATTCAAGCCTTTCAAAATAAAGCGTCACATTCAGTAGCTCTGCATCAGACATCACGCTCCATCGGATGTCACACTCCATCGGACGTCACACTGTTGCATCCGACATCGTAGCACGTCGGATGTCACATACACCAGACGTCGGATGTCACATTGCATTTGGACATCGGCGTCAGTCAGACACTGCAGTACGGTACGTAACACCATCGAACTTAGCTCACTGGTCAGACGTTTGCTCTGTGCCACTTTCGCGAGACCTGGAATCATTGTCGGGCGCCCAGAAGACACGGCTGTATACACGACTGTAGCACAACATTTGCGGAGAGAAAGCAACTATTTACAGTCTATAGTTCGCATGCACTCTCGTGTGCACGCGCACGCACGTACGCACACAACTTGCCTAGTGATCGCGTCGCCAACTATAGCTCACAGTGATTTAGTTCGACACGAGTCGGCCGTCGCGCCGTGGCAACCAGTACGTTGTCGCGACACTGCCACCGCCTTGAGAGTCATCTGTCCAGCAGGTGGCGCCACCACTGCCACGGAAACAATCTCATCTAAACCTAACCGGTTATAAAACGCGGGGTCGCGACCTCTGCTCCCCGCCCCAAAAATGACTTGTTACCACTGGGGTCATCAGCAAACCCCAAAACATACATAAATATCGACATAGACCTGCCGCGTGACGTGACGTGACATGACATGATGCGACACCCAGACACAGATGACGGCATCATCGCCGGCACGTGAGATACGCGTCTCCGTGGCGATGATAATCGTCCACTGTATGCGGCAACCAATCACTCGAGTCGTCGTCGGACTCGATCGAGCACGACGGCAGGTGACGCCATCGGACGCGTCATCGTGACATCACTGGCGTGTCATCGTCGGCGAGTAGCAGCGGTGCGTTGTCGTCGTCGGCGCGATGACATGTCACAGGAGCTCGTACTGCCGCAGGTGCATCCTCTGGATGATGTCACGGCAGTCGTTGAACACTCGGCGGATGTTCTCTGTGTCGACGGCACACGTGAAGTGAGGATAGCAGTAGTGTCGGCCATGACCACTCGCCGTGCTGATCCGCTGCAACACAACACTTTCATTTTCATTTCACCACAACACTTTCACTTTCATTTCACCCTCCCAGGTAAAATAACTTCCTTTAGTGAAAATATTCATCATGTTGGCAGTATATTATTCCAAACTAATTTCATAATTACACAACTAGCAATGTTCTACTTACTTCTACATTGTGGTCAAAATTTAGAAGTTTGTAGAACATTGCTAGTTGTGTAATTATAACATTTGTTTGGAAAGAGAACTTCCTGTTTTCTACAGTGGTTGTACGGTAAACAAAATGTTCCCGATTATTCAGCGGCTTGTTTTTACGGTGAGGGAGAAAATGAGCATGATCATTTTGAGTCACATTTATAAAAATTAAATTAACAAAATTATTTTGATGTAAACGTAATATTAAAAGATATGTTTAGACAGGCAATGAGATCTATGATTAGCATGATTACCTAGCCAACATCTAACCATGTCTTCCATATACAAATTTCATAAATTATTTGCTTGAACATCAATTAAACCATCACAGACATGCTGAAAATAGTAAAATAATACAATTTCGTAGTCTGTCCTATTCAAGAGAATGATTTTGATGTTTATCGTGACATATTAAAAGCTCAACATGTAGTCCATCGCCGTCAAAACTCAGAGTTGGATCTAATCAAGTTTAACTATTACAGAAATGATTTTGGGTTGCCGTTAATTGCAGGGTGGCTGTAATAACAAGGTTCAACTACCGGATCTACACGTGTGTGGGTGTGCGTGCGTGCGTGGGTGCGTGCGTGCGTGCGTGCGTGCGTGCGTGCGTGCGTGCGTGCGTGCGTGCGTGTGTGTGTAAGTTCACGCTGTGTTTGTTTGAGTGAGTCGGGACTGGGGAACTTACGAGGAACTCGTCTCGGATGAAGTATTTAGCACGCACTACTTCTGGGTCTTCTCCTGGCTCTGGCTGGGCTGAAACAGACAGACTACATCAACCACTGGACACACATACACACACAGTGGTCAGTTCTTAGTGGTCAGTGTGTTACACTTGACACCCTCGTTGATCTGAGGTGGTTAGAACTCTACTCTCAATATACACATTCACGGTGCAGTCCATTGCTGTTTCAAACATTGGGTAAAGTTCTTCCACTCCACACTGCTCTAGTTCAATCAGCTGTATAAGTGAGTACCTGGTTATATACAATGGTGAACGGTTATGTGTGAATAGTCTTCGCGTATTAACTGCAATGTGGCCAAGAAGTTGGCAAGATATGCAAATGAATAGATGTGCCAAGGAGTACAGCGTAACACACCAAGGAGTAAAGTGTAACACACGATGGAGTAAATGTAAACACACCAGGGAGTAAAGTGTAACACTCCAAGGAGTAAAGTGTAACACACTGAGCATCTGTCCTAAGATTGGCTGCTGTACTACATATGAACTTACTATTCCTAAATCAAGTCCAACTCAATACCCATTTTTGAAACATGCAGATGAACCGACAGAAAATTACATTTAAAACTGATTGTCACCACCACACTGCCAAATGACTTGACAAGAAGCATGACGTTCTAAATATCATCATAACACAGTTTGACAATCTACTCATGCTAGCCAACACTTGGCGACATTTCAGTCAATCCCAACAACTCTACTGGTATTTTCACACTTCCAGTAACAACTAGAATTTTACGTAAAACTAACATTTCCTATTGGAGAATTAGTCCGGACATAACTTTCTCTGATCTGCATGTGGCGGAAGTCGCTAGCGACTGTGTTTTATCTTAAATGACAAACAGCTAACATGAGTTACCCAGCATGCACCTACTCAAATGTGCATTCAGTGTACAGTTTTTAGTGACATTTAGTGCACCAAACAGATTTTTTGGGATGGGTGGTATGTTCGAAATTTACTATAATAACTATTAACATTTCACAGCGTGTGATGCATTGAACAAGAAAGTGCATCATGGCAGTTGCACTACACAGAATCGTAAAAAAAAGAACACAACAGTAGATCAATTATGCTGCCAAGGTGTGTATTTTTTAACAGTGTGCCTTTTTCTAACATTCTTTCTAATGATACATCTCTCGTGTAACTTTGATTCCCTTACGCCACACTACTCTGCCACACTACTCTAACAGATACGGTGAATCCCTAATGTCTTGTGACAGAAGCATCTCTGCTGTGTGCATGTGTGGGCATGTGTGTTAAAATGTAAAAAGGCACATCTATGGAGTATCCAGCCTTTAGGACTTCTCTCCATGGTTCAAATGAACACCACCCTCACTTCTCTGAAAGAATTCAGCCACACTGCAATCACGGTGTGAAGACTATTAACATATACACATCCACCACTGTCTGTAGCCATGTACTCATATGAGTACAGGTATGAACCGAGGCCACATGTATTGAACATCGTCGCAAGCCATGGGTCGTTGTGCCATGCTACATACCCTTGGCTGGTCATCTCTGTAAAACTGGGGAGTGACCGAAGTCTATATAGCAACTGACTTCACCAGTCGCTACTGCGCCAGCCGTGGGAACAGCGCAAATACCTGCCCCAATTTGAAGAAGGATACACGACTGGTGGGAATTCCAATATAATGACCCATTCACGTCCTAAACGTTATAACATGAAATCACCCAAAATATTATATCACATATCTTGATGCCGATCACACTCCTCGTGGGCGATTTCATTGGCTGAAGTTAAAAGAGGATTTTTTGAAAGTGATGTGCCGGGGGTAGATGAGAGCTGGTACTGACGTAATCAGCCGCAGCAACCTGTGGCGTGTGAGGATGGTACTGAATGATGCAGCTCCAGCTTCGAAATGGCAGCACTGGGACTAAAATCTGGTATAACAGCCTGGGATTACGTGAGTAGGTAGACGTCTACTTTTGGCACTTTAGACTACTTTTGGCACATTGTTCCCTAGACTGGAATCCGATGCAGTCACCACATGTTAGACCACCAGTCACCAAGGGAAGTGGGTGCATGAGCGTCGCACCGCATTTAAGCGGATAACAAGAACCATAGGCACATCAGAGTGTCGCATGGATTCAGTGTCATCATCCACATGGCTACATAATGCCACACAACTATTTGCCATTGTTTGTGTGTGTGTGTGTGGGGGGGGGCATATTTGTGTGTGTTTGTACATGTGTGCTTGAATGTGTACACAAACACAAACGACCTGTTTGAAACAACCTGCGGACCAACTAAACAATAGAAAACTGCGAGGAACAATAAGTACACAGCATTTATTCATGCTCGCATCTGACACCAGGAAGGTAGAAATCGACCCACAGAAATCTGTGAGCAATGACAGAAATGATTTCAAAAGTGAGACCCATTATGATGAAATCAGATGTGTAAGGATAAAGTCCTGTTTTCCCCCTGACCTTCGACCCCTGCCTCCCTCCCACTCACCTTCTGTGGTGTATCGGGCGTACTCGGGGAAGTAATCTTCTATGTTTGATCGTCCTGTCTTCACCTTTTCTGCTAGTAAATCTTGCTTGTTTAAAAATAATATTACCGAGATGCTCTGTAGCCACCTGCAAGGGAGAATCACCGCAAGTCAATGGTCAGTCAATGGTCACATGGAGACTTGTACATTGATAGTTCACAAGCAAAACCTCCAAAAATTCAGACAATTAGCACTCATTTATGTGGAACTTGTACACTGATCCACAACAGCTATTAGCGTCAATTTACATTGATGTATTCTACTCACTAGATGGCACGACTGTATCATTGTGTTTTGTAGATAGTGCTAACCCCTCTTTATGTAATGCCTTAATATATGTTGGGACTGCAAACTTATGACTGAATCATCTGCACCAGAAATACACCAAGGAAGTGTCACAATCCTGTTATCACTGTGAATAGCAGACAACCGTTTCAGTGCCAAAGAGCCAATTCTGTCAATCGCAGGTTTTACAGAGAAGTGCCAGGCATTTGATTGCAGTTTTGCAGCAGCTACAGACATTGGCTGATGCATATGACAATCAGTAAGATTAATCATTACAAAGGTGAGATAATTCTAAAATCAAATATGGCAAACATTACACTTTATTACAAGTATCACAATGGTGTTTTCACAATCACAAATGATAAAGTCATGACCAAAACTATTCTGTTATATCATGCCGAGGTAATGGCATTCAAAATTAAATTTTTTTGTTTTTAAATTCAATCGACATGAGTATGAAATATCATTGCTACATAGATTCCACTGTAATTGTACTCGATGGTGGCATAGTAGCGCAAGCAATCACTCCAAATGTGTGTGCTACTACGCTGTAGCGATAATATTTTTCTGGCATTATAAACGTTCCGATTGACATTTCTGCGCATGCGCAATAAATGTAAAATCATTAATGTGCAACGAAAAGACAATGCATTTTTTGGTATAAATACTACGGGTTGTTCATTAGTATGTATATAACCTCTCTGCAAAGTTATTTGTCGCAAATTAACACAAGATAAACAAGTTTTGAGGCATGTTTTGATAGCAAGCGTAAATCATGTGACTGTAGTGCGCCATAATCCGTGACGATGATTTAACAAATGTAAGATGTTATTGTTTTGAACGACATTTTAAGCTACTCTTCACAGTAACCATCACAGGAGAGTTAACGAACAGCCCATAGCATTTACACAAAAAATGCGTTGCCATTTCGCTGCACATTGATGATTTCACATTTATCGCGCATGCACAGAAACGTCAATCGGAAAGTTTATAATGATCAGAAAAATGTAGCCGCGTGGCCCCACACGTGATGTCCGCCGCCCACCGGTTGTTCCAGATGCTCTTGAAGAGGTCGAGTGACTCGTTGAGGCGGTTCTGACTCGGGTCTTCCCTCAGCACCAGGTTGTAGCTGCTGCACGCCGTCACGAAGATGATGGCCGTGACGTCGTTGAAGCACTGGATCCACTTTCTCCTCTCGTCTCGCTGGCCACCCACGTCAAACATGCTGCAAGACAGACACAAGCATCCTTTAGCACGGTCTCATAGCAGTTAACTGGGAGTTTGTTTTGATTTACTTCTGGGTCTGATGGAAGTAACCAGGCCATCGCACCCAACAACCAAGATGTTATGATTATGTTCACTGGTCTGTTGACTAAACGAATGGTTTGGACACATTTTGTGGGTGAAACATTTGAAGCTGTTGGGTAAGCAGTGCATCGTCAACATATTCTAAATCATCGTGTTCTCAGGTGTATCCTGATTCCTGATGGAAGCTAGCACTGCACACTCTACTTGGCACTGGTATAACATTGGCACAACACTGAAATGGTCGTGATTTACATGATTTCACCTTGCAAACATTGTCCATGCAAACAAGTATTGAATATGTTTTATTTCATTCAAATTTTGTGAGTTCGATTTACTCCTGCTCAACTGACTAATTATACACCCCAAAATGAAATACAAATGCAATGGTAGGCCACCGTACTGTACACGGCACTGCCACTATACCCCTCTCTCGTCTAACCAACCACCTGCTTGAGAAGTGTACTCAATGCTCCCTAGTTCTGCCAAAGTACGACACAAAACGATGACAGTTGAAGGACGCATCACATCACTTCTGTCCTTTTGACAAACATTTGCTAACTGTCAAAATAACATGCTACACAGCATCTCAAACTGACTTGACCCTCTGCGAACATGACGGTATCAGTTCAAGCAATATTGGCTGGAAAGAAACCATGCCCCAGTTTTTATTCTATCACGGATAACGGCCAGTTTATGCGGTTTGATTTCCTATGTTCACACACATCTGATGAGATATCGTACTAGACGCGTCACGTAGATATCATCGAAACATGCTACAATCACGGTTCAGAACACAACATGACCCTGTCACTATGGCACAGATCTTATCATGCCGCCAGCAAAAAGTGACGTCATAGATAGCGCCTGTTTTGTGCACGACATAGATTGTGTTAGATAGAATCAGGAGAATGTTTCAGTGAGATAATGGGCTCATAAGAACATTAATCATTAGACAGAATCGGTTGCTAAATTTTAGAATTTACACCGTTGTGTCACCGAGGACACTATTTCTGTGACACACCAACTGGTGATACATCGCAGTGGTGATTTTTTAACAATGGAAGATCATTGTTAGAGCAAAAGCAATTTTTTGGAGCAAAATATGACTTAGGAACCCATATGTGCGAAACGAATCCCTAATAGTCCTGCCAGGTCTATCAGAAAAAATTGCCAGAGTCTGACATCAAAATTACTGTCTTTCTTACATTATAAAAAGATTGTTCCATTACCCGGAATCAACCTATGGGTGGTCAGGTCATCGTTAGCAGGAAGTTCAAAGAAAGAGTCGTCCCGAGAACGATGGGAATGTTTCGTGCATGCTTGTGACTCCATCCAGCATTGACAGTATTGCCAACAGATTGTGTTTAGAATCTTAATACAATTTTTATGATTTGCTATCAAAATATTCAAATTTCAAACTCCATTTCGGCTTTTCCAGTACCTTCTATGGAATTGTTTTATCATTAAAATCATATGTAAAAACTCATGCATCAACAGAATGGGTTTGGAAGGAATGGAAGCATGGTACTTACTGAAAATTTACTTTTTCGACGGAAAACCGCGTCTCAAAGATTCCCGAGGTGAGGACTCGACACCGCAGGATGTCCTGGAAGAAAACAGTCAACACTGAGACACATTCATTCACGTAAGTCATCATTCTGCACATGAATGTTCCCAGATTAACACAAATACTGAACTAAAATAATCCATATTAAGATAGTTTGGATTTAAACATTCAATTTAATCAGTACTTCAGACGTAATAAGGATATAGTTATAACTTATTCCTCACTTCACACAACTGTATTTAGTAAAAAGATCCGCTGAACAGAATACAAAATCTAGATTAATATATTTCACAATAAGATCAACTGTACTACATACAATGGACTTGAATTCAGTGTAAAACATCAAACTATCCATTGCAGTGAGCATTCAGCGAAGACAGTAATCAACTGATAACATATTAAAAACAAATTAGATTGCACTTTTGTGGTGATTATGAAGGAAGAACCATAACTTCTTTACTATGAGTTGAAAGAGAACATATTACATCTCTACATCAGCCATGGCCATTTACTAAAGATCTCACAAAATAGTAAGACAAATTAGCACAGTGATCATTTCACATTTCACAGGGTAAACTCTCTCCAGACACAGGCAATATTTCTGCTGTGTTTCAATCAGTCGCTGTTGCTGACAGTGCCAGAGTACTACAAAGAGTCAGCGGGTCTCAACTTGCATGATTTCAAGCACCCCATTTGCATTTCCCGGACACACAAACCAATCAGCGATCAATAGCAGCTGTACATGTCAATACGTTCACTGCCACTGCCAATCTGTGGCCACGCTGGGCCAAGCTGGAGTAAATAGGTGCTACATTGTTTTTTACTGCAATGTAGGCCCAAGAATATCAAGGCCCAACAATGACACCTTGATAGCATAGCAAAGGGCATGTCAGTGCTAAGACACAAACTACAGCAATAACATTTAATCACCAAGCATGGAATAACAACTTAATACCATTTTAATGTCATTCCTGATGTAATCGTGTCGTTAAGGTATTTATAGTTTATTTTTCACATTTCATTTGGTTTGTCATCTTATTTATTTACATCATTGATCAATGATTTCTTTTAAAACTGCTAAGATTTGTAAATGCAAAACTCAGGTAGCATACAACAGGAGTGGCTGGTTGTAGTGGAAATGTAACGACTGCCTAATGCCTTTGCTGGTAACATATCCATGTATATTTTGTATCCCAGGCTTTTATCAACTAAAAATACATTTAAATACCTACCTTCATGTTTATTAGAAAACAAAAACAAGGAAAGTAGATAAACACAAGGTAGCTGATCTAAGAAAGCAAATGACTCATAGAAAATGGGAAGTGGATCTATGCAGATGGAATGAGATAGACTTAAGTAATCTACAGTCAACGTACTCAATAATATAAACTGATGGACAGAAAGCATAAAATTAAAGCTTTATTCAACGACAGTAGCCACGTAACATATTATGTCATGATTCCAGTGGGCCATCTCACAATACACTCTTATGTCCACATTACCTATTTGATAAAATATACATTAAGAACAATAACAATAATTAAATATATTAAATAAAAATAAAACAATAATTAATATTATACTACAATCAAAACAATGCCAGGGTTCAATTTATCTATCCTAGCCATACAGGTAGAAGGCGATAAAATCTTCAATAAAATCAAAATGTCTGAATTTTAACAATTTATAGTTAAAAAGTAGACTTTACTGCCTGCCTGCCTTACGTACCTGCTCTGATGGCATGTAGCTGCCTTACGTACCTGCTCTGATGGCATGTAGCTGCCTTACGTACCTGCTCTGATGGCATGTAGTCATCCTGCTTCACTACGTGGACTTTATCCAGAAAACTGCAACAAACACGGTCAAACATTACACACGGTTCACACGTACGCACAGAACTAGACATCCAAACAAAGGCGAATTTGTTCAAATCTACGAAGATCAACAAATGTTCCAATACAATATTATTACATTACTGCTATGTGATGCTATACTCACTGCAATACACATAACAGCTAGACTTCTGGACAAACACTACTTGGCTGCAATACATCTTATTCCATTTACACATGTTGTACCTCACACACATAGACAACTAGAATATTTGTGTTTGCATGTTATTAGATTTAGAATAGGACAGATCTTATTTCGTTCTTATTTTCCTAGGTGTCAGCTGGAGGTGTTATTCTGATAAAAATTGCACATCTGTATTTATTTGTGAAAAACATGTGCAAATTTGTGTTTCTGTGCAACTTTGGAGCACTTATTAGATAAACAAGCTATGCACAGCTGCGGCTGGAGCTGCTCTGACAACAAAACAAGTTGCAAGAAATTCCATTTTGAACTAGATTGGACTGAACAACACCCCCATTTGAAAGACACCAGCCCCAACAACACCAGACAACAGCAAACATGTTGATGTGTTTGATCTACTATAAATAGCTTATGACGAAATTACCATTAGTCGCAATCAATTGCAGTATGATGCATGAGTATAAGAAAGAAATTTGTCACTGATATAATATATATATATGTATATATATATATATATATATATATATATGCTGTGGATGGGATGGTTCTGGATATATATATATATATATATATATATATATATATATATATATATATATATATATATATATATATATATATATATATATATATATATATATATCCACAACCTCTGCAACTGGACCTTGGTTACAATCAGAGGAATAGTTGTAAATACTGATGTAATTTAAGTGAAATGCTACCCACAACCAGACCATCAACACTGACTGATCATTTTAACCCAGCAAAACCATAATGGCAAATAGTAGTACAAGGTCTTCACTGAGCAGATACTCTCTATCTTTGGAACACGTGGTGGTAGACAATTCACTTATATTTAAACACGACTTGTTTTTCGTGAATGGTACAAGAGACATCATTGATGTTAGCAAATGTAGCGGCAGCAAGCTGCCCAGTGTAGCAGCAGTGAGCTGCCCAGTGTAGCGGCAGTGAGCTGCCCGGTGTAGCGGCAGTAAGCTGCCCAGTGGAGCGAATTAATGAAGAGTTTCAATGACATTGTGTGGGAGACCACCGACTAAAGACGGTGCGAGCACAGACCATGAGAGTGAGTATTTTAGGTAGAGTATTACTCAATGTGTGACGGGAGGTATTCACAGGTCATTCACCGACAGGTCTTTTACGGGCGTAATGACTACATCTAGATGTCACAGATGCCATGTAAAGTGTTGGTCACTCTGTCACCTTCAAGCATAACACGATGACACAACGGATGACACAACAGATCCCGAACGCAGACACATTGACCCAACACATATGACACAGCCTTGATATAACAGCACATGACTGACACGACGCTAGTTGGACACAATATGACGTGATGACGCTGACCTGACATCAGTTTCCCTAGTGACTTTCACACATGAGTATAAAGGTTTATGTGTGTGCATGCATGTGTGTATGAGTACATGCGTGAGGGTGTGGCATAGGTTTATATAGAGACCCATCCACCCGTCATTTGGACGGGTAAAAACCGTTGTGGACGGGTAGAAATATGGGTGGACGGGTAAAAAAATGAAGGGGCAAAAACATCTTCCATAGATATACCATAGATCAACCATAGATATTGTCAGTTATGCCTCAAAAGTGAGTGTAAATGGTGTCACGTGTGTGTTTGTAGTCCATTTTAGGTCATCAGACACATTTAAAGTTTGTAAACTGCCTTAACAATTAACATCCATGTGTCCACCAAAACATGTGTGACTGGCAATCATTTGGTTCTGCATGAAGCCCTGGGTGTGGGTGTGGGTCCATATGCATGCGTGTATGAATGCATTTATGTGGATGTTCACATTCAAATTCACATTCGGCATCCCTGAAACTAGTCGTAGCACAATCAAATTACAACTCTTCTTTTAATGCTGACAAATCACTGTAACTGCAATATTTGGATAAGCACATCTCTTCACTTCACATAATTTTATCATTTAAATTATACCTTCATAAACAATCTGTCTATGTCACTCAAAATCTGAACAGTCAGGCAATGGAAGCTAGCTGTTAACTGTACCAGAGCATGTCATGTGACTTATATCACCCCAGACAACTGACATATACATCAGATATGTTAATGTTGTATTCCACGGTTTGGCCAAGACATGGACAAGCCACGCTTCGTAATAACGCCATGTGAGGAAACCACATTGCTACCACAGTCACAGCCACCCGACCACGACCACGGCCACGGCCACGGCAGCCCTCCCTGGACTATCATAAGACAGCCCTGGGCAGGAGCCAGCCATGGCTATGAATCACTACAGCAAACTGCAGCATTTGCCGCTTGAGAAATGCCATACATTATATTTTGTCCACAGGTCATCAGAAATACCGAGACGATCCCCTCAAAATGCTGAAATTACCATAAGAAGTTACGCGCGATAAGAGACTAGATTTACTTCTGTGCTGGATGCATGCATGGTAATAAACTATTCCCATAATCCAGGCACTAATGTAGGATACTATTTTCGCCACTCATGACATCACCATGCATCATGTGCCCAGATATGAAACCAGTCCAAATAATTTTCAGTTGACAGTTGCGTCACAAAAACATGAAACCTTACGCTTGATATTCCAGCTGGGCATCTAAAAAAGACCCCAATTTCCTGCCCGTCTAAATGAATGGCTGACATAATTCTTACTCACTCCTGCCCAAATCAGCCTATCCAAATGAGGGTGTGTATGACAGATCTCTGAATTAGTTTACGTTTTTGTCACATGGTCATTACTAGTGCACACATGAATCATCCATAAAAGTAATGTTACTTAATATAACTACAAGTGAAGACAATCTCCCACACACTACTGAAAGCTGTCACGTATACTGACTCACTGGTCGTACAGTGTCACTCACAAATTCCATCTACAGGGTACAATGACAATGTGTCATGTGCTACACATGACAGCTGCACGCTCAAACCAATATACACATATCTACTAATACACACAAATGTGAATATGTCAAAACACACACATCAACATATAACCATATATAAAGTGTACACATAAAACCTGTCATTGTGCACATACTGACATTTAAGTGCATGCATCAATGTCACCTTTCCAAGGTACATATATCAACATATAATGTACATATAAATATGCATGCATTAATAGGCATACATCAAGATGCATGCATCAACATATCTAAATGTACATCAACCTGTATACATCAACTTCCATACATCAACATGAATGCATTAATACACATGCTTACGCACACAAAATACACACAGACTACTGTAAATACATCAAAATACTACAGTATCCAGAATCCATGCCAACCATACATCCAGGGATTGCTAAAAAACAAGCCCCCAACCCACAACTCTGTGGTTACCTAGGCTACATGCCCACGGTAACAGAGGCTACAAAATGGTGTCGCTGACCCATATGCATGATAGCCGAACAACAAAAACCGTCTGCCCCGAGAGAGTTCCTTGGTAACAAGACAACACAACAAACACTGGACACTGCAGTGGTGATTACACAAGACTGCCCATGTGTGTGAGGACTAGGACCCACCCCCCCCCCCCCACCCTGCCTCCTGCCCCTGGGTGCCTGTGTTTACTCCAGACTGTCACCACCCAGCACTGGAGCCAGTGTTGCCAGGCTGGGTCTGCCAGTCCTCCACCTCCAGTCCCTAGTGCCAGCATGCTTACACCAACCATGCTATTTATAGCTGCCACGCTATTAATAGCCACACCACTCGCCACCCAACGGAAACACTGCTCTGGGAATGTGACTCACTCTGATTAATATTCGCTGCGGCGGCAGTATCGACCTGTCAGTTGTAGACGGAGAAGGTGGACTGCCTCTCCAATTTCCCACCGGACTGATCCCATTAAATAAAACCGAAACAAGCACACATCCCAGCCCCGCCCCGACTTCATACTCTGAATACTCAACAATCTTCACCAATCAATGGCCGTGCTGGGCCGTGCAGGTGTAAAAATAGCCCAGCCAGGGCCACGTCCTGAGCTGGGCAGTCGTTATGACAGATCCTCCTGCAGGCTGCCTCCCTGAGGGCTGCCTCCCTGAGGGCTGCCTCCCTGAGGGCTGGAGGGCTGCCTCCCTGAGGGCTGCCTCCCTGAGGGCTGGAGGGCTGCCTCCCTGAGGGCTGCCTCCCTGAGGGCTGCCTCCCTGAGGGCTGGAGGGCTGCCTCCCTGAGGGCTGTCTTCCCTCTGTCTGCCTCCCTGAGGGCTGTCTTCCTCTGTCTGCCTCCCTGCTTCCTCATCACATGATTACACCATTGCAGGTCTGATCATCCCAGAGCATGCTTTATTAACACATAGCTAAGTCGGGCCAGGTTGGCTAACTCGGGCTGGCTAACTCGGGCTGGCTAACTCGGGCTGGCTAACTCGGGCTGGCTAACTCGGGTTGGCTAACTCGGGCTGGCTAACTCGGGCTGGCTAACTCGGGTTGGCTAACTCGGGCTAGCTAACTCAGGCTGGCTAACTCGGGCTGGCTAACTCAGGCTGGCTAACTCTAGCCAGATAACAAAGGAATTGTCCTATTGGAGACAGCTCCTGTAATGGGCCCTTTCTTGGGACAAAACTTCTGTAACAAGCCCTCTAAGGTAACAGACTATCTCCAGTAACAGCCCCTCTCCTAACAGTAACAGACCAGGGCAGGATTGAATTAAAACAAACTTATCACCACTTGCAATTATCCACATATACCCATTTAAATCTGCACTAACATTCGCTGTGTCTATATTTTACAATAACATTTCCTAATAAGCACAACCATATACACAGTGCCCATTGTCAACTGCAAAACTTTCAGGTTAATAGTGTGCAATCAGTTCACTACACAAGCTGAAAGTGGACACTACACATAGTGAGACCACATTCATCAGTGACCTGTGGTAACTGGTGGTTGTATTGACGAAATGTCAGCTGACAATGAGAGGACCAAGGGACATCCTGGTCTGACTGCAGCAGTCAGGGGTTTAGTTAACACTGTCCACATGGCCAGCCCAGCTTGGCCCTGGTCAGCACAAACACCCATAAGGGGTGGTGCCACAAATTCACAATGTTCCAAATACATTATAGCGTTACAAATGGGTTCGTTACAAATGGGTTCGTTACAGATGGGTTCATTACAGATGGGTTTGTGGATGTTTGTTTGGTCATCGCTGCATACCATAAGAAACATATCACTACAGTGGTGCCACCTATCAGTGGAACAAACATTGCAACAAACACTGTCACGAATACCTCAAAATCCCTCACTCTGTAACAGCAGCAGTAACGGGCAGCTCTACAGCAGCAGCTATCACGCCCTACCCAGCCGCATGCTGGATAGTTCCCGGAATCGCAAGAATCATAACCCTTCACATGCACATGGCGCAGAACAAGGCAAAGATGGCACCCGGCTCAATATCAGCCACACTGGGAGTCTGGCTTGTATCTCTCTGACAGCGGACGGCCATACAGATAATGTGCGAATGTGTAGTTTTCACTTATCACGCAAACTATGCCCGCACTGGCACAAGCCAAAGTGGCCCTTCATCATGCGCTGATTACTCCTGGACCCACCCCACCCCACCCCCACAAACCCCAGAAACATTCACACATCGCAAGGCATGCTCCGGGCGCATGTAGCAACGAGTGCACACATGCATGCATGCCCTGAAAAACCCTGTACTAGAGAATAGTGACCAACATTTCTTTCCAGAAACTCAGCTGTACCGTGTCAACTCACACCGACCCAGACCTACACCCAGATCTACACCCAGACCTACACCCAGACCTACACCCAGACCTACACCCAGACCTACACCCAGACCTACACCCAGACCTACACCCAGACCTACACCCAGACCTACACCCAGACCTACACCCAGACCTACACCCAGACCTACACCCAGACTTACACCCAGACCTACACCCAGACCTACACCCAGACCTACACCCAGACCTACACCCAGACCTACACCCAGACCTACACCCAGACCTACACCCAGACCCAGACACAAGGTTATAATGCACACTTATTGCAGACGAAACATAAAACCAATGTCATGTCCACATTGGTGTCATTGGGAGTCAGGCACAGATGACGATCGCTGTTTTTTCGCCTTACACACGTGGTGGATCTGTGTTTGCTCGACGCTGCCGTCTTCACAAATTATATCTTACTCATCTTGATTGCAAAAAACGAAACCCATATTGTAGTATGACTATTGGAGCTTAGGCTTGTTTTTTTATATAAATGTTTCACTCAATTTTAATAACGTGTTCAGGGGAACTAAATTAATCTGGTCTGATTAAACCACCAGTAAAACACCACTTTAGTAGTTAAGTTAACTGCACTCTAAGACAAATGTGTGTGTATAAATTAATACAAATATTAGTATGTATTTCCATTTTGTAACACCATTGAAAACCCTGATGACGACCCTATAATCAATCTTTTTAGATTTCAACAAATGGTGTGTGCATGCGTGAATGAATGCACGCATGCAAACATGTACGTGTGTCGTATAGTTATTAACAATACAGAGTTGGAAAAAGTATTTCACTTTGTGTCATAAGAGTATTTCTTTTCATAAAATGTCCTCTGACACAATGTTACTAAATATGTTGTACATATGTATCTCTGTCAGTGACTGTTAACACTGCCGAAACTGTGCACAAATCTCACAATGAACCGAAACACATCTAAATATTGTATTTACAGTACTCAGTAAACACATATCTACGGTAACACCTTAACTGGTAGAGTAGGTTTGGGCATCTTCAATAAAACAACAACACTAATAAATAATCTGTATTGCAGTGTAAATGAGAACAATGACCTCACTCCCCTGGTGGCTCTCTCTCGCACTACATGTCCTGTTCTTTCTATCAGACTTGACTGTGTATACTTTGGGAGATTTGATGAACATGTTTCTAACTCATTAAATGAAACCAACACATAATTAATTAATTAATAATAAACCTTTTATTAATTACTCTAAACAACAGGTGTCGGTCAATCATTAATATATTATGCATTTTACAGTCACATTCTATAGTGAACTGAAATCAGATGAAACCAATCAGAGTAAATAAATAAAGACTTGTTTACAAATACTACCCATTCACATACCCCAATCAATCTCAACTATTCCCAGATTCACAGCAGTTGCAGAGTACTAGTAACCTGGGCGAGATTTAACAAACAAACAACTGAATGGTATGTATAACTAACCTCCACTCATGCCTCTGTTATGATGATGCTAATTACTGCAGCCACAGAGGCCCAGGAGACTGTCCTGTTCCCAGGCCAGCTGCCCAGCCAAACACTGATCATCTATAATTAGTGGGCACCGGCTATAAATGGCCAGCGCCTGTGCCATTCACCACTCTGTTGTCCTGGCTACTGACAGGGCCAGATATAAATACAACCACTACTGATACCCAGACTGACCATTGAGATCCCTGGACACTGGACTAGGGCAGGTATGCCACCACCACTGATAAGATGTCTCAAGGAACACAAACCCTGAGTACTACTAAGAGGTTGGTATCTGGCCCTCCCAAGAGCCACGGCCCTGATGCACAGAGCATGTGATTACCTCCGAGGTGACTGACCCCCTATGAAGAGCATGCATTATTAACTAGACGCGCTTAACCTGATCAAATATAGAAATGCCTGTCCAACCTTTGTGATTAAACACTGTCGGACAAATACCGACTCCCACACGCACACGCGGCTGCCGATCAACGTAAACAACATTCTCGCTCCGACAACACGAGTTGTTGCCACGTTTATATTTGTCGTGACGTGAAGTGACGTGACGTGAAGTGACGGTATTTTTAACGCAACATCAGTTATCTAATTACGTTGTCAGATGTTTTTGTGCAATGTTAAGAAAACATTTGCTGTTCGGTTAGTGGAATTAAAAAGACTGTATGTTTTAACATAAACATAATATGTATACAGTAAAGATAAACAAACGACACACATGCACGCACGCACGCACGCGCGCACGCGCGCACACACACGCACGCACACACCCACACACGCACACACACAAATGCACACACGCACACACGTGCACGCACGCAAGCACACACACACACACACACACACACACACACACACATACACACACGATAGACACAAAATAGACAGATACTACAGATATAGCCCACCTGACATGCACCTAAAACCAACACAATGAAGTTCCTGCTACAGCAATTATCACATAGATCATTGGACGGCATAATTCATTCCAGGAAACAACAATCAAAGAGTGTGTGCTGTAATGCATACAAAATTATGGAAATGAGAAACGGTCATATGACCTCAGCACATCACTAACAGACTAGTTCATCATGCTAAGCACAGCTGGTATTATTTGGAAGTGGACGGGGCACTATGTTCGTTTTGTAAGACCACTCAGTGACCTAAGGTGGTACAAGTGTTCTTGTTTATTTTGTCATTGCATCAGTTAAACTTAGTTTTGTATGTCAAAACACACTGTGTCTCACTGAGTCGCTCATGATTGTCTACTACAGATGCTACTGTATTATTATTATTCACTGGGGTCAAAGGTCAACAGGGTCGTGTCTGTTTTTCTGTATATTGAAGTAGCCAGTGTAAAACAAAACTTTACATGCCTCTTGGTTAACTAACTTCCCTGGCTTAACATAAAATAATGGCCGTGGCTTTTTGGTTGAAAAAATCAATCAACTAACGGTCTAACCACCTTTTGAGGGCCACAATTAAGTACAAATTGCCATGTCAACAACAAAAAATCCCAAAAAAAGTATTTCGCAACTCAACGTCTTCTGTTTGTACTGGGCAAGCTTCCACGACATTCCGTGCCAACTGTGTAAACTCAGCCCGTTGTACCAACCGCTTCTCTGCCAGTCACACTGTATTGGCGGTAACTATTAATAATGCCCGGGTATAAATATAGAGCGGCCTATGATTTCACATCACACAATCAGCTTGTTTGATCAGCTGAGATAATATCCCCACCGAGTTGTATATTGACAGTGCCTGAAGCATCTACTGACAGGACGTTTTTTCTCCCGACATAAAAGGGTGTCATGGTTGATGTGTTCCTTGCAACTTGATAAGTGCCCCCCCCCCCCCCCCCCCATGAATGCAAGGCATTCCTATGTGCATGTGATTGTGAGGACCATGCCAGACGCGATCCTATTACCAGGCCAATGTAACATTAAGAGAAATCAAGCACAGGTCACATGGATAGGACATTGAACAGATGAACTGTCTGATATGTTTCATTTGTTGACCGGAAAATGAACATGACAGAAGAGGGAAAGATTGTGGGGGAAAGGGGAGGGGGTGGAAGAGTGGGGCCATGAATCACAAGAAGGGAATATAACGGCTAAGGAAAGAGGACAGAAGAGGAGAGAAAAAAAATGTGTATAATCTACAGATGTCAGTCAGACAACAATGACACTTCACTCTTTATAGTTATTCCTCAGACATTACAACTGTCTCCCTATTCTTGGTTTACACACAACCACATACAAACACCTACGAAACACAAACCAACAAAGCCAAAAACACATCTAATTGTTTCTAATCCACCCTTGCAACACCCAGACGGGGCCGCTGACAGTGATGGAACGAAGCCAGCCTCCCGCTGACAGGAGCGTCTGCCGCCAGACTACGACTACGTGCTACGAATGCATGCCGCACCGCTACAAATGGGACGTCGCCACCGAACCTGCTATAAATATACAAACAACAGCGCGAGTAAACAATGCGGCAGCATACAATTATGCAGCGCGGGTGCAAACGTATGCAAGCGGGGCTAAAACGCCCCTGCCGTGTAACTAATCTACGCGCAGGTTTTTGCACGAATGCAGACATATTATATGCTGACTGCTCACTGTCAGCCACACAGACACTCGCGAGGCAGCCGAGGTGAGGCCTGACCTCGTGGTGTTAGGCATGGAAATACCGTAGTCAGCTATAAATAGGCCCTGAGTCACTGGAAATGGAAACCGAAGGCACAGAAATAAATAAACCTTCCAGGGCAGGTGGGAGGAATTAATATTGAAGACAGATACCACATGTCAAAACAGTTGCGATATATCACAGCTAGTCTACACCATTACACCGTTGCACCGGCCACATGATGTAGTGACAGCTCAAAACAAGGCAACGAAACAACATGGCGACAAATGCGGCAGTCACGCCAACAAACCCCCCCAGCAACGTAAATAAAGTTCTGCATTTTTCACACAATCCACACACCGCGTTAAACATTAAAACCCTCCAACATTGTGGAATTTTCGGCATTGCAACGAGAGAGAGTTTAGCAGACGGGGCCATTGATACTGAGACATTTCCTATCTCGCCGCAGTGACTTATGCACGAGGCAAGTGGTGGCTACGTCGCCTGGCAATCATAAGGCTCTGAGGACAAGTCCTCGATCAATACGCGGCCGCAGCCTTGCCGCTGTCTACCCGCGGGAACTGATTTACCTCGCCGGCTCGCATACGCATGCCCGTGCGTGCGCGGATGGAGCATGCATCTCGGCGCATGCTACTAATTTAAACCAGCACTCGGGGGAGAAAACATCACACCCGGCATAGAATTTATGGCATCAAACCAGACACGTGATGCGCCATCAAGGCGTCACTTCGTCGTGAGCTGCACTGATTTGAACGAGCAGAATACACTCGATGCTGGAATGGGAGAATTTGTCCTGTTTGAAAACAGCACAGACTGGTCTGACATGTGCAAGGATCACTGAGCTCTCATTGGCTACTTGCAGTATAGAGATGTCCTAGCTACGGGTCATCAACCTGTAATTCTACATGTTTCCACTTCTTTCAATAGATGGAGTATTATTACATCACTTGAACGCTCAATAGACATTGTCAAAAACAATGCAATGAGAACCAAGAGACAAGTAATGATGCCAGCAACACAATGGAAAATTCTGACTGCACAAATTATAGAAAACTGGAAGTAAGGAATTATATTTAAACCATTCACAAAAAATTAGCTGGCAGCTTAAATATGATAGTAATACTTTCTATAGATGTTTATATAGGGAGTAATAGAAGTTTATCTAGTTTGTATAAAATTAATTATATTTTATTGTTTGGGATGCTTCTTAAACGGAATTAGGGATGTGGTGGCCCAGAAAATGACAACTAGATCAGATGGTCTGAAAAATGAAAGATGCTGTTTTTGAAGCTTTGTGAAATTCAAATGGTGAACTAGTTATACTTTACATGGGAAGAAAGTTCATGTTACGACTTAACAGTAATTCACATTACATGGGAGAAGACACCTTTAATCTGTGCTAAATTTGCAGCAGCATCCCTGATACCCAAAATTACCCATCACTTCCTGGTGATGCACATGCTCGTCTATTCAAGTATTATGTCAATTATTAGCCATTACATTTCGACGAAACGAGACTAGAGAATTTCTTAGTATATTCGACAGTGCACGCATGTGATGAGAGAAACAGACGCCATTAGAATTGTTCGTGACAACCACCTTGACTGGCTGTCACAGCTAGCTGTCACACTACTATGGGCAAGTTGCAGTTATTCCAGGCACACCCACTCACGACAGGGCAATCATGACAAATGTCAGGCCATTCAGTATTTGAATATATTACGTTCATGTCACAAGTTGTCACTAAAACCCATGCATGGAATGTTAGAGAGCTACGCTTGCTATGACGTTAACTGAACATGTTAAACAGATTACATGTGTGACATTTTGTGCTCAGTCCTCTACTTTAGTAGACCAACACTACGCAAATTGCTACAGACGAAGTCTGTGCAGACTGCTACTTCAGACCAGTGCTATGCGCAGACCAATGCATCAACCCAATGTTACATCCAGTAATCCAGACCAATGCCCCAGCTACATTAGACCAATATTACATCCGCTATACCAGACCAATACCCCAGCTACATTAGACCAATATTACATCCGCTACACCAGACCAATGCCCCAGCTACATTAGACCAATATTACATCCGCTACACCAGACCAATGCCCCAGCTACATTAGACCAATATTACATCCGCTACACCAGACCAATGCCCCAGCTACATTAGACCAATATTATGGTACATCGACTAACACAGACTGATGGAACATTGTAGATATGCATTACACAGACACCTAACTATCATTTACATCCCTCCCACCATGTCGTAATCTGCACATTAAGCCCAGCCACATTCCCAATGCTCCATTGTGTAACATCTGGCACCTGGGTGACCTACATAGACAAACTCTCCCAGGACCCAGAGTATCCATACAGGGACGTCCACACCATTTCTGCTGTTCATTTTGAAGCTTCCGCTATTTGCTGACTGACAGTGGGAACATTTTCATGAAAACGCTGCTATGTATGCAAGACAATCGCGTTGATTTCAAACCCCAAAATGCATGCAACCTTATTTGGTTAACTGTGCAGGGGTGCCACCGTACTAAAGGCATACAAGACCATGCCAACGCCTTGGCACTAACACCGGCAGCGGCACTGGCACGGAATAGATGACTGCCACCTACGACAGACAGGGAGCATTTATTCTGGCCCTCTCCAGCACTGGCATGCCTGGCTTATCGCCACAGCCCCGCAGCACAATTATAATTAGTATGCACAAGTGTCATGGTGTCTATCTGGATTCCTGGCGGTGGTATTTTGCATGTTTACAAGGCTACTTAAGTCCGCTGCAGCACTCCACTTGAGACGATGCTAGTGACTCATGCATGAACGCACGCACGCACGCACGCACGCACGCACGCACGCACGCACGCACGCACGCACACACCTGTCGTCTGACGACAGGCACCACCATACAAGTGTCTGCATTAGTCGCCAGTGCACCACCGCAACTGGTGGAGACATCGCCATCGCCATCGCCATCGACGTCCCCATCTGCTGCCAGAGTTATGAGTCTCCAGACGCAAATAATTACGAAACACCGTAAAATTAGCAGCGCATTGTGCGACATCTCGACGCGGCATTCGAATAATCTTATTCGCGTTTTGCGACGCCGCCGCCGACCACACAGGAAGTGTGAGACCGATACGTGGGCACCCGGCGTAACGGCGTAAACCAGGCCAGAATTATCATAACATGGCCATGGCGCAGCCAGCTATTCCACGCTGGGTTCGGTACAGTTCTATTCTGAACCTGGCACGTGTGTGTGTGCGTGCATGCGCGCGCGCGCGCGCGTGTGTGTGTGTGTGTGTGTGTGTGTGTGTGTGTGTGTGTGTGTGTGTGTGTGTGTGTGTGTGTGTGTGCCACAGAAGGTTACGTCTGCCTCCAGATTCGGCATACAGCTGCCGCTAAGCTGCAGAAGAGTGCAACAAAACGGCAGCATCTAAGCTCGTCTGTAGCCGCCTATTTATTCCATTGAGTAGCACAGATTACAATGGCAGGGCAGACAACTATTGATTTCACTCACCCATCACTGTCAGTGTCAACCAACCTTGCTCAGACCTGCACCTACTGCACGTGTGCACATGCATGCACCTACTGCATGCTTGCAAGCACACCGCTCGTAATGGCCTAATTAGTTACTGCCAACATGTTAGCTGTTGGCTTTACAACATTTTGTTATATTTACAACTTGATATATTTATATATATATATATATATATATACACATACACACACATATATATATAATACTGTATATGTATATATATATGTGTATATATACACATATGTATGTGTATGTATATATATTATGTATATATATATATTTATATATATTATGTATATATACATATATATATAAATATATATATATATATATATATATATATATATATATAAATTATATATATATATATATAAATATATATATATATATAAAATAAAATTATTATTATCGATATATATATATATATATATATCTGCATATAAACATACAAAATCATGACAGCCTCTGTTGTGCAATATGCTGTAATAGATGTAGATAAAAACCTTAATGCGAAATGACACATACTATTTATTAGACACAACAAGTTGTAAATAATCATCATAGCCAAATACTGGTTTTTATTTACACAGAGATTTATACCGGAACTACATGTCAGAGTTATCAAATTACACAATGTGTAAATTAAACATACGGGATAACCATGAGGTATAACCATGAGGTATAACCATGAGGTATAACCATGAGGTATAACCATGAGGTATAACCATGAGGTATAACCATGAGGTATAACCATGAGGTATAACCATGAGGTATAACCATGAGGTATAACCATGAGGTATAACCATGAGGGAGCTATGGTTAACATTATTCCCACAATGTCTTCCGTTCAAACACTAGCACTGAATTACAAATTAGCAAATCCATTACCGATAGATATGTAGACAAAATATTGTCAAGACATAATGTCACTTTGTTGGTTGTCTGTGTACCTGTAAGTTGTTACATGTATTGGTTAATTAGAACTCACTTAGAATTACATTGAATAACAATGAACTCTGCCCACACAAAAATGCTATAAACACCATATGGCGTTAACAAGGCGTTAAGTGGGTGTGGACTGAAATATGTCACCATGTAAACAGTTACACCCCTTAGGTGTAACAACATTGCGTAATAACGAAGAATAACCACACAAAGCCACTGTAAACAATGTCTCGCTGTAACATGATGTTGAGTGGGTGTACGCTGAAATATGTCGCCCTGTAAACATCGTGGGAGTGTGGATCGCTGCTAACCTTGACCTAATCCAATCTGCCCGGTCTACAACCGTGCGGCTATTCCAAGCGCGGCTTCTCAGAACCCACATTCCCACAAAAACTAATAAAGATGATCCACTTGAGTAATGGCGCATGATGTCGTTATGATCCCTTAACGATACACTGGCCGGTCCCCACATGAACACCGCTCCCGAGTCGGTATCAACAAAAACTAGACGAGGTTGTAGCTGTTTTAAACATGCATGTTTGCACCATGAACACACACACGCACGCATGCACGCATGCATGCACACACGTTTTAGTGTCTTCTACTTACACCATGAATACTGCGACCTTGGCCCTGACTATATCATCACCTCAGACTCGCGTGAACTCTTATTCAAAATCAGAAATGTCTCATTCGCTCATCCATGGCACATGCACTAAATGGACTAACATTAATTTTTGAAAGAATCCAAAATATTCTTCCATTTCTGTCTATGCTAATAATGTGATTCAGAGAAATAAAGCATCTGCAACAGGAAGTGTGACTTCACTCAGTCTGTGCATGTCACAAACACTCAACAGGCTGTGTAAGATGCAGAATATTACTGTCAGTTCATTTACTTCGACTTACTTTTTACTGAATGCAAACAACACAGTCCTTCACAACACTAAATATATGAAACAATCAACAAATAACTGTAGTTCAAATACTACCTGGTACTCGTAATAAGAAATATTAAAAATAAATACCGTAATAAAACAGTGTGGAATTGCTAAGCAAGGAAGAACTAATTAAACATACATTTGCTGCTAATAACAAGAATTCATAAATTACTAAAATTAACTATCGTGCATATTTAATTAATATATAAATATATAGATATATAGAGTCCTAGACAGGTACTGGTATGTAATATGTTGTGCTATGTAACTACCATGCATATTTAATTAATATATAAATATATAGTCCACAGACAGGTACTGGTATGTAAGATGTTGTGCTATGTAACTACTGTGCATATTTAATTAATATATAAATATATAGAGTCCACAGACAGGTACTGGTATGTAAGATGTTGTGCTATGTAACTACCATGCATATTTAATTAATATATAAATATATAGAGTCCACAGACAGGTACTGGTATGTAAGATGTTGTGCTATGTAACTACTGTGCATATTTAATTAATATATAAATATATAGAGTCCACAGACAGGTACTGGTATGTAAGATGTTGTGCTATGTAACTACTGTGCATACTTAATTAATATATATACATATACAGAGTCCACAGACAGGTATTGGTATGTAAGTGAGCAGCTATGTCCCACTACTGACCTACTGGTGTAGAGATTACTGTCTGCTGGCCTAGAGCCAATGGCTAGCCACTTCCTCGCTGCACCTATTCCTAGAGACACATGATCCACATTCAACCTGCACTAACTGTGTGTGTTAGGAGATGCACTGACCACGGTCAGCATCATTATGCTACCCATGCATCCATCTCATTTAGATTTTTTTAATGAAAATGCATTGCAGTATGTCTCTAAATGGGGGTTTGTGGAAGGCACCGTTTCTGTGGCGGTGCATGTGGTGCACTACAGCGGCGCACGGCGGTGCATTACCTGGATTTCAACAGCTACGAGCAGACAGACAGAAGCCCCCACTCATTCCAGTAGCAATCACAGCACATGCTGTAGTCTGCTGATGCTGTGACCATAGGGGCAGGGCTGGGCAGGCCCATCAGATCATTACATTGTGATAGTGACCAGCAAACAACGACCAATGATTTCACATGTTCTGTAAGTGAATTCACGGGTTCAACTAGCTCAATTCACGTGTTTCCGTACGTGAATTCACCGGATTCTGTGAACAAATTTGGTGTATCGACACGTGTTTACCATGAAGTTTTTCATGTGATGACACGTACCAGTGAAACCGTACCAGTTCTGACCCAGTACGACTTGTGTCAAACTCGTTAAAAACTCATGACAACAGGCAGAACATGTGTATTCATGTGAATACACATGAAAACGCGTACTCATGGAGCGGTACTAATTATGATCCAGTATGACATGTGCCAAGTGGTTCAGAAATGGTTCCTTGTTTGCTGGGTGGGGTGAACTGTAGAAAATATTTTGCCCTTATATCGGTGTAACATCAGTGTCTCTGTTGTCTCGGCACTACCAGTGACACTACCAGTGACACTACCAGTGACACTACCAGTGACACTACCAGTGACACTACCAGTGACACTACCAGTGACACTACCAGTGACACTACCAGTGACACTACCAGTGACACTACCAGTGACACTACCAGTGACACTACCAGTGACACTACCAGTGACACTACCAGTGACACTACCAGTGACACTACCAGTGACACTACCAGTGACACTACCAGTGACACTACCAGTGACACTACCAGTGACACTACCAGTGACACTACCAGTGACACTGCCAGTGACACTGCCAGTGACACTACCAGTGACACTACCAGTGACACAGGAAGACAAGTGGAGATGCTGCCGACAATGTTTCACAGCCGCGCCACCCTAACTTCAGAATCTTCTAAATTAAACAAAGGTACATGATGTGACTCATTATAAAACGTCTGGGGTAAATGATACATTCCAAAGGTGTGGACTTCTCTGGATCTGCCTATCCGTCCATTAGTAGTTTCCCGCCTACAATATAACCCGGATTTCCAGACAGCTATCAGTGTTATGTTAAACATATGTAGTTAGCACAACAACAAAAACTAATTAACACTTCCTACATGCAATGCTGGACATTTCAGTAAGTGCATAACCACTTATGCCTTTCTTTCAGCTGTGTTTACTGTAATGTTTTCCTGTATTTCGCAATGCTTACAACTGTGTACGCAGTAAGCACTAAGCACGGACTGAGAGAAGGTCTTGCCCAATACATCCATCAAGAATAGACTGATCTGATCGCACAGTTTGAACATGCAAACAAAGTGAACAGTTTCAATAAAATCAATCAAGATGGAAAGTAAGTCAAGCAGAGGGGTTCGGCTGTACAAACAGTGTCTGGACATTCAGACACTGGCGGAACTGTTTGTTGGGTCAACATCGCATGAATGGGAAGGACACAACTGGCAAAGGACACAACTTGCAAGGACAAAAGGGATGCCCCACATAGCTGCTGACCACAGACCAACAGGCCACTGCATGGTCATGGGCTCAAGACGCTCTGTTATATGAGATGGTGTGTGTGTGTGTGTGTGTGTGTGTGTGTGTGTGTGTGTGTGTGTGTGTGTGTGTGTGTGTGTGTGTGTGTGCGTGCGTGCGTGCGTGCGTGCGTGCGTGCGTGCGTGCGTGCGTGCGTGCGTGTGCGTATGTGCGTGCGTGCGTGTGTGCATGCATGCGTGGATGTGTGTGTCACTGTGTGTGTCACTGTGTGTGTGTGTGTCACTGTGAGTGTGTGTGTCACTGTGTGTGTGTGTGTGTGTTACTCTGTGTGTGTGTGTGTCTGTGTGTGTGTGTGTGTGTGTGTGTGTGTGTGTGTGTGTGTGTGTGTGTGTGTGTGTGTGTGTGTGTGTGTGTGTGTGTGTGTGTGTGTGTGTGTGTGTGTGTGTGTGTGTGTGTGTGTGTGTGTGTGTGTGTGTGTGTGTGTGTGTGTGTGTGTCACTGTGAGTGTGTGTGTCACTGGGTGTGTGTCACTGGGTGTGTGTCACTGGGTGTGTGTCACTGTGTGTGTCACTGTGTGTGTGTCACTGTGTATGTGTGTCACTGTGTATGTGTGTCACTGTGTATGTGTGTCACTGTGTGTGCGTGTGCATGTGCTTATGCATGTGCATGTGTGTATGTGCGCACACATACACTTGCACATGTGCCTGATATAACTCCTGCATGTAAGTGTGCCTGAAATCCCTGAATACACATAAATCAAGACTATTGATGGTACACTCGTGCCTTCATGAATCATGAATGTACAGAAATAGACCTACTGTTGTGTGCCTGTGAGTGTGACTGGATATGCAGCAATAACAAGTATCTACCTGCATATCTTCCTGAATGCAGCACGTATATATCTCAACCTATTAACATACGTTTCTATATGCATTTACCCAACGTTTCTATATGCATTTACCCAAATGAAAAATGTCAGTCAGTATACAAAATGCTAGAAGGAAATATTTTCCAACATGGCAGGTACCATTATGTATCTGAACTGCCAGACAGTAAGTTAAGAGTTTCTAGCCAGGCTTTCCCTGAACGCATGTTCTCTATATGTGGACACCTATAGTTTAGTCTTCTATTCTAATTCCGATCGTGTCTGAAGAAGGTCAAGGACTCAGGGGGTCGGAAACACAACGAGAACCAGGGCAAAAATTCGACAAGTTGTCATTGTCACTGGAATATGTGTGTGAAGAAGTCATCTACCACATGTATAGCACATCCCCGTGTGTGAAGAAGTCATCTACCACATGTATAGCACATCCCCGTGTGTGTGAAGAAGTCATCTACCACATGTATAGCACATCCCGTGATTTTATCTTGTGTAAATACTTTCATGCAGCAAGGTCAGCGGGTAGGGTTGACACACTGATAGCCCCTGGCCACAATACAACTCATTACAAACAGATTTGAAGCATACCTTGGGGGATGGCTCCAAAAACACGGGCAGACAAATTGATGTTTCACAGGTAGTGCAGACAATACGTGTAATTCCAGCACGATTACAAACGTTACACACGATTTGAGTTACAGATATGAGAACCTTACCTAGGCCTGCTCGTTTGCTGGGTCAACCTTTATATCAAAATATTATATCCTGATCAGAACAAACACAGAACAAGACAATATTCGAGATTCACCCACCACGATGACAACCCTACAGCACACACTGCGTGAAACCCATACCCTGGTACGAGGGCAATATCTCAATGCACTTACTGACCCAGGTATTTATAGCATCTCAATCTATACACTGGTCAGTGGAAGTACAGATATTAGATAGCATTTAATAATGCATCAACCTATCAGGTATTTTCAGATAGCTCTCCTTTATTTCCGGTGTGCATACAGATGTTAGGTGAGATATACTTCAATGTTAATTCAAGCGTCTGTGAGAGTAGCCACAGACAGGACAGTGTAGACTTTCTTCCGGTATAAATATACACATAATTATTACCCATACGTTAATGCATTTTATGTAAGTATATGCGCTTGGTCCTGAATAAACTATCTCATTATTATTGACATTTATTATCATACATAAAAAAAATATGTTGACGTACTTATAATGTACCTTCTCCAGATGCCCACTATGGAAATGCTATACTATTCAAGGGATGTTCTAGTGGTGAGGTAGCGAACATGAGGAATAGCACAACCAGAATAATTAATCTTGCATAAAATTCCCACAGCCTATATACATCTCCGGCTGGTGCTAAGTGGCCAATTAATCAAACGTGATGGATAACATCATAACCAGGCTCACTAACAAGACGCTACTTACAACACCGACCCAAAAAGAACTACAATAGGTACATGGCTCAGTCAAGCTAAATAAGTGTCCAGGCAGCTTCAAGTAAGTGATTACTGGTAGTAAACAAGTCTGAAAAAAAATGTGGTAACCAAAATCTCTTATTAAATCTTTTCTTTTTTACAGATTTTAATGTACAGCTTTCTGACAAGTGATCAACCATGTTGCACGCTGCTGCGGCGGTAAACAGTGACTTACCATTTCATTTCAAGATGTTTTATACTTTACCCTGAAAGGCGGTCTGGGCACACATGTATATGTCATTTAGGAGTGGAGTTCAGCATTCCAGTGCTATATCAAATCGTAGTAATGTAAGCCTTTAAGGTATAAAACACTTTTTGATGCAGCCAGATGACAATATAAAAGTGAGAAAACAGTGATCATAACCTTTAGTTTGGATGACACCAGCCTACGCTTGTTTTCCTAATGCGTGATCCATTGTCAAATCTTGTTCACACTCAGCATGACAACAAACAACATAACTGGGAAATAATAACACACATGACAAATACACCAGACAACTATGAAAACACACCACACAACAACACCTGTGCACACTGGTGACACACTGGTGACACACTGGTGACACACTGGTGACACACTGGTGACACACTGGTGACACACTGGTGACACACTGGTGACACACTGGTGACACACTGGTGACACACTGGTGACACACTGGTGACACACTGGTGACACTGATGACACACAGGTGACACACTGGTGACACACTGGTGACACACTGGTGACACACTGGTGATACACTGGAGCCACAGGTGTGTGCCGAAAACAAACGGTCACTTACTATTTTGCACAGTCGATTAATTGGTACTCGTTTGATCGCTCGTAGCACGCTTGTACTCCTGAGTCCTTCCATAGAATTTCTGTGTGCTCGTAGAACTCCTGCAAAACACACCAGTTGACAGGAACAGGGCATAAACATGATTTCTACTTCGTCTTAGGCAATTATTTGACGATAGTAGTGACACAGTCAAACAAAATGTTGAAAGCCACATCTACTTTTTATTATTTAATAATGCATCACTAACATCGGATGAAAAATACAAATAAAAACAACAAACTATGTTCACATTTTGTAATTTGACATGAACAAATTGGAAACAAATATATCCATTTCCATATTTTTTTTACAAATGGAGACTACGAACTACAAACCTGTTGGGAGTTCACGTGGCATGTTACCAGGTAATGTACAAGGTCATAAACTGTCCAACAATGAGCTTAGAATTAATTATGAAGTTATAACGTCAACACAGGGTGCAACCACCTAATAAATATCACCATAAAATTTGCACGGACAAGTTTGTAAATATGTTTAGTGTATGTGTCACTGGGTTTCCATCTGGTACATTCAGGGCAACTGTACTAAAAAGTGAAAATATCTTAATTCAGTCAAATTAACGTTAACAATTTTCCTACACTGCATTTTATTTACTATTTTAAATAAGGTGATCTGATTCAGGTGACACAATCATACTGTGAATAATATATAATTTAGATCAGGTCTGAGAGTGGTTACTGTTAAAACTGCTTCTCTGACTGGTTAAGGCCATTATTTATCCAGGTCTTTTATCTCCATATAATTATGCAGTGTGTGAATAGATTAAAGAATATTCAAATTGAGGAGGCTCATAAATACCTTAAAACATAGGAGTAAGATTTGAAGATTAAATACTTAGAAAATTAGTGTAATTAACGCGAGTAATTATTATTACAATCATGATAATTTTGTGAATATAATATAATATAATGCAAGTAATAATTATTACAATCGTGATAACTTTGTGAATATAATTGACACAATGATATCGTTTAATTTAGCAGGTATGTCCAGGCCAATACGTGCACTGCACTCCTTCACCGTGAATGTATGATCACATTCAATATACCACCATACATTAAAACAACAATGTAGTTCTGAATGGAAGTTGGATGACCGTTAAAGTCAAACGGAAAAGTGTAGCCACTCGTCAAGATCCCGTTATGACAGCAATAGAAAAACTTCTCAATATTTTGCACATTTGGGGTAAACTGCTTTGACCAATACAGACAATAATCTGACCATATGTATTCATAATTTTTAACACAATGTCCTTAACCAGTAGTGGTCTATAATAAAAAAAACTGAAGGAACACTGCCTGATTAATTTAGTTTAATAAACCAAAACACTTATCACAATTTCAAGGTTGAACTAAAGAGAGGTTGATCTCCAGTGGTGATTTCAATTTTACTAGGTAACCACACCAAAACACAGTCAGACTTCACCAAACACCAATAATGTGTCAACTTATGCACATTCCAATATATCCATGACGACATTTCTCAATCAGGTCTCCCAAATTAGTCAAACTATTGTGCAACAATGTGAAACCACAAGGCCCCTGCTTCAGTGGGACTCTAGTAGAATAAAAGCCAATTGCAGGAATTTGCAATTAACAGCCCAACGCATGAACAATGCAACCAGTTGTACACTAAATCACTTAGTTACTCACAACTGCCACATGATTAGAGGGCAGGATTAAAGGAAACAATTGAGGTGTGGCGACCGACCACAGCAGTGTGGCTGTCCTAGAATTGAACCACTGTGATACTGCGGGTAATTATACAACAAGATCGGACAGGTCGTTGACGGGAAACTACGGCTATATATAAACCAATCAGTCAGCGTACGAAATTAGCCAAATTTCACCACGAGAGGAGTTTGCAAATGGCGCATAAATTTGCGTTCCTAACCAACACGAATAAGTGGAATAGCTAGACTACAGAGGTGAAACTCGACGTCTTCCTCTGTGCTTCTAAACGGTGCCTTGGGGCAATCAAAAACTCATCACCAGACAGAAGTCAAGCCAAGTATGACATACTAATGAGGGAAAAAAAGACGGACAAAGGGAGAAACACCTGTAGAGAATATCCCGATAAGCTGCACACACCTAGGGTCGCTGATAAACATGCACCTGCGGCACTTTTACGAGGCTGTTTTTATAAAGCCACAGGTACGACTGCAGGTGTGTGCTCGTCATATGTGAGAGTGCTTATTAAAATGATAAAAAATAGGTAAAAATAATGTTTTACACAGCATTAATTTGTCATACGATACTGCACAGACATGTTCCATGTGTGTCAGTCAGTATATTGACCAACATGTGAAAGTCAAATAGCCAAGATGTGGAAATATAGCAGGCAAGGTTTGAAAGTATATAAAATAATAAGCCAATGTGCAGTACAAGGGTTAGGGTAAATAAGTATTTATCTGTGAGCCTGTGTGTACTATAAACACATGATGCAATGTGTAGCATAAGTGTGTCAGTGAATGTGTAGTACAAGTATGTAGGCCAACATGTACACATTTGTAAACCAACATGTATGAGTACATCGGCCAAATGGTGTAAGCATTTGGGCCAACAGGTGTGTGGGCCAGCATACAAAACGTGTCAGTGAATGTGTGCTGGTGCATACGCGTGTGCATGCGTGCGTGTGTGTGGCAGTAGTGAAAGTATCAGCCACGGAGTCTCGTACTAAGCAGATCACTGATTTCACTGACAACTTCACTTGATGAAATGATATGGGCATCGGAGCTACTGGAATACACTTGAAGGATGCTATGTTAGCCTCATGACCTCCTACTAGGTGGTGACTGTTGGAATATAGCAGGAAACAAGATCTATACAGTGCATTTAACAATGAGAGAATGCAGCACGTCAACGAGGAATGTGATCAGTGAGATCATGCCAAGGTCATCCTGCTTAACAGACAGAGGCCGGAGTATCGAAAGTGAAACTAGAAGACCAGATGAGACAGAATGCATCTGTTTCAAGAGACTGGGTAAACAATTATAAATTATCAAGATTATTAATTACACCTTCACACCAACTTAAACCTGAAACTAATTTAGCCGTAATTAAAAATGCATTTTTTTCCTACTAGAGCAAGGTAGAAACAGATGAATGGGTAATCAACTTAACTTGTCCAGCTTTTGAGCCCCCCCCCCCCCCCCCCCCCGAGGTGAGTGTGGGTTTGGAACACAACTTCATGATTTACACACTATACGTGCATTTGTGCACATAATGGACAAAACAGCAGGAGACTTTATGGAGGACATATATTTATCTGAACATATTATTCTACATGCTACATTATGTAATGCATAATATGATAATATTACATGCTATATATTAGATATACTATCATATAGTAATACCATAATATAATATGCAAGCCAAGCAAGGCTGCACAGAGTGATAAATCACTGTCAGTTGACGTTGTTCATAAGGACCAGATCGGCTGTGTATTTTGAAACAGGATATATCGCTTTACAACGCTCTCCCCAAACAGAATGTGACCATGATATACCACTTTACACTAAACCAATTCACCATGTCAGTTTAATGATGGCACAATGGTCATAAATTTTGCACAACCAGACAAAATGCGCTGCATGTTCGCAAAAAAATAGAAAATATATACTCACTTCCTGTCGTAATGGGTGCGAATATGAAATGGATCTAGGGGGAGTTTTCACACATCCCAGCGCGATTTCCCACACGCATTCACTTATTTTATGCTTTTCAACCATGAGGTAAAATTCGCAGCAGACACCAAACACATCGTTAAGGAATTCTTATATTAGTTCTTAGTGTTGCTTATTGGGGAGTGGGCTGGCAGTCACCACATGTCACGCTACACATACACGTCACATTAGCGTTACCTGGAACTTATGTTAACCAGTGCTAATTGCATCACCAGAGATGATGATAAGTATGGGGGTCCATAACTCTGCAAGTACAGTCAGAAACACCTTCCAAATGAGGAATCAACAACAGCACCAGTGAAGTCTTCATGGGAAGACAGACGAAAATCTCCACATGGATGGATACCAGTGACTTTTATTTACACAGTACGTTTTTGGACACTCCAGAAAAGGTTTCATTATTGTTTTTCGCACCTAGCTCTTCCAACTAAATACAATACATAATGATTGTAGCTTTCCGATACAAAAAATACTCATTTCTGTGCATTAGTTATTTTTTGACCACATAGAATGTTATTATTTTTAGGTGACTAAATACGTAGTCGTCACAGTAATTTCACTTCTGGGTATGAAAACAAGAAACCGATCTGATGTACTTACGGGTGGGTAGTCAAAATCTTGCTGGCTGGCGACGTCCTGAATATAGTCTACCCGGAATTGGTTTTTGGGATCTCCTAGAGGCACTGGCGCGTTTATAGTGCTCATGGCTCCCGTTATCGTCTGGAACAGATGGAATCAGGTGGTCAGAGGCACTCTGTCGGTGACACATGCATGTAGAGACACACCTCTTCTCTCGTGAGGTATGTTCTTACTGGTTAATACACAGTGATATTTACGATGCAATGTTTATATATTGTGTTAGATTTTATTTTACATTTAATTATTCCATAATGATGTCATTATATTTGTGGTGACAAGGAGTTAGTCTTTGCAGAAACTGGATTTACGTGTTTGTATTATGACTGCTTTTCATGGAAACTCTTCATAATTTGTTTACAGAGTCTGTTTTACGTGGATCTCTTTAAGGAAAACCTGCCATATTCACATTGAGTTTCTGTAATATGTGGTTTCTTTTAATGGAATGATATGATCTTCATACAATGAATGTGGAGTCTGAGTTATGTGCTTCATCCTCATAGACATGTACTCATCATAATCATTCTGTATTATTTACATGGCTTGTTTTAATGGATTCAAATAGACTTTAAGGGAATTCTTCTGCACTAGGAATGAACCCTAAATAACCATCAAGTTGCCTTTGATTTAGAAAACCATTGGTTGATTATATTTAGAATTGGTACTAAAATACAGCAAATCATACTGTACAGTTTTGTCTACATGTGTTACCAAAACACCAGTTAATATGACCATATTATAGCTAAATTGGTTAATAGTGAGTGCAATGAATGTTTCTAATAACATATGGGGCTTGGCTTCACAATTTATTTGTTGATGATTCAACACAAACCAACTGCATTAGCATAACCTGTACCTGACCAATCTATTTACAAACATAATAATGACTGATAGTGATAGATAAATGCGCAACTGGCTACCTATTTACAAACAAAGCAGACTAAATCTAATTAAACTAAAGTTACTAAACCAACAGCACATGAAATGAAGTGGTGTACTTGGACTAATATAACCAAGGCAAGCGGGTGAATTTTTTTTAAAAGAGCTATTTAAAGACTCCTAACATGAAGTCTGCACTGTGGCTTTCTGTAAAAACATAGATGAATAATAAACAAGTAACCTAGATTTGTTTCTGATTATAGCCACCAGCCTTTCGTATCCCAGATTGAACAACCAGTAGCACCTACTAAATTATGCAAACATCAAGGCTCAGTAATCACCCGTGAGTCGTTGTCTGCATTGCACTGAGGTAAATCAAGTTTTTTACATTTTCTATATTTGTAGATGTAAGTTGAGCAAGTACTCCATCAATACTCGGTGTATTTCACAAAATAAATGAAGTTAACTTCCTGATCAAAATCGTATGGCAACCTGATGGGTCTGTTCAAATACAGGTCAACTGCTCTGCATTTTGCAAGTAAGCACCTTCAAGCATTTTATAAACCATGACAGACAGACACACATACGATACTTCCTGTTTTTGCACTGTGGGTGTGACTGACCTCGAATATCACACCCTTGGTATTTACCCCAGGGCGCTCCTACTTGGTAATGACAGGTACTCGCAAATACACACTTTAACGATATGTTACAATCTCACTGGATCTTTTGAAGATGTTAACCTTCAGCATGTTTCTGGCAGCTTCAGTAGTACACAATAATATGGCATTATTAAAAATAAAAATGCAATATATATATATTTAGGTGACTGCTTCAAACGAAGATACAACTCTTGGTACTAGTCACCCCAAATTCTGCAATGCACCTCTGCATAAATAGGAACCTGACTCAAACCACGTACATTTGTACGGGGAAAAAAACCAACATCACAGAAGCCTTGTCTATATCATATATGTCAACGCCGTAACATTTCTCAAAGAGACAAATCCCATTGACTGCGCATGAGGGGAGGGAGCAGTCATTGACTGCGCATGAGGGGTGGGAGCAGTCATTGAGTGCTTTCACCCCTGGCCACTTTCATTCCGCAACAAACGCAACACACACTCACTCCTGCCTGGCATTCAGTCACTGTCATGAATCAGAAGTCATTAATTATTACAACGGATCCTAATTAATCGATTGGCTAGTAGGACGTTGGTCCTGTGCCAATTGACCGGTGAAGCGGCCCCGTGCCCGGGCCACCGGCATGACCTACTTCTCGCCGTGGCAGCCAGCGGGCCGGCCAGCCACCACCACCGCCCGTGCATGCCGTCTGAATGCAGCCCTGTATTTACTCTGTCATTCTATCGCGGCAGCCTCGTAACGCAACCCGTATTAAATAAGGTTCTATTTCGGGACGGCTATTAATAGACGGAGGAGAGAAAATGCAGTTGTCGGCCGGGCCGGGCCGGGCTGCTGCGCTAGGCCAGCTGCTGGCACTACCACCACTTGCACAGTGTTGGGTTGTTTTTGCCAAATCGTGCATTCATCCCGGCTGAACATCCACATGTCTAGGATGTCACACATCACACTTGTGAACATGCATGCAATGAGGGCACAATGCAGACCCCACCAGCATCTTGTGTGTGCATTCACATCTAGGGTTACTGCCCAATGATTATGTATTACCTGCATCTATGAGGTAGACAGACATGCCACACCACACCTCCCTCAATGCATGTCACTCGGGTCAAAGGTCGCACATCACTGTATTTACCATTGTCTATGGCAGTATTTCCCTGCCCTTGTGGAACTGACCTATATCCATGTTGGTATTTACCTGGAGCTGTTTTTATATTTTCATATACTGATCCATTATGGAATTTACCTATACCTATGGAGGTATTTCACATGCGACTACTGTGGTATTTCGTTATATACATATAGATATATACATGAATCCAGTGGTATTTAACTATTTATGTAGTATGGATTTATCTGTATTTACCATGGTAGCTACAGTAGTATTCACTTACATTCTAATTATCTACGGCTGTATTTGTCTATGTATCTAAGTAATATTTACCAATATCTACAGTATTTACCTGTGTCTACATTGGTAGATATTTACCTATGCCACTAATATAAGTGTACCTGCGTCACTGGCGGTGTTCATCCCTTGATATTTATATTTACCCCCAATGGTATTGAAGATCTATTATTATATTGATCTTTATCCGTATAGTATTACCAATAACCAATACTGTATTTACCTACATCCATAAACATATTTACCTATATGGTTGTATTTAACTACATCCACTATGCTATTTAATATTTATCTATCAATGGACGTTTATATTTAATTTCATGCCTTCTTGTTCATAACACACACCTGTAGGGTCCGTACTGCTTGTGGGGACCTAGACGATTAAGGGACCTGTGTGCTTGTGAGGACCTTTGGTTCTGGGTGGCCAATCACTGTGGGGGGGCCATGCTTGTGACCCTTGACCTGTGCTGGTGCACATGTCACACGTTAAGCCCCACAAACAACAACAGTGCCACCATCGCCCGAAAGCTATTTGACATAATCGAAGCACTAATTTGCCATTACGGACCCTTTTCTCTATGCTGTCGCACCCTAATTCACCCCCATAACTGCCACAATGATGGCCCCTGTCCCACCCCCACCTGTATGATCTGACCACCAACCACTCACACCTGCTCAAGCTCTTCACTGCTGCATTATTTAGGGATTGTTTACGAGACCATAAACAGCTCTGAGGGTGTCACAGCCAGTCAACACAGGAGACATCAGAACTGTGTCAACACGTTCTGTCTCTCCTGCTAAGTCTGGACACGTGTGACACATCTAGCCTCGTCACGTTGACACATCTAGACTTCTCACATCGACACATCTAGCATTGTCACGTCAACACAGGATTTGATGTAATCACGCATAACCAACTAACCATTCAGATTTATGATCTGTCAGCCAACTATGATTAAGAAGTATGTGTGTGTGTGTATGTGTGTGCGTGCGTGCGTGCGTGCGTGCGTGCGTGCGTGCGTGCGTGTGTGTGTGTGTGTGTGTGTGTGTGTGTGTGTGTGCGTGTATGGTGTGTGTACATGAGGTGTGTAAGTCTCTGTGTATGTATGAGGTGTGTATGTGCGTGTGTGTTGCATGCATGCATGCATGGGAGAGAGAGAGGAGAGGGTAGGATGTTAAAACCCTTAAGTTCTAGATGGCTTGCCTCTAGACCTCTTGGATGTCACTTTATATCAGTTTAGATGCCACATTAGTTCGTCCTAATTATCCAAAATATAACAATGCCTGAGATTCATAGCTTTTCCAACAGAACTTTGTACAAAAACTGACCACACCACTTTCTTACAAAACAAAACTTGCACAAACAAATAAGCAGATTAGATTAATTATGGATGATTGATCAGTCAGAAACATTGCTGGCTGCAGAAGCAAGAAGAAAACAAAAGAACGCATTAGCCTCTGTCGGAATACTGCAAATTTCTCGTTCTAAATGTTTTAGCTAATAATCAGAAGCTTTCAGCAGATGCAAACCGATATGCGAGATGGAGTATTGAGGCGAGTGGAGACAAGTGGCGGTGTCGTGTGGCAGGCCAGACTTCCTCTCCCTGTTTAAATTAGTGTTCGATTATCAGGTGAACTCTGGCGGTGCACTCCGTCTGAATGGTGGGGAGAGGACAACAATGCCTCGCTTCAGTCCAGACTCACAGGGCTCTCAAGTCTCTCACAGCTCAGTGACATCAATAGGTGGCTGCACCCACATATAGGGGTAGTATCCTTAGCACCCCATGTACAGGCTGCACCCACATATAGGGGTAGTATCCTTAGCACCCCATGTACAGGCTGCACCCACATATAGGGGTAGTATCCTTAGCACCCCATGTACAGGCTGCACCCACATATAGGGGTAGTATCCTTAGCACCCCATGTACAGGCTGTACCCACATATAGGGGTAGTATCCTTAGCACCCCATGTACAGGCTGCACCCACATATAGGGGTAGTATCCTTAGCACCCCATGTACAGGCTGTACCCACATATAGGGGTAGTATCCTTAGCACCCCATGTACAGGCTGTACCCACATATAGGGGTAGTATCCTTAGCACCCCATGTACAGGCTGCATCCACATATAGGGGTAGTATCCTTAGCACCCCATGTACAGGCTGCATCCACATATAGGGGTAGTATCCTTAGCACCCCATGTATAGGCTGCACCCACATATAGGGGTAGTATCCTTAGCACCCCATGTACAGGCTGTACCCACATATAGGGGTAGTATCCTTAGCACCCCATGTACAGGCTGCACCCACATATAGGGGTAGTATCCTTAGCACCCCATGTACAGGCTGCACCCACATATAGGGGTAGTATCCTTAGCACCCCATGTACAGGCTGCACCCACATATAGGGGTAGTATCCTTAGCACCCCATGTACAGGCTGCACCCACATATAGGGGTAGTATCCTTAGCACCCCATGTACAGGCTGCACCCACATATAGGGGTAGTAACCTTAGCACCCCATGTACAGGCTGCACCCACATATAGGGGTAGTATCCTTAGCACCCCATGCACAGGCTGCACCCACGTATAGGGGTAGTATCCTTAGCACCCCATATACAGGCTGCAGTATCCTTAGCACTCCATGTACAGACTGCACCCACATACACGGGTAGTATCCTATATACAGGCTGCACCCATATTATAGGGGTAGTATCCTTAGCACCCCATATACAGGCTGCACCCATATTATAGGGGTAGTATCCTTAGCACCCCATATACAGGCTGCACCCATATTATAGGGGTAGTATCCTTAGCACTCCATGTACAGGCTGCACCCACATATAGGGGTAGTATCCTTAGCACCCCATGTACAGGCTGCACCCATATATACGGGTAGTATCCTTAGCACCCCATATACAGGCTGCACCCACATATAGGGGTAGTATCCTTAGCACCCCATAAAGAGATTGCCCCCATATATAGGGGCAATATCCTTGGCACCCCATATACAGGCTGCACCCACATATAAAGGTGTAGTAGAACTAACTATCCATTAGTAGTAGTAGTAATAGTAGTAGTAGTAGAATCCTTAGCATCCCATATACAGGGGCTGTATCCCAAGACACACACGCACATGCACCCCATGTCACAAAGAAACAGAAAGCATGAAAGAGAAGACTAACATGCCACCCATCACGCTATCTCCACCAGGACAGCTCAGCTCAGACTCTCCAGGATACGTCCACATCAAACCTGCTCAGGTGGAATTTATGCACGTGTGTACAAGCGCACGTGTGCAAACAGCTGTAAACCTTTATCGCATCCGCACACCATAACCACGTCAATGCGACTCTCTTGACCAAACACGACCACCCCACAAGGGCGCTCCTTCGTGCCAACCCTTCGCCCCATTCAGACCTGTCTCTGTGTGATGCCACTGTTCCAGTTCCTCACAGGAACAAGGTCAAGCAACAGTAGCTGTGCTTGTACTGCACCCAGCAGCTGATGAGGCAGGGCTCTCAGTCTGCAAGGCCCGGGCAGACATTCTGGCCCAGGGCAGTGATTCCTGTAGACATCGTCGACCGAGCGATTGCACAAAACTACCGCTTCCTGGCACTGACAGAACAGTTCTCTGCAGTGTGCAACGAGCATCAAATTTATGGCTACCAATGCAACTAAAAATTCTGCCAACACCAAGTCTGCAGATTTACTGAAAATGTTTCTGCTAATTTTGTTTATGCGGACATGCAGTGGAATGATGCACTTTGAAGTTCACAATTTATTTTGTTGTTTCATTGGAGCAACGTAGCTTGTAGGTAGATAGTAGTTTCATGCAGATTCGCTGAGTATCTGAGTTCAAAAAGGACGCGTTCTGAAGTGGGATTATGTCTATGGATGCAGTCTAGCGTGGAATCTCCTTGTTCTGAAGCCCATGAATGCTGCCAGCTCATCCCGATACTCGACACTGGAATGCCATAAAATGTTCTTTCAGAATGTTATCGCGTTTGTTTCCGACACTCAACCAATACCAGCAGAATGCATCGGTTTTCAGAAACTCTGCCCACGAAAACATTAGCATCACTAATTTGGGCATGGCTGGTGAGGACATTTATCCACCCACTTCTCAGATCTAGGAGATATCTACCAAACAGCCTATTTCGGGTGCAGACGTGGCAGTCTTGTGGTTTTGCCAGGGTGTGATCTGGACAGGTACCCGGTTCATGTCCAATTTCAGGACCTTATCAGACTTGTTTTCGAGACAATATGTCCGCAGTCAACACCGCCAAATGCTTCCGTTTTCAGAAACTCCGACGTCAACATCTTTGTCAACTGTGAAAACATCAGTATCACACAGTGTAGCATTGCGGTAGAGGATATTTTCTCAGTGCATTGTACTATTTGTAGATCTTGGTGATATACACAAAACAGGGCAAAGACGCCTACAGGTGTACTTATGCTACTTGGAATTGCATCACTGTGGACAACACCCTGGTCTTTTCTGACAACAATCATGACCTTTTACCTGTATATGTCTCCCTATACAAAGCATTCCTCTTTCTGACATTAGCAACATTTCTGAGAACCTGAGACATTGGCATCTCTTCAGATGAAGCTTGGTGATCAAGTCAACATTCAAAAAATTTCAATTTTGGTGCACCTCTGCATATAAGAAAGACAACAGCTCAGCTGTTCCACTGGTTGCTACCACTGTCCTATCCTTGCATTATCCTGTCTTTGCGATCAATAGCAGGCTTCCTGATGGGTAGGAATTATTGTCCATTGCACAACTCTGAATTACCATGTACTTTATGTCTCTATGTGGACTTCCTAACTACCAGTTGCACCAAACTGTTACCCTTTTTAAGAACTGGCACTGGTCTTTACCAACAAAGCCAAACGTCACTCAGGAACCAGCAGAGGTTGTTTGCATTCTTTATATCACTCGTAAGATATCAGACATTAGTTTCCCATGATAGAATTACTGTGTCCATCCACATAACCATTTTTATTTCACTTACAGATCAACGATTATGAGCACAAATCATTTCCAGAAATAATCGTCATCAAAGACAACAACAGGTTCTGTCAATGACGGCCGATATTACCCACCCCGAATTGGTACTCGGGCGATACTTTCGGTCGATTTGAGCTAATCACCAGATGGCGTACCTTGTGTGTATGTCAACGTGCTGTGGCGTGACCTGATTCGTTCATCGCTGGAATGTCATCCCGTTTCTACGGGGCCAGGCCATAGACTGCACGTAGATGAAGTCATCCCACTTACCCATCACTTGCAGACCCTACCTCCCAAACACCTGTCATGAAACAGGCGTTTTCCTTGCATTGTGATGTAAATAACAGTCCCATCTGAACCCGCGGCCTCCGACCCTGTGGTGCTCCGAGCCAAAATGGCGTGGTCCCGCCTAGACTAGGGCACGCCGCCCTATTTAGGTCATTTTCGAATGACGGGACAATCACCTTCAGAAAGTCGTCTATCCCCTAAGGTTTCAATCCTCACAAAAAAAGTACTTCAAAACTTCATCATATCAAGTATTCCTTTTCTGCATAAATGAATCCTGGGAAATGCATTACTACAATTGTGCAATCAAGGTCATTACAAGGTTACGCAATACCAACAATAATTTTTTACTCAATTTGGCTCGCTTTTGTAAACCGCCTTTAATTTGCCATAAATTCTCTTCATTTCACTATCAAATCTTACGATTTTGAGCAGTTCTTACAAAAAGTACAAATTTTTAGGTACATTCAGTACTTTGAAAGTTAACATTGAATGATCTATCGAATTCGCCACAGATAGCATCCGCATTTAGTAGTTCCCACCTAGCTGGCAAAAACTGTATATTCATTATAGTGTCACAGGGATATATTATGTCATCAATACCATAAAACCATCCTAGTCTACCCAGAAAAAACTACATAATGATTCCTTATGCCCACAATGCACTACGTTGACAAAGCCGACAATTCACGCACCTGTGAATGATAATTCGCCACCTAGCGAATGGCTACGTACTAATTTTTTCACAGCCTGATGCTGCCATCATATTTTCTGTATTTTTGTGTTACGAATGCTGTAATACACCAAAACTTCATATGTCTGTAATATAAAAACACACGAAAACCTATACTGTCAATAATGATTCTCCTGACGCCACTAATGCTAGTCTCTACGAACTTACAATTCTCGCACCCAACATCATTCACGAAAACGTACTGTTTTTTGGCATATTCTTCACGTTACGATTGTTATATGTAAAAACGTCATACATCCTTAACGTAGGAAACAGGTAAAAACTATATTGTAAACAATTGTTGACACTAATTTCATCTTAAGTTTGACAGCCATGCAAATATCCAACAAAACACCTGACAGGCAAGTTCGCCACCTAGTGAATGATGCTGTAGTAATTTTCCCACGACGTATAAGACACAGGTAAAAAGTACACAGTCGGCAGTGAATCTTTTCATTGCAAAGGTCACAACTCTCACGTATGACAACATTCGCCACCTAGCGAATGAGAGCGAACTACTTTTTTACCTCGACATCGTCGTTAACTTGTTTTTAATAATTTAAGACATCACAATGTTGTAATGAATAAAAAAACAACAGACATCCGAACTTATAAAACAGGTAAAAAACATTATATTTTGCCAGTGATTTAGTTGGTGTCGCTGTTTACCATAAGTGTTATAATTCTAGCAATTGACAACATTCGCCACCTAGCGAATAACAATGCATTATTTTTTCTATGACCGAATCAATATGCTACTTTCAATAATTTAAGAGATAGATATGATTATTATTATAACAAATAAATCATAATTGCTCACTACAAAACAGGTAAAAACTACAATAGTAAAATAATTATTAATTTAAGACTGCTATGCACCATAAACGCCACAATTTTCACATCATTTACACCTACCAAATACAAACACCCAACATTTTCTCTCATGACATTCTTACTAAATAATTCCCAACATTATGATTATTGTAACACACTAAATACTATACATATGTTGACAATAAAATAGGTTAAAAATAACTACTGAATGCAACGATTCTCCTAACTTCATTAACCACAGCAAATGAACTATTCTCGCACAATAACTATTGATGCGTGACAAATGAGAATGTACTACATCGTCAGTGACTGTCTACTTTTGACAAGAAATACACCGTGACTGCCGTACCATACCATGTGATCACTACACTGATAAAACACATTGTTTTTTTATGGTTGTTTTTTTATGGAATAAGAATTTAATCTCATCTCTTTTGTCCATATAGTGCGTCACAGACCCGTTATCAGAACTGTACATGATACATTTGTTACAGCCGGCTGGGAGTAAGACTTCACGACAGGACTTTACATGGGACATTATTTTATTACAGCCGACTGGGAGTAAGACATCACGACAGGACTTTACATGGGACATTATTTTATTACAGCCGACTGGGAGTAAGACTTCACGACAGGACTTTACATGGGACATTATTTTATTACAGCCGACTGGGAGTAAGACTTCACGACAGGACTTTACATGGGACATTATTTTATTACAGCCGACTGAGAGTAAGACTTCACGACAGGACTTTACATGGGACATTATTTTATTACAGCCGACTGGGAGTAAGACTTCACGACAGGACTTTACATGGGACATTATTTTATTACAGCCGACTGGGAGTAAGACTTCACGACAGGACTTTACATGGGACATTATTTTATTACAGCCGACTGAGAGTAAGACTTCACGACAGGACTTTACATGGGACATTATTTTGTTACAGCCGACTGGGAGTAAGACTTCACGACAGGACTTTACATGGGACATTATTTTGTTACAGCCGACTGTAAGACTTCATGACAGGACTTCACATGGCACATTTGCTACAATTGGCTGGGACTGAGATTTCATGAGAGGACCTTACATTGCACATTTGTTACAGCCAGCTGGAACTGAGACTTCATGACAGGACCTCACACAGCACATTTGTTACAACCGGCTGGAACTGAGACTTCATGACAGAACCTTACATAGCACATTTGTTACAACCAGCTGGAACTGAGACTTCATGACAGGACCTTACATAGCACATTTGTTACAGCCAGCTGGGACTGAGACTTCATGACAGGACCTTACACAGCACATTTGTTACAACCAGCTGGGACTGAGACTTCATGACAGAACCTTACATAGCACATTTGTTACAACCAGCTGGAACCGAGACTTCATGACAGGACCTTACATAGCACATTTGTTACAGCCAGCTGGGACTGAGACTTCATGACAGGACCTTACACAGCACATTTGTTACAACCAGCTGGGACTGAGACTTCATGACAGGACCTTACACAGCAATTTGTTACAACCAGGTGGAACTGAGACTTCATGACAGAACCTTACATAGCACATTTGTTACCGCCGGCTGGGACTGAGATTTCATGACAGGACCTTACATAGCACATTTGTTAAAACAGACTGGGACTGAGACTTCATGACAGGACTTTACATGGCACATTTGTTACAGCCACCTGGAACTAAGACTTCATGACAGGACATAGCACATTTGTTACAGCCAGCTGGGACTGAGACTTCATGACAGGGCCTTACATAGCACATTTGTTACAGCCAGCTGGGACTGAGACTTCATGACAGGGCCTTACATAGCACATTTGTTACAGCCAGCTTGGACTGAGACTTCATGACAGGACCTTACACAGCACATTTGTTACAGCCAGCTGGGACTGAGACTTCATGACAGGGCCTTACATAGCACATTTGTTACAGCCAGCTGGGACTGAGACTTCATGACAGGGCCTTACATAGCACATTTGTTACAGCCAGCTGGGACTGAGACTTCATGACAGGACCTTACACAGCACATTTGTTACAGCCAGCTGGGACTGAGACTCCATGACAGGACCTTACATAACACATTTGTTACAGCCAGCTGGGACTGAGACTTCATGATAGGACCTTACACAGCACATTTGTTACAGAGCTAGACAAGATTTGACGCTTTGTTAGTGCAAAAAAACAAAAAAATTATTTTATTTTATACATACATTATCAATTATAAAAACAAGTGAATGAAAAAATGTATAATAAAATAAAACATCAGGCATATAATAACGATGCTTTTCTATAGTGTATAATTGATGACCATAAATCTAAATGAATCTGGCCAGATACAATCCGCAGTGTTTCGTGCTTATTGACCCCTGCAAGTGTCACAAGTGAATGAGCGTTTTCATTATTAATTAATATTACGCTACCTTTTTGCTGAGCGATCGCATGCCTGGATAACCCTGGATTTGGATAATTAGATAATTATATGGGGTGTCGAAGCCTCCTGTGGATTCGGCAGGGCATCACACCTGCCTCGCCAATTTATCTTTGTCACCAGGTGTGGCTTTTGATAATATTTATTGATGTCAGTACATTCACGTCAGATTTTCACAAATATATGCTGAAAATGTTGGTTTTGATTCTTGTTGCCATATATATATATATATATAAATTATATATATATATATATATATATATAAATTATATATATAAATATTTATATATATATATAAATATTTATATATATATATATTTATTTTATATATATATATATATAATATATATATATATGGAACATTTCAACGTAAAACGGTTTAACACAGAGGTCACATGTGACACAGGTCACATGATTCCTATGCTCGAGCACAACATATTGCCACCAAAGACTTGTGCACTTCAACACATTCATGTCCAAAGATGTTTACTTCCTCTGAAGTGCACACTCCACCAGGAGTGTGCTATATTACTATTATTACTATTATAACATGCGTACGACAAGTACCACCTACACAAGAATGCTTGCTTCGAAGCTGGATGCAATTGTCAGCATTTTTGTTATTTTCTAACTCCTAGATCATGAATGATTGCAAATTTAGTGGGTTCAGGTAAAACTCCTGCTGTTAACATCTAAGTGCTAAGTTGGTTTGTCTCTTTTATCAGATGTGGATCCCAAGACCAGAGGCTGGGGACACAAAAACCTGCAACTGCATCGCTGGAGGCTCACAAAAAGGTTGACACTGGAGGGGGGGGGGAATGCTCAACATTTCTTGTAGACAAATTGCCTAACAACAGATTTCAATTTTAAATTCTTCTAGCTGGGGACTAACAGAGCACTTTAAAAAGGTCTAGGGAAGAGACCAGGGGTCCCCCAGCCCCCTGAATTTGCTTGTTTCTAATTCAGAGTGCCCGTGACCACAGACTGAAGTAAAAATACACTTAAATACCGGCTGCTTTTAGACCAATGCAATCACATGTTCTGTGGTCACACAACCAGGGCCAATGAAGCGAAACATGTTATATTAATCGTGACGTTTATAACGTTGTGATTATTATAACATATTATGTTGTTTCATTATACTGCACCTTTCAGTAGGCTTCCTTTGATCCTTCCAATTAATCAAGACACACACAATGACACTCCACCACATGACACAAGGTTTCTTAGTACTGAGAAGATAATATTGAATTGAATTGAATGAATGTTTATCATCATTAAACATAACATGAGCATTAATGATGCCGCAAAAACCAATTACACTATAACTTTTCTAAGCACCCAGTAACTCGACCTACTTATTTTTAGTTCACATGCAACCATGTCGAGACTAGTATCCAACTACCATTCATAATTTTTTTAAACAATTTTTTATTTATCATGAGCTTTGTAAGATTACAACAATCAAATGAATGCAATCTACTTCATTACAATTTCGTAACTGCACACATAACCGAATATGTCTGGGTTGACATAATCATAACAGCGTTCAAGATTCAGAAGTTAGCTAGCAGTGTTGATAGGCTGATAACTTCACATAATGATCTCATGCGATTCAATCATAAACATAATTATAAGTTCCATTAAAGTTATCATGAATAAGGAATCAGTTTATATCTGCCTCATAAGGGCATTATCGAGCCTTAATTTGAGGATGTTGTGATTTGGTTGAACTTGACATTGGCATGGAATGTAACTGTGTAATTAGTTTACCTAAGTGAAAATGTTACGCGTCAACCTTGAAAACATTGACATTTTCTTTTAATTCATTCCAATAGTTTTGTCTATGAATACATATTTTCATAGCACTACTGGTTTCTAACATAAGCAGTACCACGCCATTTTCTACTATAATATTTTCTGTAATAACGAATGTGTTATCACCGATCACATAAAGAATGCACTGATGCTCATGATTGGCTAATTATGTTGGCATATTGTGATCTTCACATTGAACATCACAATGCCACCTGTCAAAAGCAGTTATGACTAATAACTGTTTTAGAAATCATGTACATAATAAATTGTAGGTGTAAATGGCTGCATATCAGTGTGGTTCACATGCATGTGTGCACATATATATGCACTGTCACTGGATTATGCACAAGGAAATTCAATGTTCAATTGAGCATTATAGATCTCTTATTGTCACCACAGGCTAACCATCGTGGGAGAGGTCTTACACCGCATTTCAGATGTTTAAATCTAGGTTCCATTTTGTGAACGCCTCATGGTGTGTTGCTAGGCAACCAGATAACATCAGCCCCTGGCCTGGTATCATGCCAAGGCTGCCACCACAAATCTATAATGTGTCACCTGGTCGAGCTAGCAATGCGCTCTGTACGAACCAAAGTGTGGTGGTAATACTGCAAGCCCTGGGATTGTCACAACCCCACCCCGCTTCTGGTGCCTGCTTTTTACACAAGATGGCAGCACAATAGATCGACAGATACATCAACATATGTGGACGTATTCATCGGGAATGTACACAACTAAAAACACATAATTCTCAATCACAGCATACTAATGCCCAGATCACCATCGCGCATGTATATTTCGCCAATTAAAACTAGAACTATGTCTACCTGCAATGATAATTTGCCGGATACCGAAGCAAAGACACTAGTCTGGGAACACTGCCCTACCCCATCACAGACCCAAGCACATCTATCTCGCGACAGCATCCGTCTATGCGGGCCTCGCAAGCAACTTTTTTCACCTCAAAGCCCCCGCTATGACAACACACCCGCACAATGACGACATGACAACATGACTGATGATCAATCCGAGATACACTGCCTGTTTTATACCATCCTCTATCTCCAGTCAACCGGCTAAATATAGACAAAATTATATATAGCCTTAGCCCGAGAAAAACCGCGTCTGTGCACAGACAAAACGGAGCACTCCCGACAGGAACGGAGACTTTTTATTTTACCCGACGCGTCGTCAATATGACCATTTGTTCCGCTAGCAGATTCCGCCACAAAGTCACGGATTTTATCTGCTATATACGGTACGTTTATTAGCCGGGCGACTTTTATGTGCGCTAGCCACAACAAGTATTTTTACACGAATACTTCTGTTTTTTTATTCCCTTTGTATTTTCGAAGCCGCTGGCTAAACAGGCTAGATTACGATCAAACTTGGCACCAGCAGACTTCGTAGTGTGGCGAATTGAGTCTTCAGCAATCTTTATTCATGAATGTTTACACATGGCACAGATCTCAATTAGGTGGTAGTTTAATGCTAGTCAAGGTAGTTAGCCTGGACACTAAGCAAGATTCCATTCACAATAGAATTGGCATAATTACTATATATATATATATACCGGTATATATATATATATATATATATATTATTATATAATTTTTGGCATATTTCAACTGAATGTAGATATTAACTTGATTGTTAAATTAAGGTAATACAATCAATCAGGATATTAGGATGGTTGCATCACCTGGAGACACTGCTACAGTGCATGCATCACAGAGTGGAGTCAAGCACATGCCTCACATGGTAGGGTCACAGTAGATGTCTTAGAGTAGAGAAATAGTATGTGCTTCATAGAATAGTCATAGTACATGCCTCACAGAGTAGAGTCATAGTATATGCCTCACATCGTAGAGTCATAGTACATGCCTCACATTGTAGAGTCATAGTACATGCTTCAGAGTAGAGTCACAGTACATGAAAAAACAGCCAGACAGAGTCTCACAAAACATCACAATACACGTGGTCAAAATGTACAACCTCACAGGGCAGCAGTACACATAGACACAACCTCACAGGGCAGCAGTACACATAGACACAACCTCACAGGGCAGCAATACACATAGACACAACCTCACAGGGCAGCAGTACGCATAGACACAACCTCACAGGGCAGCAGTACGCATAGACACAACCTCACAGGGCAGCAGTACGCATAGACACAACCTCACAGGGCAGCAGAATACAGACACAACCTCACAGGGCAGCAGTACACATAGACACATCACAGGGCAGCAGTAGACATAGACACATCATAAGGCAGTAGCACACATAGTCACAACCTCACAGGGCAGCAGTACACATAGACACAACCTCACAGGGCAGCAGTACACATAGACACAACCTCACAGGGCAGCAGTACACACAGACACAACCTCACAGGGCAGCAGTATACATAAACACAACCTCATACGGCAGCAGTACACATAGACACAACCTCACAGGGCAGCAGTACACATAGACACAACCTCAGTCACAAGGCAGCAGTATACATAGACACAACCTCATAGGGCAGCAGTATACACAGACATAACCTCACAGGGCAGCAGTACACATAGACACAACCTCACAGGGCAGCTGTACACATAGACACAACCTCACAGGGCAGCAGTACACATAGACACAACATCACAGGGAAGCAGTACACATAGACACAACCTCAGTCACAGGGAAGCAGTACACATAGACACAACCTCAGTCACAGGGAAGCAGTACACATAGACACAACCTCACAGGGCAGCAGTACACATAGACACAACCTCACAGGGCAGCAGTACACACAGACACAACCTCACAGGGCAGCAGTATACATAAACACAACCTCATACGGCAGCAGTACACATAGACACAACCTCACAGGGCAGCAGTACACATAGACACAACCTCAGTCACAAGGCAGCAGTATACATAGACACAACCTCATAGGGCAGCAGTATACACAGACATAACCTCACAGGGCAGCAGTACACATAGACACAACCTCACAGGGCAGCTGTACACATAGACACAACCTCACAGGGCAGCAGTACACATAGACACAACATCACAGGGAAGCAGTACACATAGACACAACCTCAGTCACAGGGAAGCAGTACACATAGACACAACCTCAGTCACAGGGAAGCAGTACACATAGACACAACCTCACAGGGCAGCAGTACACATAGACACAACCTCACAGGGCAGCAGTACACATAGACACAACCTCACAGGGCAGCAGTACACATAGACACAACCTCACAGGGCAGCAGTACACATAGACACCTCACAGGGCAGCAGTACACATAGACATAACCTCACAGGGCAGCAGTACACATAGACACAACCTCACAGGGCAGCAGTACACATAGACACAACCTCAGTCACAGGGCAGCAGTACGCATAGACACAACCTCACAGGGCAGCAGTACACATAGACACTGCTGGTTCCATTAGTACGTATCCCGATGACAAATCTCCTTGTCGAAACATTGATATAATAAAGGTAAGTTCTTATATATAGCACAGGATTGTTCAAAGCAGTTTATACTTTACTTCACTGGCAGACCTGTTCAATCGATTTCTCTGGGAAGCATCCAGCCATATGCTACAATTAATGCGCGAAGGCTGCTCATACATATACCCACCACTGTCTATAGCCAGGTACTTATTCATACAGCTGAGTGAACTGGAGCACTGTAGAGTGAAAAAACTTGCCCAAGGTTTTAACACTGCAGCACAGGATTCGAACCCGGGTTCTCTTAGTCGAGAGTCCTCTACCCCTGAGCCACTGCGCTCTATGATGTTAAGCTGAGCCTGTCATCCAATCATGCATTGCCATTCTTTAAATAGCAATTTGGACTTGAGCCAATCATGACTAACATTACATATAATATTCAGGAAACAGACTTAATTATCATAAAATGCAACACTGTTGGCTCGCGTGAATGGACGGACTGGGGCAACTATAAAAGTATTTCCTGGAGTCGCCTTTGACATGGGGTATATGCATTTGCACAGTTACCATGGTTACAATCACGACTAGCCGGATAACTTGGGCAAAGTACAATTGATTCAGCAAACTGTTGTACATCTGCCAGGGATACTGCAGTCAACTATCACCATGGCATGTGAGGACAGTTGTAGCCATAAGCTGCTGCCGAAGTGTCAGGAGACCACACTGGCCAGTGTTAATCACAATATCCTGCTGTAATTATCGGTATATATCAACACATGCCAGATGTAAACAAATTAATTACCATCTACCTGCATGACATTTAACACAGGGGGGACTGGGGTCACAAACCCTTTGTCATTTTTCCATAAAGACTAACCAGCTGAGTTCACAAAGAAAATTTATGTGTGATGTAAATTTATCTAAGTAGTGTGATACTGGCTTAGATTGAACACACCAAGCGACACTAATGTCGAGGACTAACTGTATTCTTCTCCTTAAATGTTATTTTACTGCATCGCAAAATTATAACGGCAAAACAGCAGTCACATTTGTTGTGTAGGATGGTGGACTTTCTGGTCCTTGTAATAAAATATGATTAGGAATCTCTGTACTATTCACTGTATTTCACACTGTCATTAATTTTACCAAAATTACTCACTCCATATGAAACAGATGTTGTGTTCTGCATTGTATTCACTATACTGTTACTTACATACCCTGTATATGTAAACGTTCACAACCTGTACCCATCAGACACGATCTGTTCGTTATAAATACACAACCAAACAATAAAAATAATCAGCTAACCAGTGAACCCAGCACTGTGTCGGAAAAATGAATCGCTCAAATGACAAAATAATAACGGAGGCCTCTCCCAGCTATAAATGTCTGAAAAGTCAAAGAAACAAGTGGCTTCATGTTATCGGTATAGCGCACTGAACAACTGCTTCGACTCACACAAAATTATCTTATGCTTCAGTAGTCAATGCTATCATCTGATATTGCCAGTGTACCAGCAAACATGTAATTTAAGCAATTTACAACATACCAGCCTACTTGAAGACACCCAATTATTTAACGTTATGCATTGCATAAACTCTCATATTTGCGTATTTTAGAAAAGCACAATTTACAATCATCTTAACATTAAGTAAACATTCTTAACCACTTATGAATCCGGCCATGCTTTTTATGCTAATTACACGCAGGTGGATGTTGCGAGATATCTGGGTAGCATTTGTAATCTACTAAGAAATAATGAATTTCCCAAATGCAGAACACCAAGAACTGCTTGTGTATAAAACCATAATCATGTCTATGACTGGACTAAATTAAAAATGTTAATTAACTCTGACGTGGTGGAAGAAACTAAATGGATCCATTTGTAATCTATCGAGAAAGAAAAATACTATCAAATACACCATTCTGAAAACGGCAGGGTGCCTACACATTTGTTCAGCCAAGAGTTAAAAACACAAAGGACATTGTATGTTGACCATATCTGTATAAATATAATTAACAAACATAGCATTGTCTTTGTGCTTTTGACACAACACTGAGATATATTTGTTCACCCTTGTATAATCTACTAAGGCAGAAGTATTGTATCATAATAATTCTGATAGAAAGCGGCCTGCTAAAAAAAATCATAAATGTGTTAGCCGTCACAAAGTGAAACATGCACAATGAATATGTTATGTAATTATATTCAGATTTCAGAAATGACAATTAGAGCCAGGCTTTTAGAATATATATCAAGAGAGAGATGTAAAACATACAGCATATAGACAGAACACTGCCCTCTTACAAAAGCACACTCATGTCAACCAGTGCAAAGTAAAAAACAAGATGATAAATGTGCTGCAACTATGTGAAAGTTTTAGGGTTCTTTCATTCTGTGTGTTTCTTACCGGTGATAAAATATGATCTCAATCATTAACTCCACCTACATTGTGAAGGTGAATGTATGTATATATCAATCTCTTGTTGCTATCTTTCACTCGGACAACTGTTTATGATTAAAGCTTTGTGCGTATGTTATCAACGAATGTCCCCATCAATGTTGTTTACGAGAAAATAATGGAAACACCACACTGGATTGATAAACGGAATTTACGCCCAAGATGACATCTGCTTAAATTAGTTTTGTTATCTTTGAGAAATCGGCTTATATATCCTTGAGAAGTTGTACCCAACTTGTAGGTTGGTGTGTGGGAATCATAAACTTCAAAAGTATTTACAGGTACGGGTGTGGGCTCCACAACAGGTGCAGTTTTCAGGCAAATGAGGCAGTATTAACTGTTTTAACATTTCTTGAGTTTGCAAGTTTAACATTTTGCAGGTGTCACTTTCAAATTGGATTTTTGTTTTAGACATGTACTAAAACACAAATTGTTGGGCATTAAGTACAATACATGTAAATAACTTTGAATAACTGTGGAACAGAAATTGCATGTTTAATAATTAATTTCATTAGTTTGCTGATGATTCGTTTAGCGCTTGTTACATGCATTTTGAACTAAGAATGATTATAATACTGTGATTATATGGTGTAAAATATTTATTTATATCCTGTGGTTAAAATAAAAATTATTTAACATCACAGAAAAGAAAAATCTAGAGGTTACCAACATTCATGCAGATTTAGTCGGTTGGAAACATGTATGTATAAAATCACAGCATGTTTACATAAACTGCATGGTTAATATGTTTTACTGTCTGCCCTAAAATAACATATTTTATGATTGAAAATTGCTCATAGGCTCAAATTATCTATTGCTTAATTTAAATAGCAGTAGGATATATAACATATTAAATATACCTTAAATACCTTATAAAGAAAACTAAACATACCACATGAATAGACAGCTGACTATTTAAAAGGTAAAAGTTTACTGAGAGTCATAGATGTATATCATCTCCAGTAGTCTATCCATCTCTATCGACACATTGCTGGAGTGCAACATTCAGGACAGCAATGACTTTTTATTACTTATTAAAATAAATTCGAGCAAGAGGGTTTTTAAATATACTGCCAAATGGAAGCTAAGTGGGTGGGTAAGGTTTGTTCACCAATTCCGCGTCTCAGAATCAGTCTGGATGGTACTTTTTAACAGCGATTCGTTGAACTGCTTTTTTCGAGTGGGAATTTCGCGACCACACTGAACACCAAAATGTTGCGGTTAAACAGCCTGTTACTTTGACCACAGGGTTATTTGACCACAGGGTTATTTATATTCTCAATGGTCTGTTTCCTTTTCTCCAAATAGCAAACAATATTTTGAGCTTATTAAATGCAATTTGGTGGACTGTGCGCCATCAACATGTTTGTTCTAGTCCTAAGAACAACAGCTTAAAATAGATGCACTGACAACCTCTTTAACAGTGCGCCAGACCGATTTAGCTCTTATTTTTGGACATACTGATTTCTCAAGATATGCACCACTGGTTTCTGTCTAGTCTTCTGCATAATAACTATCTGTTGTAAAAGCAAAATGCGTTTGCCGAACACACACCCTCTGGCTGATTACATGTTGCAAACACCACCCCTTGTGCCACATAATGAGACCTGTCAGCATTCTATAACCACACCACCCCTTGTGCGACATAATGAGAACTGTCAGCATTCTATAACCACACCACCCCTTGTGGGCCATAATGAGAACTGTCAGCATTCTATAACCACACCACCCCTTGTGCGACATAATGAGAACTGTCAGCATACTATAACCACACCACCCCTTGTGCGACATAATGATAACTGTCAGCATTCTATAACCACACCACCCCTTGTGCGACATAATGATAACTGTCAGCATTCTATAACCACACCACCCCTTGTGCGACATAATGAGAACTGTCAGCATTCTATAACCACACCACCCCTTGTGCGACATAATGAGAACTGTCAGCATTCTATAACCACACCACCCCTTGTGCGACATAATGTGAACTGTCAGCATTCTATAACCACACCACCCCTTGTGCGACATAATGAGAACTGTCAGCATTCTATAACCACACCACCCCTTGTGGGCCATAATGTGAACTGTCATTCTATAACCACACCACCCCTTGTGCGACATAATGTGAACTGTCATTCTATAACCACAAGGAAACAGCCTGTCTAGACATTTAGCTCTTTTTAAACTAATGCCAATAATGTTCCTGAATTTCTAATAATACTGTTCATAATAAATAAATTGTTGAATATACATTACGTACAATTATTTTATTTAATAAGCCAAATATATTGTTCATAACGCAACTGCTGGTCGTAAAAGTTAACTAAACATTTAATTTGTAAACAGTGGTACTTATTGCCATTGATGTGCACCTTTACACACAGTGTTTGATGTTGTCTGTACCCCTGCTCCCAACTGGGAAATACAGTGTCAAGTGTTTCAGTGAATTTCCTGCTAATAATTACCACCCCTGACTGGTGTTATCTACCAACCTCTACTGACCACTCTTGTTATCTACTAACCTCTGTCCACAGACTGACCAATCTCCTTATCTACTAACCTCTGTGTACTGACCATTCTTGTTATCTACTAACCTCCGTTGACTGACCATTCTTGTTAACTATCAATCTCCCTGTATGTTTAGTGATTCTTAATTATCAGATTGAGTTTAGGGTTACATGCACTGACCATCTACCAGTAGCTGGTCACTGCAGAATCTGAATGGGTTCCTAAACCCTAACCCCATCCTGGCACTCACCACCCAGTTACCCATACAACGACACACCACAGTGGCGCTCTCTGGAGAGTGACTCACCACTCAGTGTGTGCACTGTTTCCCTGTGTGGTCAGCAAACTCGCAACAACATAACTCTAAATAACTACGTTTTTATTATTAATAAACCAAATAAATATTTATTTTGGTCATTATAATATTATGTTTAATGCTTTGATTTAAATACCATGTTTACATTCCATAATAAGTGTCATGTATGCACCAGACTAGCCTACATGTATAGTGTATGAGTCTCTCATCCCAGACTGGGACTGGCTACAGCCACTACAGCCGACTGTGTATTGGGCTGTGAACTGGGCTGCCAGTCCAGACTTGGCAGCAACTGACTGTGTATTGGGCTGTGAACTGGGCTGCCAGTCCAGACTAGGCAGCAACTGACTGTGTATTGGGCTGTGAACTGGGCTGCCAGTCCAGACTTGGCAGCAACTGACTGTGTATTGGGCTGTGACCTGGGCTGCCAGTCCAGATTTGGCAGGGATTGACTGTGTATTGGGCTGTGAATTGGGCTGTCAGTCCAGACTGCAGCAATTGACTGTGTATTGGGCCTTGTTGGCCTATTACCCCAGACATGTCTACAACTAACTGTTTATTTGGCTATATATTGGGCTTTCACCCTGACATAAATAGGATAAACAAGAGTTAAATGTCTTGGACCTACAAATTAGGATCCACTTTCCACGTCGAGTCAAAGCCATACCCAGTCAAGCATGGTAATCCTATAAATATCAATTTACAAAAGTGTCTTCAACAAACTACTACAAACATGATACAGCAACTATGATATATTTTAACAATTTATCCACAAATTTGAAACATTATGGAGAGTGATAAAGTCAGTCTTATTAGCCATTCTTAAACCTTTGTGGCTGCAACCCAGTGTGGTCGCAACATTTGCTTGATGGTGTGTCTTTAAAAAGTTAACTTGTACTAAGTAATAGAACAATATAAAAATAAAATAACATAAAACAACCTAAATGAAAATAATTTTTAAACCTACTAATGTTTACATGATGGTGTCATTCATGCATTTTCAATGCTAAAAGATGATACCCCTTGTAAATCAAAAGAAAAGATTATACTCAAAGTCGGAAAGATTGCACGATTTTAAGTTTAACAATGTTTGACAAATACAAGTTATGCTAATGACACTTTATACTGATCAGTCAAGTTGGCAGACAATGTAGTATGCCTGGATTTGCTGATTACAGTAATACGTGTCTGTGATAAAGTACTTTGAAGGCATCGATATGAAATGGATAAAAAAAAGCACAGGTTTCTGACTAGTGCATGCATCATACTATTTTGGTGGCACCAATTAGCATATATATGACATGCCGATGCAGGAGTCAAGCAGCACGAACAATTTATGCCAAATGTTGCATGAATATGAAATGCTGTAAAACGTAATAATCTGTATATCACATTGCATTTCAAGTTCATGCTACATTTAGCCTAAATTATCTGTCTTGTATGCATTTGGTGCAGACATGCGGCATAATAAAGGATAGTCCATAAAATTACTGGAGACTTTTGGCGGGACACTCAAAATGATTTGCTGCCCTAACCTTGGGTGGATCACAATAGAAGGGTTAAGATCAGATGAGCTATATACTGCAATATCCTGTTAGAATTAGCTATGACTGTATAAGTCACATAACTAGTCTGTGTGACATTGGTAACATATATGAATAATACTAACTTACTCACGGATATGAGACTATAATTTCTACCATGTGTAGTCAAACTTGAGCGGAATACTTCTCCAGAGATTCCACTGGCAAGTCTACTGTCTAATGTCTGTCTTATGACCCTGCTTTTAGGGGGGTAGGGCCGTAGGGGTGTAGGTCCACAAAGTTCATGGGGACTTGTAGGTCAAAATGCTAATAAACAGTTTACTACTTTCCCTCTAGCAGCCTTGGGTGAGTGCTCTAAATGTGTCATATTATTCCAGTTGGTAAAAATATCTAAAACATATTTGTTACTATTTATGACATCTTGAAACTGACTAAATTTACCAAAAAAAATCTTATTTCTGGGCTGTATTTGATGCAGTTAGAAACTGTATCATGTGTCAGTTTCATTGAACTGCATAAGTCATGTAGCTTCATTTCATGAATACTTATCATTATACTACAAGAACTTCCATGATGGAGTATGGGTGTTATGGCATATATGGCCAATTCTACTGCTCCTAAATACACTGTATTTGGAAACAAAGCTCAGAGGTGCGTCAAGGCAACAGGGATAGCCAATTAGCAATTTAACAATACAACAAAACCTGTAATTGTATTTAAACCATAACATGCTGGATAATCATGATTGATGCCAAAACACAGCCAGATGTATATAACTTTTCAGAATTCAGATGATGTACCTTTGGCAACATCATTAACATTTTCCAAAAACGTTTTGTACATGCATAACAAATATTGCAGTATGGGCCACTATGCAGATAACTGATGCACACACATACTCCATCCAGTTGACCCCAAAATCACAAACAAGCCACTGATCTAACACCCTGAATAAATTGCCACCGACATCACAACATTTGGGTATATTTAGTTATTTACCATTAATTCCGCTTGATCCAGGGAGGGGAGGTGTGAACTGTGGCGATATCACGCAAGAATTTCCGGTGGGAAATTCCTGAATGCGACACTTTTCAATGACAAACAGTTGTGAATTAAATGATGACAGCGTATTATTCCCCGTCGACACTGCAGACATTGGAGATAAGTTACAAATTTGTTCTGTGAGGCCACCTGGTTTATTTCACCTGACGTCACTTTTTCTTCTTTATTAAAAATACATTAATTTTGCAAAATCAAACAAAATAAACCCAGTCTGATACCCTGACATTCAGGTGAGTTCTGTAATAGGGGTAAATGTAGAGCTCAACAATGGCAATGCTAATCTTAACTTAATCACAAGAATATTACCAGCATATATATCTTCATTGTGACACCACTAACAGACCCCAGCATACTGGTACTAACGAATCAGTGAAACAAAGAACTAACATCCACCCTGTGTCCAGTAGCAGCTGACCAGGCTCACTGCAGAGAGTGACCCATGGTGCTGGATCGGCTCTAGTCATGCTGGTCATGTTTACACGGCAAATAATTTTAAGAATGTTGTCCCTTTGTTCACCATGTGGCCGGGGCTCAACGTGTAAGGACACATAAGTCTGTGTTTTGCCTGCTCCTAAACCAAATGAAATGTGAGTCTACGTGAATCACTACCGACCCGGTGTGTGTTTGTCTATCCTCGGACCAGATTTATGAGTGTATATTTAATGAATGCGTCCCAGTTTGACCATGTGCTGGCATTACCTATCAACTAGTGCAGATACTGCATTATTAATTCCAAGTCTAAGGCCTCGTTTAGACATAAATACAATGGCTAAAGCCTTGCTAACAATCAGTAAGACCATGACTTGCATTATTATGTATGTGTATGTATACGTATATGTGCGGGGTACATTATATACATACATACACTGAAATATCTACATCAGAATCTAGAAATCTTGACCTGGTATATAAATATATATATGATGCAATTTACCTGTCACGTCTTGAAACTAATACAAATAATACATGTATTTATATGTACATACATCATTTATATTATATATATATGTGTACTCCAGAACTTTGTGATAAGTGCGTCTTTCATAAGATATTATGCATGTTTTTATTTATAAAATTACAGGCTTCATGGTCCCATTGAATGCAACTGAAATGCTATAATTAACTACAACTATTTCTGTACAAATAGTTTTAGTAGTTTACGGTTGTGACAATTTGTCAAGCATTCATTACACTTCAGTAAATTGGATATTTGCTGGTTGACTAGGTTCTTTGACCTGAAAAAATATGAATTGTCAAAGTTCCAAAGATTACCTGTAGTTTGGTTACTGATCTTAATAATTTCACACATTTGTATTATTCTAATAATTACAACAATATTAGTGTTTACAGTGTTGGTGTTAATCTTGATCAACACAGCAAGGTGGAAATTAATGTTTATTTTTAGACCTGACAACTGGTTGCTGATCATAATTGCCTGATAGTTGATTAAAACTTTATTCAATTGCTTGACCGAATTTTGACACAATTAATGACCATGCACAAGAATAACAGTCCACTTATGTGTACATAACTAATATTAACCTGCTTCCTGTCATGTGGTACAGGTCTTCGAAAATACACCTTATTAGCATTAATTTATGTGACTGGCCATACATTTAAGTAGTCCAAATAATGACAGTCTGAATTTTGGACATAGCAATGGATGAATACACTGCAAAGAAATTAGATTGATCGTAACATCTAATCTTCATAAATAACCACTTATTTAGTCTGGTATGACACACAATAATTGTTTATTATACTATTATAGCAACATCATCCTAGGTGGGACAGCTATGTTGAACCTTAGTAGAAATATCTGGGGATGAGTAACCTTTGGCTAAGACAAGTCCGCCGGGTGAGAAGTTATTGTCCACTTGTTTGACTAACATTAACTAACAATGTTTTACCCTCAGTTGTGAAATTGTCTATAACAATTCAAAGTACTGCAGGTTTACAGATAAACTTGCATAAAGTTCGTAAGTTCACCACAAATGGGTGATTACCCGGTACAGTGTATAGCCTTTTTGAGGGGTAAGTAATATACTGAAACTACAGCACCACTCCTCCAGGCCAGTGAGTTCAACTTTTATTTCTACCCCTGGTCGCATACATTCTAGGCACACGATCTTCGTTATGATAAAAAGGAAATGAAGCAGGTTAATAGAGCAACGTGACGTCTCTAAAGTAAGAGATCCAGCGACTGGGCATCACGCATTCAAAACATGTCCCCGTCTGCCGCTATATTATTATCCCTTAAACCCCACTCTCAAAAACATACCGAGCACCTTCAATTATCTTCCATAAGGCAGATTTCTAAGGCCGTGGAAACTAAACTGTTTCAGATAGGGGCTAAGCACGCAGCACTTGACATGCAACAGATCTTATCAGGTGACGGCTCTGTTGATATGTGTAAAATTACCAAACTTGTTAACTGTCAGTGTCGTGGTTGTCCCTGGGATGTTTACACTGGGAAACATCACCTACAGGGTTTCCAAAAGGATCCCACTCAATCTTCCCACTACTGTGATCTCATCAAACTAGCTGGCATAAATGAACTTACATGACAATGATCTGAACTTATGGCAAGGTTTTATCATCAAAATGTCACTGTTTTACAGTTGCTAGCCAACATTACTAATGCTAAACATAATTTTTTATACAAAGGAAATACATGTATGCATCTATCATATAAATGTTTTGAATCTAGTTTGTGAATACTCAAGTATTGTACTTAATTTTATTTTCTACCTAATTAATATTTTTACTTATTACTGTTAAGCACAATGGTCTTATGTCTGATAACAGTAACATATTTAATATTCAAACACATCCTAAATAATTTTACTTTGGGCATAAAGTTTCAGTCAACTTACAACCAGATTGGAAATATACAAATAATTATACTCCAGTTCAAATGTCACTGCCTCTCAATAAGCCTACTTGGCTAACATTATTTTTAATACACATGATACTTTGCATGGATTAACCATAATTTTACCTATATCCTGAATAATTCTGCACAAATACTGCAATTTTACAAAGAATTAGTAGACAGCCAATATATTACAAAGAGCCTACTATTGGTTATAGCTGATTATTAAATAATTTTATGTTCAGAAGCATAAAAAAATAACTTGCACACTTGCTTCTGAGAAATAACAATGGAACTGCATTATAATAAAGCAAACATACACTTGGATACCAGTTAGTCACTGCTCGTGAAATTACACTGACATGTTCCGTTGTGAACATAAATCAATGCAAACACAATGAAGTGAGAAATAAATAACCTCTGGCATTGTGTTTGGATCTATTTACCACTGATTCTGTGTAATCCCGGGATGTGTGAATATCCCATGAGAATTTCTAGTGGGGAATCCCGGAATGGCACACTTTTCAACTGTTATAAATGAAACCATGACAGCAAGTATTATTATGTACTACCTGTCAACACTGACATTGGAGTTACAAATTTGTTTGCGATGCCACTGACTGACTTGACCTTATGCCACTTTTTATTTCTTTATTCTGACAAAACATACATAAATGTTTACAAAACTAAGCAACAATAAAAGTTTACCAATTTATAAGAACATTTAAAATGTTGAAATGTCAACACAACTGCCATCTTATTTACAGATCACATCGATGTGTTAACCTCCTAACGCAGTAACAAACTACCACAAGACAATGCCTGGTGGGGCCATTTCTACACGAGGCATATTTTCCATAGCAACATGTCTGTGTGAGTCCGACTGACCTACTAGGGCCACCCAAAGCACGGGCTTAGTTCCACTGCCTGCAGGATTTACTAAGTTACACTCACTTGTACTCAACCACAACCCATGTTTTAGTCAAACCGACAGAAATATTTTTTATCTGGTCACACTGGCAACCTAAATTTAGAACAATCAATGTGAAAACATGCTTAAAATAAACCACAAGGTTATTGTGCCAATAACTATGGTTATTCTGGACATGTACGATTTCCAGTGAGCTTTGTATAAAATAACCATAACCATATCTGTCATTTCCTTCATGGTGTGATGAAAACGCTGATTAATATTTGCAGGGTAAACTAATCAAATACATGTGCTCAGCTGGGTTCATATTTCTGTTACAGTTACCATTTTAATGTTAGCGTAATGTAAAGAATGAAATCTCTGGAATTGGGCTACTTAAATCACATACATTATAGCTAATTCATTCAGGTCTAGTTGAACTAGTAAGTCTTTTTCAGAACATTTACGGCGATTTTACGCCAAGCCAACCTTATGTTGGCACCAGGGGTAGTCACTGCCAGGGTGCTTGTTGTCTTCAGTGGTTCTTTTACGTCCCAAACTGAGATTGAACTGATATTAACATGATTATAAGGTTCACGAGGAATACACAGTGCCCAATGTTGAGAGCCAGGTTTTTACACCAAATATACCATGCCTGCCCGGATTGGGTATTGAACCCAGGCGAAATGTGCTAGCCTCTCTACAAGGTAACTGAACTGACATTACTCTGAAATCTGATTTTGCATAGCACTGTCAATGACAAGAACCTATCTACACTGGACACTTTTTAAAGTCCCGAATGACTTGTTTATATTGTTGTACTACCGGTCCAACTAGTGGTACTTTTGTGTACCTGATAAACGTGCCAGTATGCTTATTTATTTAATAGAAAAAGCCACCCTGTGCGCACTTTACAATTATTATATTTTTGCTGGGAGAACATAACTTTTTAGAAGAATGACCATTGTCACGCGTGCTATTCTGGCATCTATGGAACGATTTCTCCCTCCCTGAGCATCACATGACTCCCCTAACAACTAAGTATGGATCACTTTCAATGACAGTCGCATTACCGAGGATTGGATATTTTATAATATTTCTATGATTAGGTGAATCTGTCCGCATCCATAGTTCTTGGAAGCTCAGTTTGGCATAATTAGCTAAAACCTCATTATTGCCACATACATTGACTATATAATTATAACATTGAGCAATTTCGCTCTATGGTAAAAGTTTACCTCTATTTCCCGTTGAAATGAAACTGAGGCATAGTAACCGAACTTTCACCATATACCGACATTGTTAGACACTATACTTTTATTAAATTGAGCAATTTGCAACCCACACCGTCATTTTGAACATAAGAGTAATCTTGCCAAAATTGACATTATTGCGTAATTCCCAACTACACACAAGGTGTTTTTTGTGTCTGTAATATTTTTTAAGAACAGATTCAGTGAGTCACTGTATCAGTAAAATGTTTTCTGTATAGTGCGAAAAATATCCACACATAACAGGATCTCTTTTTAACAACATTGAGATAACATGGATGCGTTGAACTACTAGAAAAACACATGTCCCAATACAGGGTACTCAACAAAAACAACACGCATGCATATATCTCCTTACAGGAATGATGGAATTTGTTATATGAAAGTTCCACTGGATGTACGGATTGATGCATATGTTAACGTTCTAAGTTTCACCATCTCCCTATGTATTACTAATACTATTACATCCTAACTCTGTATGTGGCAGTATATCCTGCCGAACTGTTCAAGGTGAGCCAAAAATATGGTATAGACAAACTAGTGAAACTACTGCACATTTCTTTTGAACTAAAACAAGAAACTTGCACAATTGGAATCTGAAGTGATTAAATTCCTACACAACATAGCTACTTTTCATAGTAAAATATACAGAAGATACTCAATGCTCCAAAACTAACAGGAGAATAACTGGTCAACGAGTTTGAGTATTTGAAGGTTACAAATATGAGTAACTACTACTTGGACCAAGTTACGAGTATGAATACTTGAATATCACATTTATAAGTACGAGTATCCCGTTTTAACTTTCACCATTTCAATGACCTTCCATCCATAAAATTTAAACATATCATAAAGTAAAACACATTCTGTCTTACCCTCCACAATGGAAAATCTGTGTAAATATACAGAAATTAATTTCAAAATACATTATCTATATATAGTATATACTAGACTTCTATACTATAAGATATGCTGTCTAATCATCCCCAAATTATAATTATTTAAGGTAATAACAGAAAAAAGTAATAATATGCTAAGTAATATAATATAGACCTATCACATCAGCAAAGTATTGGCCATGTAGAGGAACCATGCGCCACATACGGTTTCCAGCCCAATTCCAGGGCCATTTGGCAGATAAATTTAGATACTCCACAAGTACAACAGAGTGCCTAGGTTGGTAACAAATATATATCTAGATTAAATACAAATGCAAAATCAATAGATTAGACGATGTTTTCTAACTTATTTTTACTAGAAATACAGTACTGTGTGTTTAAGATGATATGCACCATCATCATGACTGTACAGAACTACCAGATTTATCACTAACCGTATATCACTGTTGACTAGTGCAGCACTGGTAAATATGGGGGATATCCAATATGGGCTTACTTTCTATAAATATAATAATCATGAAATAGCATACAATGTGCATGGTATAAAAATAATGCCATTTTTTATTGTCCGTGTATACATTGTCTGTGACTTACAACCTGAATAATCTTGGGGTTAAAAGTTTGACCAAATGTGCTAAATGTTTCAATGTATTTGTATCTACGAATGTTGTGAGAATCGCAAAGTAAATTGTGTTAGTTACAATAATTTTAATTGTTCAACTCTTCTGTTCACAAGTAATTATTTGCATTACATATTTTTCAATATATTCATGACAGAATTGTCATAGACCTCAAATTCTGAAGCATGGCACAATAAATATACGATGCACAGGTCACAGGCAAAAACGAATGAATGAAGCCAATGTAAACAAGGTAATCAATCTAGTACTTACCAGAATTGCATCTCTGATGTTCTTTTTAATATCCTCTATTTTCTGTCGTCGTTCCCTGTAAAATACACGGACGACATTTAACTGTGGTGTACTAGACAGAAAAATCACAGATTGGTAGCGAGAACGTGAGAATAAGCAAATGCCAGAATCCATAATGATCAGGCAACGAACGCTGACTGGTAATTTCTATGCATGTCAACCATTGCGAATGTTCACGTAAAAATTACATTCATTGGCGGCTTACTTACTCTGGTGCAAAACCGTTCACGTGTAGGATTTTCATTTGTTTTACAATGGTGGATTTCCCCGACTCCCCGGCACCTGAAAAAGCAAACATTGCATCGCAACATTAGAATAATTCATTATGGCTGCGAGCCGGCGACAGAGCAACGAGCGGTCGCCTCGGAAAGGGAAAGAAATCGGCCTTAGAAATACAAATACACGCCGGGGAACGCAACTGACCCAACAACAACAATCTATGCGTGGCCCTGTATAACTGTTTGTCCCTCTGCAGCTGTTTTTCGATTTTTTTATTCGCCTCTTTTCGCACTTTTTCGTCCTCGTCTTCTTTAGACCGTTTGAAGCAGCCCATACTTGCGACGAACAAACCTCGGCGCGCCAGGACGACCGTCAGTGTTACTACAGGCCTCGGGCCTCGAACAATCCTTCGCCGGACGGCTGAACAACACCGCCGAAAGCCGCCAACGCAACCAAAATCCAACGCTGTGGTATAATCCTACACCCAGACTGCCATTAGACGCTACAATATCCAGAACGAGCACGGATTATTCATATATTAACGGAGAATCCACACTGCGAAGAAAACAGTTCCGCCGTACGTCAGCCTGACAAGCTCAGGGTGGGGTTACCGAGGCATCATGGGAAACCCACCTATTAGCATAACGCCACGTGATCAGCTGATTTCATACGCATGAATACATGCGTGTTGCTATTTCGGCAATTACTGACGGATTTAATGAAAGAAATTCGTGGGGAAATTCCTACTAAAATGTATCTTGAAATATACTGTTATTTAACGGTAGCAACCGTTGGCCAGCTAATCGGTACGCTGCTGGAATTATTGACGACATTGACGACATTGCTAGGCTCGGTGGAATAAATCATCAATTTCTCGTCAGCGCTTGCGAAGGTTCATATTGTATGCAGTTCAACTTCAAGGCAGGCAAATCATTGCTACGGGTTAAACTACAAGCCAATGCGAAGACACGCAGAGTTGAGCATACACTGTTATGTTACATCTATTTTGGTGCCACTTCTGAATTGAATAATTGTTCTTAATATTTTGTTTGCCAATATCGCATAACACTGTATGTGATTTTTAGAAAGAGATGGAAAATCGTTCACGTATATTTTATAGTTAGAAATTTCATACACCTGTATATTATCTTATTTTATCTTGTAAACAAAGATACTGAATAATATATATCAGTAAACCTTTACAATATCAGGTAAGGTAAATTTAAATAGCTTTATTTTCAGGAAGGCAATAAACACTTTTGTGTCTACGTTTGTGTGTAAAATATTTTCAAAAGGACTTACAATCTAGTTACAGTGAAACATGCCAAATTTGAGGGAAGATAAATTCACTAAACGGAGAGACAACTATTGAATGTCAAGGTAAATTATCTTTGGGGGCATAATGTTCAAAACAATTCAAAATAAAATATGTAAAGAAATTATTATTTTTAGATACAACGTATCAATAACAATTAGTATGTTGGCCTCTTCTTCGTATTAACAAATCGTGTGTTATTATTATCAATGTTTTTATATGCCAGACCTTTTGTATGACCTCTTTGTATCCCTGAAAGCAATTTGGAATAAAAATAGTCGCTTCACCGCTGTATTTTCGAAAAGTTACTGCCAGCATATTGAATACATTTTACTAAATTCTAGGCTTAATACGAATAAATATTGTCAGAACATGATTGTGACACGATAATAATAACAATCATAATATTATATAGGTGCAATTATGTATACACAACAACATTAACTTCAGGAAAATATGCAAGAGATTAAACAGCGAATGTTATGTGTGTGTGTGTGTGTGTGTGTGTGTGTGTGTGTGTGTGTGTGTGTGTGTGTGTGTGTGTGTGTGTGTGTGTGTGTGTGTGTGTGTGTGTGTGTGTGTGTGTGTGTGTGTGTGTGTGTGTGTATATATATTATACACACATACATATATACAACACGCATGCATCCATATACATAAATATTATAATCATGAAATAGCATACAATGTGCATGGTATAAAAGTAATAATGAAATTTTTACTGTTCGTGTATACACTGTCTATAACTTAAATCTGAATAATCTTGGGGTTAAAAGTATGACCAAATGCAAAATGTTCAATGTAATTGTATCTGATATATATATATATATATATATATATATATATATATATATATATATATATATATATATTATACATACACACAACACGCATGCATTCATATACATAAATAGATTTAACCAGATTTACTATAAAAAAATTCGTTCAAAACGTATACCGCTACAATTGTCTCTACTTGGAACCAACAGAAAGAAGACATTGACTAGTGCGCTAGGATTATAGTCTCTCGGTAGGCACTCTGTGTGTTTCTCGAACCGTATGCATTTTATTTTAAACTCTTTCAACGAATTAGCAGATAGTTTATTCCAGTCACAAAGGTGTAAATCGATCTACATAGCAATATTAATTCAAGTACACGTAACCGGAAATGGAACGCTGTACGCTAATATTAGAGCTGCACCATATATATACGGTCTAGCTGGAATACTACGTGTGGTGCGAATATGTATCCATCAAAATTATCAGCAGTGGAAGGATTCCAAGAAATAACCGAGTGTCATTAGTAACTGGGTTGTAAGCATGTGTGGTGTACCAGGAAAACTCTCGGAAAATTCCAACGAATCATAATGCGTCGAAAGTGCAGACTTTTTGTTATAAAACCAAAATGAAAGAAATAAGACGAAGGGAAAGGTGAAAAAGGAGGGAGGGGTGGGGGCTAAGGAGGAAATGAGGGGAAGATGGAGGGAGGAGGGAGGGTGGAAGGAAGTGAGGAAGGGCTAGTTAGACATTAATGGAAACCAATGATAATATCTCGGGCACTGGGTGATCAATTAGGCCTGCATATAATTTACATATGGAGTCTATAATTAATACTATTATTAGCTCCTATCAATGTTTGACCTAGACCGTGATATGTAAGTCTTCAGTGTTTACATTATTTTGGCCCAGCAGTTGGCGTGCTATTCGATTGTTATTAGTTTCAAAACCTTTCTTTAAAAAATTTGCTGCAGTAAGCAGATTTATATGCATGAATCGTGTGCGTGTAAGTTGCAAATGAAATACAAATAGATTACATAATATGATTTATTTATTTATTAAAATGCACTTATAAATGCATATATAAACGACAGCAGTTACAGTTAAACGCGAACCTATTAAAATCATTTTGATATAAATGTGACCATTGTTCTTTTACTTGCTGTGACAGGTAGCACGGGAAATAACCCCCAATTTGGGGGCATAATCCCACCATTAAAATGCAAATATATTATTATGCCGTTCAAAAAATTCAGTTGAAACGCAGTCAATGAAAACGAAATACGCGCGATATATTTGTCAACATTTTGTGCGCTATAAGTTATACGTAAAAAATGGAGCCATAAAATGAGCTAGTTCCACGTATCCAGTGGAAAGTGAAACTGACAACGCACGTGATGGGAAATAGCTGTCAAATATTTGAATACGAAAATCAGAAAATGAGTGGCAATGTCTCTGTATGTATGCAAGTTTTACAATAAATAATATTATTATATGTAAATTAAATCATGATACCATGCATTCTCTTTTTTAAAAAGTCTCAGATAATTAAACGACCCATCACATGACTGTGATATGCAGCACATTGACTCAACATTCGTGTGTGCAGTAACAGTCTTCATTATATTTTTTGCAGCAGCTATAGTACCGTAGTACAAATGATTGTGATAATTATTTTACCAACACTCCGCTCTCTGAAACTCCCCGTGAGTAGTTGCAACCCAGTGGAATATGAGAGTTGCATACATTAAGAAATGCTTTATGGACAGTAGATATTTCATCTGTAAACATAAAGACATAATTTATACAAGTGAACATTTTGCAATTTAAAAGGTTTATACATGTTATTATAATTATCATTAGTTATCTAGGCATATTGTTGTAATTATTATTACTCTGTAACATTTATCCACAAGTTTGATCGTGTTTATTAATATTTTGTACATAGTGTTAAAATAAAATGTTAGTATTATTATTTTAATAATTGATGTTACATGTAGACAATATGTCAAAACTTCCGAAGGATTTCGTATATAGGTTGGTTGGACGGATACAGTCGGTGGTCGGTAGGGTTGTTCGCTCACTCGCTCGTTCGTTCGTGTCGGTGTAATGAACATAATTAACGTATAAGTATAATCGAAGGTCACACAGTAGAGACTTGGTTTCGTACATCCTTTGACACTCGGGGACTTTTGCTGCACTCAGGTGATGCAGGCATGGACATATTCAAGGGATGTTTTCTCGTTGCCCGGTAACCTCTCACTACATGGAATTGCAAGGTGAATAACAACATGCATCGTCCAGCTTTATAGTGATACACGTATAAAAAAAACCTACTTATCAATCCTGGGAGTTCCCACGGTACTATGTCATTGTAAGGTTGTCCACTCTGTCGTCCATTCAGTCGTGATCTGACCAACACCTCACGGTAGGTGGCCCATAGCCAATACATTTCCCCTATATTTTGATTCTCGAAGAAGGAACTACTAGTAAGTAGTAGGCCTAATACATGTCGCACTATCATCATCATCGTCGTTGACGTATTTTCGAGACGGTCATTTAATGACATGTTTTTTTTAAACGTTTAACCAATAATCTGTCGGTGGTGTATGTCTAACCAAATTGTTCAGACACATAATTGTCCGGCATTTGTTTCGTTTATGATGTTATATTATATAATAGAGTTTCCGGATTAACTGCAAGCCTGTGTTCTCTAAGTAAACCTGTTACACCTACTTGACACAACAGCCTCGGGGAGTAAGTTTTACCTAATATCTACTTGATTGTCATCCCGCACTGAATCTAATTTCTTATGAAGCCAGCATCTATAAAATAATTGCTTATTGCTATACTATTATAATCACACACCACCTGCCATATTTAAATAACACTGAGCCTCTTAATGACATGTAATAATATAATAATATATGTATACTCGTGAATAAAATTATTGTCATGGTGGCTTTCTGCAACAAATAAGCTTAGGGCCTACGTTATTTTGGATATATTTTTAGCTGTTCTTCTATTGAATACGTAGTCTGGCTTTTCCCACTCTCTAGTAAATAATATTTTATATTGCCATCTGAAGCCGGTCGTTTAGAGCGTATGGGATCTTAGATTATCGCGCGTTTCCTCTTTTCACAAAAGCGGCCGTTACTGGAATGTCTTAACGGCACCATTGGCCTAGAGCCCGGACAGAGCGCATGCTTCGTCTGTACCGTGATATTTAATATATTTCTATACAGTACCACGCCAAAACATTAATCCCGTTAACAAATACAATATAAATATATATATATATATATATATATATATATATATATATATATATATATATATATATATATATATATATATATATATATATATATATATATATATATATATATATATATATAAGGAGTAGAACAACAGTCACGTTCGATATAAATCAGCATGAGTCGCAAAATAAAGTGCGGTCTCATGCTGCGCGTATAGATAGGTGCATATATTAAACCTTTTGTAATCACCTGTACGCCGCAACACAAATAGTTTTTCTTACGTCGAGCAGACCTAAATAAGGCAGGCTGAACAACCCGATCTGTCCGATAACAGTGCGCCTGATTGTGAGCGTTTTCCACGAAGTCGTTACGTTATGATTTACCTACGAGAGAATTTACAGCAACCGAATAACGTGGAACATTGCTGATCACGAAACGCGGGAAAAAAACCGATGCTAAACGGCAAAAAATGCTCGCCGTACATATAATTTGTTCTCAAGGTAATGCCACGGACATGCGATGTGAACTAGACTATAAGCCTGGCAAATGACAGCCGAGTCACGTCCGTTGTCGCAGCAAACGTCTGCCTAGCAGAAGCCAGGTCTTCCATAAATAACGACCCGCATTTCGATTCAATATTTTTTTTATACTGACTTTAACTCAACCCCCCTAATTACTTTATGTTGCCAACAAACGTGTGTTCGTGTCACATAAGCAGACGCTCGACGCCATGCAAAAACCTCGATGCGACCTGTGCACTCGAATTGGACACTTCCGGCGGCCATATTAAATGTTACGTAATGCTATGTTTAGGACGACCTCCTATTTTCTGTTACCTGACATATCTCCACACACACACACACACACACACACACACACACATATATATATATATATATATATATATATATATATATATATATATATATATATATATATATATATATATATATATATATATATATATATATATATATATATATATATATATATATATATATATATATATATATATATATATATATATATATATATATATATATTTAAACCGCAGTAACATGCCTTGCGTGGTTTGTCAACGATTAAAACAATTTAATATTCGGGATTGTTTTTACATTATTTGCACCATCCAGAGAACATAAGCGAAACGATGACTTGACACTGATCAAAACAATGTTATTTATTTTATCATCATCGAGTATATTCTATTTTTAATGCATTACGTATCAATGAAAGGAAATTAACACGAGCAGGCAAGAATCAGTTCAATTGTCGTCAACCAAAACAAGGCGTCAACTGGAGTCACCTGGAGCGTTTTCAGTGAAGTGACGAATTTCGTGTTTTCAGCAAGCAAACAGGTGATGAATGATACTTTAAAATGAACCATTTTCCAAGACAGTAACGTGGTTGATTGTTTAGGGTTAGTTTTAACAGTCTGGAACATTTCAGCTGTGTCAAATCGAGGAAGGTAGTGTTTAAGATTTTCTCTGTCGAACGGATTATTGTTTGGAGATTATCTCCAGGTGGAAACAGACAGTTTTCTTCACCTTCAAACACTTTTTGGATGGGGTGTTCCCATATCGCACCGTAATCCAAAGAACATGATTCGGATAGAAAACGTGTAGCAACTTAAAGATATAATAAGCAAATACCGAAAACGCGACGTGCACGGAATCAAAATAAATAACTATCATGGCGGGCAATGTCACACGGCGGAACACGGTGAAGGCCGCAAGCTGTTGATGCTGCCCTCTAACGGATAGTATTCGTATATGTAGTCTTCGGTAGATACGTAACATGGTTCGCTGCCACCACGTAGCGCCACTATTGTAGTGAACGTGCCAAGGCATTTTTGGCAAATCAAGTGCAGTTTATTTGAGACGGCATTATGTAATGTATCATGACGGATGTTTCTGACACACTAAACGATAAATTATGCAAAAAACACACACTTGCAGACTAAAATCTATATTTACTATGCAGAGCTGTCTACAAGCTCAAAGTTATATATAATTAAAATCTATGCACATATAGGAGCCTACATGTACCCATGTACACACGCACGCACGCACGCACGCACGCACGCACGCACGCACGCACGCACGCACGCACGCACGCACGCACGCACGCACGCACGCACGCACGCACGCACGCACGCACGCACGCACGCGCGAACGCACGCACGCACGCACGCACGCGAACGCACGCACGCACGCACGCACCCACCCACCCACCCACCCACCCACGCACGCACGCACGCACGCACGCACGCCCGCACGCACACGCACACGCACACGCACACGCACACGCACACGCACACGCACACGCACACGCACACGCACACGCACACGCACACGCACACGCACACGCACACGCACACGCACACGCACACGCACACGCACACGCACACGCACACGCACACGCACACGCACACGCACACGCACACGCACACGCACACGCACACGCACACGCACACGCACACGCACACGCACACGCACACGCACACGCACACGCACACGCACACGCACACGCACACGCACACGCACACGCACACGCACACGCACACGCACACGCACACGCACACGCACACGCACACGCACACGCACTCGCACACGCACACGCACACGCACACGCACACGCACACGCACGCACGCACACACGCACACACGCACACACACAGTGGCAGGTTGACAGGATGTACTTAGCATGTGTATGACATTGTTGGTGGTAATGCTAAGGGCAACCTTAGTGAAAAGATCCCATTTGTAATAAAAAATACGATTTCTATGGGCGACACCTCTTATTTGTCTGATTGGTGACAAAACTTGCTCATGGGAATTGCCTGATATTGCCTAACAGATGATGCTGAAGCCATATTTCGTGATAATTATTCGCCATCCGGTAGTTAGCAAAAGTCCCTTGTCAACAAAGGCTAATTAATCAATTATACAAATGGTGTATGCCAATAATACGCTGACGGAGGTGGCTACTTGCTAACCACTCACATACAAATGCATGTAAAACACCTACTGTCAATGTTGTGAAAAGTACCTTCAACGGTTCAACCTAACCCTAACCCCAACCATAACCATAACACTAACACTGACCCTAAATTTAACCTTGCCACACATAAGAACAACCAAAAATGGGCATTTAATTGTGCGTAAGTGTTAGCAAGTAGTCATTGCCCTGTATATAGTGGCGCAACAAGAAAGCATGTTTATTCACCAGGCAATGACATAACGGTAAATATTATACAGCATTCACCTAACGGTAAATATTATACAGCATTGCCGTAATAGGTACATCTGATATCTGATGACATCGGCGATCTCATAAGAATTATATAAGACATCTGCATAACCGAACTAACACATGGGAAACAATAGGGGCTTACTAGATTGCTATGATTTTTCTAAAAACAAGATGACCGACAAATCAGTTGCCGAAGCAGCTGTAGTTACTGAAACGTCCACTTTCTAATAGTGGCTCTAAAACACATTATGCCGTTACAGAACAAATGCGCGAGGAACGTAAACGTCCCCTGTTCGTAAATAATATGTATAAATGCCCTATAAAGTCTAGCCCCTCGTAGCGTCATGTTCATACTGCCTAGGGCATGGTTGACTAACCACTCCCTCCCCGCGTATACCTAATGATACTTTTTCATAGCGCATTATGCAGTCTTCAGGACCATTCAAAGCGCTTTACAAATTACTCCTTCGCAGACCTGTTCAATCAAACTCCACATAAACGCATAATTCCACTATGAAAAACTACGCACAGCGCAAGCAGTGTGCCTGTGCGTACAAAGCTCTACATCATGTACGGATGGTCCTGCGTGGTGGATTAATATTCATTGAGAAGGTGATAGATGACTAATTTAATCGACACTTGCCGTGTGTAAATAAGCAAAATAGTTTAGTTTATATTTACCCTTAGACCTACAATCTATACATTGGAATCAGGCCTACTTTTTATGTGAATAATATCCGCAAATAACAAAGGTCGAGCGATAAAATAAAAAAGTGAGTATGAAAGGAAGGAGAATTACTTGGAATAAGACCATTCAGCGATGAATTGTTGTCATAGGTCTGTTATTATAAACGGAAACAGAACACACAGTTCAGAGAACAAATTCAACACCGATAAGAATCACGCGTGTTCTGATAAAAAGGCAACCGGTTTTTATTACCGGTACTATAGTTTAAAAAAGTCGTGCACTTGTAATCACTCAAGTCGCACACTCTCTGCACTCTCTTTCAAGCACGTTGGCCTGACAGCCCTCTTCTATTATTAATGACCAATGGCTGGCGGCGATAGAAATAATTTCTCGACGTGTGAACACGTTTTGTAGAAGGGTTAAATCGACTTAGAGCAGGTACCACTCACAGGTATTTTCACCATTTCTAAATTCTTTTATTAGTGAATGCCACTTTATCCCAAGTGACATTAAGTATCTTCCCCCCGATTCGTTTACATATGTTAGTGACGCCCATGGCTCTAGGAGCTGGCTGGATCATGTGCTTTGCACCCACTCCAGTCACTCATCTGTCTCTGATATGGTAATTAATTATGACTGTGTCTCTTCGGATCATTTTCCTCTATCGTTTACCATTTCTATCAAATTACTACCCACTTCTGAATCATCCACTACGCAACAAACTTGTAAGCCCAGTCCCATGTGGGATTGTGCTTCCTCCCATGACCTTCTCAACTATTACAACAATTCTGGTTCTCTTTTATCCGGCATTGACGTACCACATGCTGCTCTAAGTTGTACCAATCCTAACTGCCATGATGTAGCCCATCAGCTGCTCTTGTGCAAATTTTATAATGATATCATACATTCTCTTACGGATGCTTCCGATGTCATTCCTACTAAAACGTATAACACATCCCGAAAATTCAATGTTCCTGGTTGGAACGACCTAGTCAGGGACTCTCATCAAGCTGCCAGAGAAACTTTTCTCATCTGGCGGTCTGCTGGGAGTCCGAGACATGGTTCTTTGTATGACTTAATGAAAATTAAACGTGCCCAGTTTAAACGCAACAAAAGACATTGCGAAAAAAATGCTGAATCTCTTAAAGCGGAGCGTCTAGCTTCCAATCTGAGCAGCCATGATTTTAAAAACTTTTGGAAGGGCATCAAACAAGCAAACAATGCCAGGTTACCTAACCCCAGTAATGTTGGAGGTGCCTGTGGTGCTGAAAACGTCAGAAATATGTGGCTTCAACATTACCAATCACTGCTTAACTCTGTACCCGAGTCTACTGTTCACATTCATAAGATTGACATGTATTGTAGCAATATTCAACTTAGCGACAATATGGTTGTTAAAGTTAAAGAACTACAAGAATTAATAATTGCTATGCCTGTTGGTAAAGCCTGTGGCTATGACCATATCAGTAATGAACATGTTAAGTATGCTAACGAAAAACTACATATTCTTATGTCTTTGTTGTATAGCAGTCTGTTAATACATGGTTTTTTACCTGATACTATGATGACAACAATCATAGCTCCTATCATTAAAAATAAATCTGGTGATTTGTCCGACAATAATAACTATAGACCCATTGCCCTTGCCACAGTAGCTAGCAAACTATTTGAATCATTAATATTATCCAGGGCTATCCCATTTCTCATTACATGTGACAATCAATTTGGATTTAAAAAGCATCACTCTACTGAGATGCTCATATTTCTGTTAAAAGAACTTTTTCGAAACTATATTGCTAATGGGTCTTCTATGTATGTTACTATGTTGGATGCCTCCAAAGCCTTCGACAAAGTTAACCACAGCAAGCTATTTGGTAAATTAATTGATCGTGGCTGTCCAGCTTTTATTGTACGCATTCTATACCACTGGTACGGTACCCAACAATTTACCATCAGATGGTGTCAGGGATTTTCTAGCTTTTTTACTGTTTCCAATGGTGTTAAACAGGGTGGAATCCTTTCCCCCCATCTTTTCAATGTGTACATGGACGACTTAAGCGTCAATCTAAACAAATTATATATTGGTTGTCTTTATGCTGGCACCTTAATCAACCACTTGATGTATGCTGATGACCTCTGTATTTTTTCTCCCAGTGTTGCTGGTTTGAGAAAACTTACTGATTGTTGTGCCAAGTATGGCGAATTGTTCAATATTACTTATAATGCCAAGAAGTCCTTTTGTATGGTTATTGACAACCAATCCCAGGACAGGAAACATTTTCATTGTATCCATCTCGATAACCATCCATTACCTTATACTACAAAATGTAAATATCTTGGTCATATAATCAACAATAACCTGACTGATGATGACGACATAGCCAGACAAAAAAGATGCCTTTATGCCCAAGCCAATGTATTAGCTCGAAAATTTTGTCTTTGTAATATTTCTACCAAAATTATTTTATTTCAAGCATACTGTGCTCCTATGTATACTTCTAGTCTTTGGTGCACATTCAAAAAATATAGCCTCAAAAGCATTACTGTCGCATACAATAATAGCCTCAGAATTTTACTAAACTTACCCTCAAGATGTAGTGCAAGTTTTATGTTTGCCACCAACTATATTAAATCCTTCAATGAACGCATTCGTTCATCAATTTTCAGTCTTTTATGTCGTCTTCATCAGTCAGATAATATCCTTTTTATTAATTACCTTCATACCGACATTCATTTTAAGAGCCATTTGTACTCATACTGGAGGTCTTTATTGTACACATGTCATTAGTATTGTATTTATTTTTGAATCATTTTTTATTTTTTTTTATTTTATATTTATTTTTACAACTTATTTAATTCATTTCCTCATATATTTAGACATAACTTTTTAAATTTTACACTTATATTTTTACGTTGATCTCATTGCTTTGATTGTATTATATGTATTGTACTTTTTTTTTTTTTTTAATTGTATTTTATGTATACATATATGGACGTCTTGTCTGAAATAAACCTTATTACTACACAAAGGCAAAACAATCGTTCCGTTAGCATATAACCATGGGCTTGGGCTGGCTGAGTCCCAATAATTTAGGTGGATGGGGCTAGATATAGGTTTATCCCCACTATTTAGGATATGCATTTTTGTGTGTGAAATTATGTTTAGGGTGTGCTTTTTTGTGTAATTGTGTTTTTACTGAGAGACTGAATGTGTTTTTGCGCAGACTACAGGGGGTCGCAAATCGAGATATTTTTGAAAGCCCTACCGAGCGCAATGGCTCAGGGGTAGAGCTTCGGACTCTCGACTACGAGAACTCGGGTTCGAATCCTGTGCCGCGGTATTAAAACCTTGGGCAAGCTTTTTCACTCTACATTTCTCCAGTTCACTCAGCTGTATAAATGAGTACCTGGCTATAGACAGTGGTGGATATGTGTACGAGCAACCATCGCGTATTAATTGTAGCATATGGCTACATGCTTCCCAGAGAAGCCGAGATGGTGTCTAAGTGAATAGGTCTGTCAGGGAAATTAAGTGTAAAGCGCTTTGAATGGTCCTGAGGACTGGCTACTGCGCTTTAAAAGAACTTGCCTATTGCCTTTACTAACGAATGAACACGCCGAAATCATAGCGGCGATTCATTTTCAACAGCATTTGGGTAATCTCCAACGGTTTGCTTATTAAAACCCAGCGTTTTATAGAAACAAGTAATACGTAGTGTAAGTACGCTCTTTGCTGCTTACAAATCCTGGCCCTGGTCCACAGCGTGTCTGTAATTTTCATGCAAGGGTACAGGCTGACTAAACCTCCAATAACAAGGGCGGCGGAATTGGCAGGAACGTTGGTTACAACAATGGATTGCATTAAGCAAACGCCCATCGCACCGACACCCCCGGGCAACGCCGGGTTATCCCTGTAGCACAGTGCAGGATGAAACACACAGTCGCCCATCACAGAGGATCTAGGGTTGGCGAGTGCATCAGCACAGTCTATCGACGTATCTCCTCTGTACTCTGTCCCAGTTGCTGTCGTAATCAATGATTTCACTACAGCCCAGGACACTGGCACGAATACAGCAGCGGGATGAGATAATGCCAGGCGTTTCCTAGAATAGATCTTTGATGTTGGACATGAATACCGGAATCTGTGCGATTCTGCAGTCGGGAAGTGCATTGCCTCGTGATGGCCGACAAACACATCAAATGGGGCGAAGTACAAACGAGCCAGAGTGTGTATGGGTGGGCTTATATTATATAGGTGTGTGTGCGTGCGTGCGTGCGTGCGTGCGTGCGTGCGTGCTTGCGTGCGTGTGTGTTATAAATTATATAAATTTAGAAACCTAGTTTGCACCGCAACATCAACATAAAATTCATTATATTAAATTACATTATGTTATGTTGCACCGATGTTATTGTTCGTTCTCTACTGTTAGCTCCGCATCTATTGTTAGCTACAGCCGAAAGCCCCGACACGCTCTCACTCTACATCACCGCCGGAATCCATTTCGAACTGAGAACGTCGCGTTGTTGTCAGTTCTGTGGCGGTATACATAATCATGAAGCGAATGATTCTGCAACAGACATGCAGTTACTTGGAAATAAAAGTCAAATCTGACGATCGATACTGAGACAAGAGGCGGCACGGCACGGCCAGCGCTCTCGCCGTCTGTGTCCGCTTGAAGACAATGGTTGGTCAACGGAAACGCCTGAAGAGGAAGACAAGCGCTCTCGTATCGTACAGAGGTAATACCTCGGCCCAGATCGGGGTTCCCAGTGGATGGTTTTTGGATTTATGACACATCGCGGGTAGTCTTAGTGTCTTGTTATTGTTATTCTCATCAATATCGTTATTATTACGTGCTTTATCATTGTAACTTCTTCATTGATTGTTTCTTCGTTTTCTTCTTCTTGTTGTTGTTATTGTTGTTTTTGTCGTATATTTGTTCTACTTATGTGTGTATATGTGTGTATGTATGTGTATGTGTATGTGTATGTGTATGTGTATGTGTGTGTGTGTGTGTGTGTGTGTGTGTGTGTGTGTGTGTGTGTGTGTGTGTGTGTGTGTGTGTGTGTGTGTGTGTGTGTGTGTGTGTGTGTGTGTGTTTATGATTGTGTGTGTGTTTATGATTGTGTGTTTGTGTGTGATTGTGTGTTTGTGTATAAACTCATTAATACCATATACCAGGAGAAAGCAGGGAGGAGATGGACGTGGAAAAGCCCAAACGGTGTAACGAAGATCGAAATTGATTACATCCTAACAAACAGGCTAGACATCGTCACAGACGTAACGGTCATCAAATCAACTAACTCAACAATGGAAGTGACCACAGAATGATTATGAGCAACATAAAATCGAACGCAGACGTGGAAAGGAAAAACCTTGATGACCAAAAGGTCACCAAAGAGTAGATGCCAAGCAAATAGGTTCAACAAAAATCGAATTCCAACTCGAATTGAGAAACAGATATGAAGAATGGGACAGCAACATGCAACGGCCATATAAACATCAAGACATTGAAAGCAGGAGAAGATACCATCTCGAAGACACTTGCTAAGCTTACATTAAATGCTTATCAGAAAGACAAATAACCTCCGATCCGCCGACGACATACGCATATGAGCTAATACACCACATGAACTACAACACATGCTACAAGAATTAGTTGACAAGTCGAAGACAAAGGTGATGAGGGAAAACAACACACCAATATGTGTCAACAACACTCTACCTGCGACAGAGATACAGCACCAGAGATACAAACCAAGACAAGGAGATTCAAAGAAAAATCACGGCTGGATGGAAACATTTGCCAAACACCGCGACATCTTCAAGGGTAACATTGGAACATGCTTGAAGAGACAAGTCTACACCTCATGCGTACTTCCAGCAATGACATACGGCGCAGAAACATGGGCACTCACCACCCAAGCAAAGAACAAACTAGCAGCAGTACAAACAAAGATGGAAAGGTGTATGTTAATCACCACATACTGGGACAGAAAAAAACCATCTGGGTAAGAGAAAAGACAAAGGTCACAAACGTAATTGAACAAGTCAGAAGACGGAAGTGGACCTGGGCAGGGCACGTCAGCAGGATACGAGATAACCGATGGACACTGCGTATCACCATCTAGAAACCATACAAAAGGAACAGACCTAGATGATGGCCGGCGAGACGGTGGAGAGACGAACTAGACGACTACTGGAAGGGTACCATCTGGCAGAGGATAACGCAAGATAGGCAAATGTGGAAGCAGCATGTTGAAGCCTTCGCCCAACAACGGGACACTATGGCTGTACAATAATGATGATGATGATGACGATGATTATGTATGTATAATAACACAAGTTTTATTAGCAACAAAAACATCATACAAATACAATAGAAATACATTTGATACCGCAAATCATACCGTACTAATAACCTTTTTACTGACAGTTGTATAAAGCCCACGGTATAAAGGAGTTACGGAATATATTTGTATGTATGTATGTATGTATGTATGTATGTATGTATGTATGTATGTATGTATGTATGTATGTATGTACGCATGCATGTATGTATGTATGTATGTATGTATGTATGTATGTATGTACGCACGCATGCATGCATGTATGCATGTATGCATGTATGCATGTATGCATGTATGCATGTATGCATGTATGCATGTATGCATGTATGCTTGTATGCTTGTATGCTTGTATGCGTGTGTATGCGTGTGCGTGCGTGTGCGTGCGTGTGCGTGCGTGTGCGTGCGTGTGCATGCGTGTGCATGCGTGTGCATGCGTGTGTATGCGTGTGTATGCGTGTGTATGCGTGTGTATGCGTGTGTATGCGTGTGTATGCGTGTGTATGCGTGTGTATGCGTGTGTATGCGTGTGTATGCGTGTGTATGCGTGTGTATGCGTGTGTATGCGTGTGTATGCGTGTGTATGCGTGTGTATGCGTGTGTATGCGTGTGTATGCGTGTGTATGCGTGTGTATGCGTGTGTATGCGTGTGTATGCGTGTGTATGCGTGTGTATGCGTGTGTATGCGTGTGTATGCGTGTGTATGCGTGTGTATGCGTGTGTATGCGTGTGTATGCGTGTGTGTGCGTGTGTGTGCGTGTGTGTGCGTGTGTGTGCGTGTGTGTGCGTGTGTGTGCGTGTGTGTGCGTGTGTGTGCGTGTGTGTGCGTGTGTGTGCGTGTGTGTGCGTGTGTGTGCGTGTGTGTGCGTGTGTGTGCGTGTGTGTGCGTGTGTGTGCGTGTGTGTGCGTGTGTGTGCGTGTGTGTGCGTGTGTGTGCGTGTGTGTGCGTGTGTGTGCGTGTGTTTGCGTTTGCGTTTGCGTTTGCGTTTGCGTTTGCGTTTGCGTTTGCGTTTGCGTTTGCGTTTGCGTTTGCGTTTGCGTTTGCGTTTGCGTTTGCGTTTGCGTTTGCGTTTGCGTTTGCGTTTGCGTTTGCGTTTGCGTTTGCGTTTGCGTTTGCGTTTGCGTTTGCGTTTGCGTTTGCGTTTGCGTTTGCGTTTGCGTTTGCGTTTGCGTTTGCGTTTGCGTTTGTGTGCGTGTGCGTGTGCGTGTGCGTGTGCGTGTGCGTGTGCGTGTGCGTGTGCGTGTGCGTGTGCGTGTGCGTGTGCGTGTGCGTGTGCGTGTGCGTGTGCGTGTGCGTGTGCGTGTGCGTGTGCGTGTGCGTGTGCGTGTGCGTGTGCGTGTGCGTGTGCGTGTGCGTGTGCGTGTGCGTGTGCGTGTGCGTGTGCGTGTGCATGTGCGAACCATGATCTATGTTTTCCATTTAAAATGTTCTTTTTGACTTTGCTGCTCTGGGTAGACATTTAAACACCGTCGCATTGAACTGTTCAAGTGGTGACAGGTCGAACAAAACCAGTTGTCAGAAATCGCGACACCGGGCATCTGTTTCTTTGCTCCACTGCAGAACACCGCGTCGCTATTAACGTTGCTAGTGTTACACTGCGAGTAAATCTCTATTACTTATGCAATGCGCAATTCCAGCCGAGCGAGTAGTAATTCAAACATTGCCTTTAATGTTCAATTAATCGCGCTCGGTTATTAGCAGGTTACGCCACTCGCCGGTGTTAGGGTTACGAGCACGGAAGGCGGTATCCAGTGATCACAAATAGCCTTCTTCTACGTATATCCTTTATACTGCAATATGTACGACTTCGTTCCTAGATCGGCAGCAGGTACCCCATGTACATTCTCGTGACGTCTTTGACCATGGGCTCATGGGTTCAGCACGGGAACGTCGCCCGAGGGGAAGGATGGGGGGTTCAATTCCATCATTTTGAAACGTTGGCAATTTCGTTGAATTCACATCCCCGCTGTTTGTTTCTTTTGGAATATTCACTAAAATCCGTCGGTCCATTCTAAGCCACGGAAGTAAATGCCAGATACCGGAATAATACACTTTGTGGATTCGGAGATCGATTTTGATATTTATATTAACCTCCTTACTCACTGATGGGAGCACACAAATGTGAGCAAACCTATGTATAAAAACACGGTTTCCATTTTGTTAAGTTCACCAAAGGGGTGGACTAACTCGGTCGTGTACGACAGCCGTGTCGTCGCTGAACCCTGCCGTGTTTGGACAGACGGACTAATGTAACAGAGGACCAGGTCCATTCAGCCGATCACTGTATCGGACAATTTTGCGCTCGGTACACCCAACTAGTTCACTTCCTCGGTACCTGTCGTCAATAAGAAATTATCTGTTCTTGATGTGTTTGTAATTTTTCACACAGCTGAGTGAACTGAAGCAAGAGAGAGAGAGAGAGAGAGAGAGAGAGAGAGAGAGAGAGAGAGAGAGAGAGAGAGAGAGAGCGAATTTACCCAAGATTCGATACGGCTGCTCGAGGCTCTAACCCGGGTTTACTCGATGTACAAACCCTGCTCTTGCTGCTGCGTCTCTTATGTTCTATATAAATCAGCCTTAACTCACCTAGATCTGCCTAGGGGTAGTGGCTGATCTTTAGGAGGGGTCTTTCGACATTCGGTGCACATGTATAAGCCATAGACATGTTTGAGAATGTTTCCCGTTGGTGTTGACTTTTAACATTGCACAAATTCGAAGTCACTGAATTTGTCACGTGATGACCATACTCCGGCATCGGAGATAAAGAAGTTTACTTCCGCCCCAGCTTGCAGGATGCCAAGAGCGCATGCGTGATGCCCGTTCGGTTTGGCATGTCATGTTGATGTTGGTAACATAACTAAACTCTCTTTGGGAGTCGTCGTATATGGATGTTGCAACTTTGACGACGAATAGTAAACAGAAGACGTTCCCGCTGTTTCGGAAGTGTTGATGATGATTTGGCTTCTTTGTTCCCACGACTTAGGGCAGCAATGTATTCTGACGCCAGTTCGAGGGCAACAATTGTGGAAGTGTTGGAAAGACCGCTTATGAATGGCAGAAGATGCTCCTGGGATTGGACACAGAAGGCGACATCATCTGTAGTACTGTTGTTTTAGTCACATCCTTCAACCCTCGCAATGTGTTGAAACCAAACGTTTGTTCTCATATCTATTTTATCATTACCAAGCTTATGATGTTTCTAAATAGTAGACCTTAGGAACTGTATATTCTATATTATTTAAAAAAAATCAGTCGGTGGTTATAACACATCCGTACTTCAATCGTTTTCCGATGCATACCTGTTGGGCTATCAACTTTTCATCTACTCGGATATAAATCTTTCGCCCTGCATATTGGAGAAAAACTTGGTTGAGGATTGGTGGACATCCAACTGTCTTCAGTAAAACCAATTAAGAGGGCTACTGTACTTATGTAGTCGGACTAAGCGTGTTGTTCATTTATTTTCGCTGTTTTATAACTGTGATGGGTACCCAGGACACAGAACAACAATGATGTCCACGAAACAGGTGACCAAATGTGGTCAAGTCACTATGACCTGACCACGTACAAGTAAGTACAAGCGGTTAACAGCATGTTGTAAAATGCACGAACGTCAACGTGTTTGAGTACAGCACGGTGCGTATAAATCCCACTCTAGCGATGTCTACGCTGCGTGCCAAGTCGTGCCAAGTCGTGCTTAATACATAACGAAAGGCACCACCATGGAGACACGCGCACCGCCAGTGGCGAACACGCAACGTGCATGCACGCGCCACGTGTAGCCAGTCGGCCGTTAATGCGATTATGCGAACGCGGTCGGTCGTGAAATTCTCAGGTTCTGACCTGGAACGCTGCGGATTTCACGAGAACTGTTCGCGTCGCTGCCCCCGTTTGCAGGCGTTCGCCAGCGGTTGAACGTCGTTTGGCGAATCCTTACACGTTCCCCCGGCTATTTGCGATTGGTTCCGATCTACCGTTAAGACGGCCAAATCAAATTTCCACAGGTGCGATGTATCCACAATGAGCCCGAGCTATCTGCATTAACAGTAGCAGATTACATTGATGCAGGTTTGGTAAAATGTAGGGAAAGGACGGGTAGAAGTGAGCCCCTCGGGCAAAGTGGGCCCACGCTGGCACAGCTTTCCTGGTATACAATGCTGTGAATGTAACGAGTTATAGACCCACCATTCCACGTCGTATTTGTTTGTTTAGCGGCAATGCAAAGCGGTGAATAACACATTTTGTGTAGTAGGTACTTTTCTTTAAATACTTGATGTGCCTTATAAACATCACATTTTCATAAATGGTCAGGGTACATAACTGTAAATGTGGGCCATTGAGCAATCGTCTATAGTTAGTTAAATGAGGAATTTATTTTGGCGAGAACAAACGCATTAATCACTAAAAGGCGTCCGACCAATAATCTATAACAGAGGCCAAAGTGGGCCTCCTGGCGCTACAGTGCGAAAAACTACAAAGAGAGGGAAGACTGGATCATTACAGGCAGCCCTTATAAGAAAGAAGCGGATGCCACGACAAGACTGGTAACAAAGCAGAGAGGGCACGCAAAGGCTGGGAATACGTTAAAGAATAAGAAGACATAGAAGGAAGACAGCGACACTGCGTCTTGTCTGTATTGTTCGGAATTGTATTTCAACAACAGAAAAGTTGGGTGCAGCAGTACTGGGAGCGTGGCCAGTGTGTGCACCGTGCATGTGCCGGGTATGAGCTCGGCGTGTTTATGTACGAGATTTGTGTCAACGATTAAGTGGAATCGCTTAGCTTTGTGAGGGGCCAACTTTGGCTTCCACATTTTGAAAAAAATGGGTATCTTTTTAAAACATGTCTGACGTATTGTGTTTATTGAGATATAATAACTAGACTGTACATACACTTAGTCAAGTTACACAGCTAGATAGTGTAGCAATAAAATTAACCTTTTTTGTACATAAATGTCAAATGAAGGTCGATTGGCGCTTAAGGGGTCCACTTTACCCGCCCTTCCACTATTTTAGTAGACTGACACTCTCGTCACTTGTAAATACAGGAAGTCAATCGACGGGTGAATAATGTGCACTGATAATAGCTGATTAAATAATTGCAAATGTCTTAGAAGAGTAAGATTTCCTACACATGAAGCTAGCGGAACTTCACCGACGGCTCGGCACACCGATGTCCATTCGGCTGACGATCATTACAGGAACACGCAATGGAGCGTAATTGAATTTTGAAAAATCAGTTGCCTTGATTCTTGCGAAAGAACAAAATCAGGCTGTCTGGGGATTTTGCCAAAGGTAAGTACAAAGGTCGCAAGAGCGTGCGGACATGCACTAGTATACGTTGTGTATTTGTTTTCAAAATCAATTTCAAATGAGGAGAATAAATTGTATAAATGAGGAGGCACCTTTAATGAACGAGGAGGCCCTTTTAAACGAATTGATGAGTCACATTTGATGATGTGAAGAGGCACTTTTAGCTCATTGGGGAAGCACCTTTAATAAATGAGGAAGCACGTTAAATACTTGACGAGGCCCTTTTAACGAATTGAGGATGCATTTTAATGGAGTGATGAGGCATATTTAATTAAGCGTGTTGACGTGGTGAGGTAGTGAAATGTGTTGTTAATAAAACGCCAGGCAAGTACGTGTTTCACAAACCCGACATCCTTGACCAAAATAAGTTCCATCCATATAAGATCTATCCATGCATGCAACGTCGCAAAAACATGACTACTATAGTCTCCAAATGGGCCTGAATTAGTCTTAATTCAGAATAATGTGGCGTCTAAATCATTAAGCGTATTGCATTAAGTTCGGAAAGTTCACTCGTATAATACATCTTGAACCTGTTTAAAGTACCAATCCATCAAAAGCATATCCATCACACGTCACAAAAACACGCCCATTAAAGTATCCAAATGGATAATTCAGAATCACGTGGCGTTTGAATTGCTAAGCATGTAAAAGTTCAAAATAGTTCGCTCGTAAAATGTTTTTTTTAAATACCATTAAATGAGGGACTTTTAATGAATTTAGGAGGCATCATAAATGAATTGAAGAAACATTTTGAAATGAAGAGACACCTTTAATTAAGCGAAGAGACACTTTTACTAACGTTATGAGGCACCTTTAAAAAAACAAGGAAGCAGTTTTAATGAAGTTAGTAGGCATCATTTATGCAGTAATGAGGCACATTTTAAGACATTAGGAGGCACATTTAATGAATTTCGAAGATAATTATGTTGAATGAAATGAGGAGGGATAGTTGATGAGGGTCATTTGACGAAGTGAGAAAGCACATGTGATACCAAGGATATTATAGCTATAGAATCCTTGATGATACTCTATATTAAGGTGGGCAGACCTTGTGCAAATGTGCGGACCTGGCAAGATGGTTAAACGTGTTCTAAAAAACCACCAGACACGTAGACTGTTACACATACTCGACGTCCTTGACAAAAATAAGTTAGACCCATCCACCCATCCATCAAACGTCGCGAAAACATGCCTATTATAGCCCGCAAACGGCCAAGGATTAGTCCTAATTCGGATTCATGTGGCGTCTGAATCGTTAAGCGTGTTTCTTTTAGTCCGAAAAGTTCGCCCGTATAATGCCTCGTGAGCGAGCCTCAGCTCGACTTGTTGGTCTGGCCAAGGCGAACCCCACGTGAGTGTAATTGTATTCGCAAGCTGCAGTCAAACGATGTTGCTAGAAGCTAATGCTTAATGCCCTTTCATTCAGCGACGAGAACATAATAGCGTGCAACTTCGTACTGGGCTAGGCGGCAGGCTGGAACACGCTAAACGTTTAACACGCGGTGATCCATCTTCAGTATCCATAATCCGTTACGGAACCACACGAGGTCGGAGTGGCGGAGGACAACGAGTGATTTAAATATCCCATTCAAGCGGACGCCGTCAGCCGTTAAATCTTGCCGATTCACGTAATGCGTCAGAGAACAGAAGCAAACACAAGACCGGTTGGTTGCTGCAAGCCAAAGACGGCGCCCAAGCACCACGGAGCCATAAAGTACTACACGTCGGCTGTAACTTATAAGGACTTTGGGGACGTCATGTGCTGTGGAGTCAGACCACATTTGCATTTTCCATAGGCGACCATTATAACGTTTCCTTCATTTCCTACTAATCTTGATGACATCTGTTATTGACAATTTCACAGCATATTTCATAGACATAGGTTCAGTAAAAAATTCGTGAACTTTTAATACCTCAGGCTCCCACAAACTTCTTTCAAACCTTACACCCCTCCATTTCTGCTTGAACCACCCACGGATTGCCCCTGATTACATCACCAAGCAAAATGACAACTGTATTAATACGCAGAAATGCAACGACAGACAGCTATCATAATTTGACACGCCACGCTGCACAAAAACATAATTTCTACTCACTCCACACTACATAATTTTATGTGCTCACAGAAATTCAGACAACCTGCATAACGCTGTTTTTATAGGGTACTCAACAAATTTTGTAAGGCACGCAAAAATGCACACACAGAAACAACAAAGGCCCACAGACGGTATATTGCATCAATCTGTTCAGACTCAGCAAAACGATTCTGGTCCTACATCAAAAACTTAAAAGTAGATACCATTGGAATACCAACCCTAACTAAAGACCACCAGACAGAATCAGACAGTAAACGTAAAGCAGAGATCCTCAGTGACCAATTCAAATCAGTATTCACAAAAGAAAACACCAACTTTCCCAAAGAACCATACTCAAACGTACCAGCTATGCCTGACATTACCATCACAGCAAAGGGAGTCGCCAAATTACTAAACGAATTAAAAACAAACAAATCAACAGGACCCGATGACGTACCAGCAAGAATATTACAACTTGCTGCCAATGAATTAGCTCCAGCCCTTACAGAATTTCTTCCAAAAATCAATCACCACAGGTGAACTTCCCATCTCATGGCTGCAAGCCAACATCACCCCAATCTTTAAGAAGGGAGATCGAACTCTTCCATCAAATTACCGTCCCATCTCCCTAACTTCAATATGCTGCAAACTCCTTGAACACATTATCTACTCCAACATAATGGACCACCTTGACCTGCACTCAATTTTATCTGACAAACAACATGGCTTCCGCAGTAAACACTCGACTGAAACGCAGTTAATACTCACAACACATGACCTATCCAAATATCTAAATAATAAATCACAAATAAACATGATCATAATGGATTTCTCAAAAGCATTCGACACTGTCCCTCATAACCGGGTCCTAAACAAATTAAAAAGATATGGCATCAACAACAAAATACATGCCTGGATTTCAAAATTCCTTACATGCCGTGATCAGAGAGTGGTGGTCAGTGGTGCACATTCCCCCCTGGACCCATGTTGAGTCTGGAGTACCACAAGGCACGGTACTAGGCCCTCTTCTCTTCCTAATATACATCAACGATTTACCTAACAATATCCACTGCACAGTCCGTCTGTTTGCAGATGAGTGTGTCCTGTACAGAGAAATTAACAACCAATTAGATTCACAAGAACTACAGAAAGACCTAGATGAACTAACTAAATGGGAACATGACTGGCAAATGAACTTTAACCCTGACAAATGCTTTGTGATGGGACTAACTCATGCAAGAAATATAAAACAATTTTATTACACCCTAGGAAAAACAATACTACAAGAAACAGACAGCCACTCATACCTAGGAATATGCATCACCAAAGACTTAAACTGGAACAAACATATACATCAGATAACAGCCTCAGCAAACCGCACCCTAGCATTCATCAGACGCAACCTCCACTCATGTCCCATAAACATCAAAACAACAGCCTACAAAACCCTAGTCAGACCACTCTTAGAATACTCATCCTCAGTATGGGACCCCCACACCCAGACCCTTATAAACCAAATAGAAATGGTTCAAAGACGCGCAGCCCGTTTCTGTCTCAACGACTATACATCTAGAGAAGCGGGCTGTGTGTCAGAAATGCTAAACAAATTACAACTACATCAATTAAAAACCAGACGAACAAACAGACGCCTCACCATACTCCACAAAGCCATCTATGGACACCTATCCTTGCCTGTCAATAACCTCCTCCAGCCCATACAACGCCTATCAAGACATTTAAAAAATAAAGCTTTCAATACCATTCATGCCAGCAAGAACTGCTATAAATATTCATATTTCCCTAGAACAATAAGAGACTGGAATTCCCTGCCAGATGCAATAGTTAACATTTCTAAACCACAACATTTCAAACAAGCCTTAATACACGACTAACAACCCAACAGCATGCGCACCCAACCCTGACCGTTTGACTCCACCAGGAGTGTTGGCCAGTATACATACAAGACAAGACAAGACTCTTTGGTCGCTCGGGTAATGGCGGACGAACACCTTATTGTGGTCTTACACCTGCTGCAGGAAGGGCGTACACTCGCTCTACAGAGGAGAACAAGTCAAATCAAATCTGATCTGAGATACCTTACAATTAAGTTGAATTAACAAAAACCGTTTAACAACTGTAGTGGAGAAGAGAAGATTATGTTGATTTTGAAAAGGTGGTCCTTAGTGGTTATGAAAACGTTCATATGCGTATATTATCTCGCTTTAAAAATAAAATAACTATATAGAGCAGACGGAGAATAACGTTAGTGATCTGCATCTGTTGATAATTTTCTCAATATACTGATATTGCTGCTTCTGCGAGAATACTTTGGCAGACCGTACAATGTTTTCTCCAGGAGAAGTCCAATATTGGTGAAATTAATACCATCATCGTCATTTTCTTGAACTGTCAATCAGAACTACAATTTTGGCTATTACAATCTATCTGTGTATGTTATTAAAGGCGTTCCTGTAATCAGGCCGGACTGCACTAGGCTGGCTACACATGTCGTGACATATTCAAGATTAACGCACTCATGCGTGTACCTTCTACATGACCGGTAAATATCTGAAATGGGAAAGCTGGAACTTGTTGAATGAGTAACAACAGTCTCCGTCGCGTTAACTCGTGTAAATCCTAACGTTAACTCTTTGTCCGCTCTAGTCAGTTAGCGTTTCCCTTTGTTGGAGCTCGGACCCAGTTGTACGGAGATTATTTTGTGGTTATCATTACCTTCTGCTTTTGCCTGCATGTGCACACGCACGCGTACGCAAGCACACCAGTGACACCAAACACACGCACGCACGCACAATTCGTTTACACACACACGCACGCACACACGCACGCACGCACGCACGCACGCACGCACGCACACACACACACACACACACACACACACACACACACGAAAAATGGTATTAATTCGCTAACTTGAAGGCGCTGTAACATAATGTCCTCCCCGATACGAATTTGGGGCATTGGCCTATGATCTCATGCATTCATTAAACAAAACCAGACGATAGTTTTGATCTGATATTATTGAATAATTATCCATGTTGCACCGGCGCCATTGTGAAGCTAAATTAGATTTATCCGGAAATGTTTAGCAACAGCAAAATATGACATTATTAGCCGGAAAAAGTTCAAGGCGTTCCAGATTTAAAACACTTGTAATTGTCATAATTAGTCGGTTTGATTGTTGGCCAGCGAGTGGGTGTAATCTAATCTATATGAGCAGTTGTCGTTTTACGATATAAGCGTAATGAACACACATAACTAATTTGATATTTTTAACACGTTTTCCATTTGAAACAAATCCGTATGAAAACAAGATGCGATAGTGTTGGAAGTGTTGGGAGCAATAGCAGTAGTGAATAGGACTGTCAAGAGATGAGATATAAAATGTCAAACTTTTACTGCCGTTTCGTCCACTTCACCTTGCTCTAGTTCACTCACTCTATGATTAAGTACGTCTTTATAGACGGTGGATATTTGTGTGCGAATATTCTTTGTGTAGTAATTACATCGCCATGGTTGAAAGCTACCCAGAGGGGGCGAGGTGGTGTTCGATTGATCAGGTCTGCCAGAGAGTGAAGGGGACACGCCCCGAGCAGTCACAAGGACTCGATACTAAGTCATAAAGAACGTGTCTTTTTATTACATGCAAATTGCAGGATCCCCGTCGTTCAGGGAGACTCTGTATAAAATGTCGTGACGACTTGTAATTTGTCCACTGTACAACTTGCGCATTTTAAAGCAACACCATTAGCTATTTTATGTTTTTAAACGGTATTATTAAGAGGTTTGTTTTTACCGCACGGTTCAGTATGTCGCGTGAAATTATTCCATTTATCACGCACAAAAAGTATTTACATTAAGATCCGTATCTTTATCAGTACATATACATCATGTGGTAGTGGTAGTGGTAGTGGTAGTGATAGTGATAATGATAGTGATAGTGGTAGTGGTTGTGGTAGTGGTAGTGGTTATGGTAGTGGTAGTGGTAGTGGTAGTGGTAGTGGTAGTGGTAGTGGTAGTGGTAGTGGTAGTGGTAGTGGTAGTGGTAGTGGTAGTGGTAGTGGTAGTGGTAGTGGTAGTGGTACTGGTAGCCTACAATTTGTGACGTCGATTTTCATACCACTTTTACAGTTGTGATAATTGTGTTAATGCCAAGAGAACCCGTGATGGCGATATACGGTGATTTTTATTTTGAGGTTCCATTGTATAAGTAACTAGATTATACGTAAAACATGTAGACTGTAGTTTACAAATTGTCTTATACAGTTAGTCTGCATCCTTTTCTGGTAAAGGATATTATTCATACACCAGTCAAACATAACATCTCTCACCACGTTTAAGCACATGTTATGCACTTCGCAGACTGTCTGACAGAACGGAAACTGGTTTGATGGCCTCACAGAGCCGTTCATCAAATCCACAAAAACCCGGTAACGGTCGACGCCGAAGATAACACGGACAGACATTGTAAATCGCCGACAAGAACTATGCCGAGACGTGAACGCCGGTGTCGAGGCGATGATCAGACGCATCAACCCACGCCTGTTGTTGTCGGCTCGCGGCGCGGCCACATCCAGACAGGTGTGACAGCGTTAGAGCGCTGTGCTTGTCAACATCACGAGAGCGCGATGTTGACAAGCAAGAAGTTCACGAGAAACACGTTCAGGTAACGTTTCACGTGGACATTTCACCAGTTTTGTTTCTCCGCAGGTAGAAGGGGCTTCTTCTTCTTCGCCTTTTCCCACTAGGTGGGTCAGCGGCCCGAATTTATGATTTCCAGCATGTTCTGTCATTGGCATCCTCCGGGGTGATCCGCAGTGCATGCATATCCCTTCGGACTCCATCCATTCATCTTCCTCTTGGTATTTTTCCTGGCACTATCATGTCAACAACTGCTTTCACTTCGTTGTTTTCTCCCATTCTTTGCATGTGTCCATACCAGCGTAGTCTCATTTCTCTGGCTTTCCTTTCTCTTGTATGCTATTCACTCGTAGGTCCTTTCTGGTGTCCACACTTTGTCTCTCAGTGTTACACCTTTAATTCTTCTCAACATCCTCATCTCTGTTTTTTCGAGAATCCGTTCCTCTTTCTTTCTAACTGTCCAACATTCTACTCCATACAGAAGTACTGGTCTAATGACAGTCATGTAGAGCTTGATCTTTAATTTCAAAGGAGCGTTAAATTGAAACAAACGATAATTTGGGGGCGCTATGTACAAGACATCCGTGAGGCCTGGGCACTCGACACTTGTGGTGCTTCAGTAGTAGGTAATAGGAACACATAGGGCAAGTGAAGAGAAGGTAGTCTAAGAGGTCAAAAACCTTCCAATTATACCTCCGAGACTTGTCAGAACATTTTGAATGCGCCGGAACGAAATTAATAGTGGGCGGAATGAGCTGGGAACTGGCTAACGAAAGAAGAAGTTGTGTGACGCAAATGAAAGACTCGACTATGAAAATTCGTTTGGATTATGTCAAAATTAAATATTTTTCATTCACGTTTATAAATAAGTTTAATGACTCGTGGCAACACATTCGGAGTTAGTTCGAATGTTTTGTATAAGGTGAAAAAATTATTTGCTCCCATTTGAAACACGAACTAACTATTCTAATTCAAATTTTTTATATATATATATCTTATTCATTTATAATTAATTGATATACGGATTCAAATATGTTACGCCTCTCTTTACCTTATTCGTTCATAATATACCAAATAACCACAAATAAACCAAGCAATCTTTTTTATGTATTATGTGGGCAGACACACTGCGAAACAGCCCAAATCAGAGATCATTTGTGAATCTATAGAAGATGTCATCAAATAGAAGACTACTGTGGTTTGGACACATCTGTCGTATGTAAAGCAAAAGCTTAAGTAAATAGCCCACAACGAAGATTTCCGAGGGACAAGAAAGAGAGGAAAAGCACGAAAAAGATTGAGCGATCAAGTCAGACAAGATGCTGGACTCCCACTGCGAACAGATTATCAGCTGATTTTGCAGATGCTAGTAGTGTTAATAATTTTATGTTTAAAAATAAAATCGACATATACCTAAGAAGGGCTGGGTACATTTAGATAGATAGGTTGGACTCTCGATACGCCAAAGGGCTTCCTTGTCCACCTGCCATTTAGAGTTGATTCTCTAGGTGGCAATCTTGTTAAATCTTGTTAAACTGCAGAGTGGCGTGCTCTAGATGGAAACCATCTATAGATATGAGCAACAGGAAGGGTCAGATCGACCTAGGCGGTTAAATAAAATAAACCAAACCAATAAATAAAGCTGGTGTGACCCCAGTAGGAAATGCCAAGGTTCCAGTCACAGGGTTGCTTCGTTGTGAAGTCAGAGTTTTCAAGACTGTGCATACTTATTAGGCCTACTAGACCTATAGAAGTCCAACTCTACTGTGGTTCACAAATATCT
>OZ024862.1:5014129-5016629 GCA_964017155.1 Oasisia sp. SBJ-2009
CGAGATGAGGATGTTGAGAAGAATTAAAGATGTAACACTGATAGGCAAAGTAAAGAGTGTATACATTAGTAAGGAGCTAGGAGTGAATAGCATCAAAGAGAATGTAAGAGAAATGAGACTACCCTGGTATGGACACATGCAGAAAATGGAAGAAAACAACGAAATGAGAGCAATTGTTGACATGATAGTGCCAGGAAAAAGACCAAGAGGGAGACCAAGAGGGATTTGGGTGGATTGCGTCCGAAGGGATATGCGCAGCAGGAACTGTGGATCACCCCGGGGCATGCCCAAGACAGAACATTCTGGAAATCAAGAATTCGGGCTGCTGATCCCAACTAGTGGGAAAAGGCGAAGAAGAAGACTGCCAACTGTCAAAGAACATAACACGATGTATCATTGCACGTGTGTTTGTTTGCTTGTAATAAAAGCAATGGTCTTTTTCAAAATGTTTGACCAGATTAGGAATGTGTGTTACAGAACATTAGGAACAATGTGAGACGTTTGCATGACGTGTTGTGCTCCAAGATGACTAAGACGGGAACAAAAGCAGAGGTGACACTTTCTACAACCACACACACGTGGACGTCAACACACACGTGGACGTCAACACACACGTGGACGTCAACACACACGTGGACGTCAACACACACGTGGACGTCAACACACACGTGGACGTCAACACACACGTGGACGTCAACACACACGTGGACGTCAACACACACGTGGACGTCAACACACACGTGGACGTCAACACACACGTGGACGTCAACACACACGTGGACGTCAGCGAACACGTGATAATGTCCGAGCCGAGGACACCTGGGAGTAGGATAAGCGCAGTATGACAATACCCATGCTTGATTAGTTGCTAATAGCGCTTCACAGTAGATTAGGAGAAGAGCAACATGCATTCACTCGTGTATTATCCCTCGCACCACCACTGACCCGACATTTGGCCGGAGAAGTGACGACGTCTCTGAGAACATGGGCGACTAGCAGTTTACAAGGATGCTTTATCAACGCCAGGTAACGTGGATTCCGGGTGACACTGCTTATGTAAGACCAGAATAAGGTGTTCGTCCGCCATTACCCGTGCGACCAAAGAGTACCATATAAAATAAGCGTTATGCAGGTTGTCTGAATTTCTGTGAGCACGTATGTAGTGTGAAGTGAGTAGACATGATGTTTTTGTGCAGCGTGGTATCAGAGCTGTCAAATTATGACAGCTGTCAGTCGGTGCATTTCTGCGTATTAATACAGTTGTCATTTTGCTTGGTTGATCTAATCAGGGGCAATCCGTGGGTGGTTCAAGCAGAAATGGAGGGGTGTAAGGTTTGAAAGAAGTTTGTGGGAGCCTGAGGTACGAGAAGTTCACGAATGTTTCACAGAACTTCTGTCTATGGAGGGTAAATATGCTGTGAAATTGTCAATAACAGATCTCATCCAGATTAGTATGAAATGAAGGAAACGTTATAATGGTCGCCTATGGAAAATGCACATGTGGTTTGACAAAACTTTCTTCCCAAACGTGCGTGTATCACACTGCAGCTGTCGTGCACCATTGGACACATAGGCTGGGAATGCAACTTCAGCGCCCTTGGGAGAAGGAACACATAGAACGTCTTCTCTTCTTCTTGTCATTGCAGCTCAGCACTCTGTACTAGCCACGTATGTACGTGGCTAGAGTATTGTCGAGCTTGGTCGGACGCAAGTAGTGGGTGGAGTTGCGCGGGGGGGGGGTAATAAGACATAAATATGTACTTATGTAGGCGTTGACTGCAAAAGCCTTCTAAATGAATCAAGTGATTGTTTGCTAACTAAGTGTTGTGTGCATTTGTTCCATGACTTGATGGTGCTTGGAAAGAAGGAGTGTGTGTAGGCTTCGATGCGGGTGAATGGTTGTAAGTAGCGGTGTGTGTTGCCTCTGGTGCGTGTTTGAGCGGCTGTGAGTGCGGATGTTGTTACGTCTACTAAGTTGTTTGTAATACGATACAACATTACGAGCTTGGCTTCCGCCCGCCTGCTCGCAAGGGACACCCAGTTCAAGCTTTCCAGCATGGTGGTCACACTGCTGCGTCGATGGTAGTCGCTCTTCACGAAGCGTGCAGCATGTCGCTGCACGTTCTATTTGATGTTTTTCTCTGTGGACGGGTCCCATACCGTCGAGGCATACTCCACGATTGGCCTGACAAACGTTTGATAGCATAGCGTTTTGATAGCCTCGGGGCATCTGTTGATGTTGCGCTGTAGGAATGCCCTGGTGTTGTTGGCTTTCTTTGTCACATTGTTGATATGTTCATTCCAAGACAGAGTTCTGTCTATGGTTACTCCAAGGTACTTGGCGCCTTTAACTTCCTTTAGTTGATGTTCATGTATGGAGTAATTGGTGAAACTTTTCTTTTTCCTTCTGTTAGTGATTCGGATGATTTCGCATTTGTCTGGATTAAACTCCATCAGCCAGTCCGCTTCCCATGTTTGCAGTTTGTCTATGTCTTCTTGC
>OZ024862.1:5019129-5384234 GCA_964017155.1 Oasisia sp. SBJ-2009
TTAGATTCTTGATAAGCCAATGTGGCTTCGTTCCGGGTACACATTCCGTCCTGCGTGCTGCCTTGGATAGCAATCTTATTATTTAACCTTGTTATTTTGTCACGGTGAACAACGTCACGTGATCAGAGCGAGACATCGCTGTGAAATTAGTCACGTGTGTGCGAATCATCTTGTGAAACAATCACGTGGCGCACGCCATATTGATTAGGAAAATTATACAACGTGGCCAACTTCCGCACTTTAGGGTATTTTTGGTTCGTTGAAGCTTTATCAATCTGCGTGCATTTCAACTGATAACAATGAACTTGACTATATATGTAAACACCCTACCGTCTTGGCTACCGATCGTCTTATTCCGTAACGTTTTGTCTGTTGCACCCCAAGACTAACACCAACAAGGAATATTTAAAAAGTATTTATTTACAGAAGCAATTTAATAATTACGTAATTAATGTAGAACCCGATGCAAGGGTATAGGGTTTTTACGTTTCAACATTAAAGGAACAAGCAACCATAGTTGTGGAACTAACATAACGGTTGTGGAAGTGTGACGTCACACACTCACAGGCGAAATGTCCAAAATGTCAGCCTCCAGGGAGGTTCACTAATTATCCGTAAAACTTAATAATAATCATTTCAGAAAAAAAAAATGGGATATGATTCAGTGAACATTGTTTAATGGTTTGAGCATTTTTGTACTTTTGGGTTGCATGTTCCTTTAATACATTCCATAAGACTCGCCGTGATGGTTGCACAGGTTTAGCCGCGGGTGTATTAGTTAGCGAATACAGGAATTAGTCTCTATTACCAGCTCTAAGTGTTTCCGTCAACCGTCCTGTCTTCCTGTCCGTCTCCCGGCGTACTGTCCGTGGGGCGGAGTGAGACGTGTCTGTTTAGTTTCACATGTAAATATGGGAAACATATATTGGCCTGGAAATAATCTACTTCCAAGGTCATCTTGGCAACTTAGGAAGCATCGACGGTAGATTTGCGTCTGTGGCCAGTGCAAACCCATTGAACATTTAAACAGCAGAATGATAAATTATTTGAACATTAATGCCCCCCCCCCTACTTTGACGTGTTCTGGTTCACTTCTTCACACTGCAATGTACATACCAAGGGGCTTCGCAGTACACAAGCAACACAGCGCAATTTCAAAATACTACGTTTGTGTACAGAGGTCAACGAGAGGTCAGACATTCGAAACTAATCTTTTCGTCATCTGCGTGTCTTGCACGTGTGATGTGCCACTTCCTGGAAGCGTCTTTCAAGCACTCCTTCAGTCGCCAAGTCACCATCGGCAACAGCTGTTCACAAGTACCGCCGAATACCCACGAGCGAGAAATACGAACCGCGAACTACACAGTCCTGCCGGTACCTCAGTAAGATGAATAACGTCGTCACGTGACAACGGCCGGCGAAATCGCGCGAACGGATGTATAGTTTTGTTCCATATTGAAGCATAGTCAATGCATCTAAGTGGGTATTGTATATGTTGTTTAACCCATATGTACTCGTGTGTGTGTGTGTGTGTGTGTGTGTGTGTGTGTGCGTGTGCGTGTGCGTGTGCGTGTGCGTGTGCGTGTGCGTGTGCGTGTGCGTGTGCGTGTGCGTGTGCGTGTGCGTGTGTGTGTGATGTATGTGTATTTATGTGTGTTGTGTGAGCATGCGTGCGTGCGTGCTTGCGTGCATGCGTGCGTGCATGCATACATGTATGTATGTATGTATGTATGTATGTATGTATGTATGTATGTATGTATGTATGTATGTGTGTGTGTGTATGTACGCACGCATGCACGACAGCCTGCACGCGTACACACATGCGTACGCAACTATCACATGTATCCAAGTACAATAGAAACATGTTTGTACATAATTATGCAACATGCACTACAGTTCACCAACAACAATGATATCCACGAGCCGTGCGCGGCCGCATTAGCGGTGTTTAGCTGGCAGTCTCGCGTGCCACCTCTACCGGACCATTACGAACTCACCCGCCTCGTCTTGCGGGCGTGGTCAGCCACGCTCTCGTCTCACATTGCAAAGAGGAGCACGAAGTATCTACGGCAGGCGTCCGCACGCACTGCGTGCCTCAAGCACTCCGCCTCTCGTGCAAGTTCACAGCGCTCTGTCGTAGTTGTCACTACGATGTCATGACAACACGACGGACGGTTTCTCGCCATAAAGGAATGAAATTGGGGGTACACTGATACGCGTATTATTATGTAACTTTGGCAACCATTTCAAGCTACAGCATTAATAACGTTTTGTATGAACCTACTCGTTAATGTTTTATTGCAACGTCACTTGAGCTGAGGTATTCGTTAGCAATATAAGACTGCATTGTAAAATACAAACGATATAAACTTATGGAGACTACACGGAACCCATTGTCATTGTTGTTACTAAAGGTTATCTAATCGTAATGCATGTATAAATTCTATGCAAAACAGCTGCCCTTGAATGAACTGGTACATTTGAAAGAAAATGGCGATTGTATGCATTTGTCTCACGGTAGTAGCTCCTAAGTATATTTACACAGCGACTCTTTTCCCTTTTTCAATATCTATCGCGCCATTTTATCTTCAACCGTCTGAACTGCTACCCGAGTCACTGAAATCTAGATGACGACACTGCTGTTTGGTACAGTTCGACGCGCATGCGTGTGAACACGGGTCTACCGTGAGGGGGCGCTCCCGATACATCGAGTCTGGGAAGTGTTCGGACAGTTCAAGGAAACTGAGCAGTCGCGGCGGCAGCGGAAGTTGTCTGACGAGTGCGCACGCGCGTGCGCCTATGCTGCGCAGAATGCGCGCGCGGCACTGATTCGCTAGGGAGCGGGGAGAGGCCGCTTCCTGGAACAGCCACTCCGTAAACACGGGTTTGTGGTATAGTGCGAGTGGTAGGACTTGTTCCCGTACCCATGAATCGTTGAGGAAGGCCGGTCTCACATCAACCAGGAGTCTGGTTAGTCGCAGCATGCCCGCGGTGGCCGCCTGGAGCACAGAGGAACGACTGTTGTAATACATGCAATAGAGGTAGTAACCCTATGCATTATGTTTAGCTTAACGGATTAACAGTAATAGTATATTTACTGTTCAATGAGCTGACGTGTTGCAAAATTTTCTGACTACCCTTTCCAAAGCTAAGCATAGTCTCTTGTTTAATATAAGATTCTCAGAACGAATAGGAGAATATAATAGATGGTGCGCTCGCTTGCGTGTATGTATGTTATGTATGGGCGCGTGTGTGCGGGCGCGCGTGCGCGTTGAGAGAGAGAGAGGGAGAGGCGGGTGTGTGTGTGTGTGTGTGTGTGTGTGTGTGTGTGTGTGTGTGTGTGTGTGTGAGAGAGAGAGAGAGAGAGAGAGAGAGAGAGAGAGAGAGAGAGAGAGAGAGAGAGAGAGAGAGATAGACGGGAACGGGGAAGCGGAAGCGGACGCGGACGCGGACGCGGACGCGGACGCGGACGCGGACGCGGACGCGGACGCAGACGCAGACGGAGAGGATGCTCTAAACCGCTGTTTACGATGGAATGAGACGTTGGGGCGTCTCCCGGGAGACTGACGACTCAGCTAACGACAGTAGCCTGACCTGCTGGAAGTAGGACTGTTTGTCCCCGTCGTCCTTCCCCGCGACACTGAGCCGACAGCCCCAGTGCACCAGCGTCATGGCGCACTTCTCCGCCCGCTGCCGTAGCGCCATGTCCAGAGGCCGCTCGCCCCACGCCTGCCGCCGGTTCACGCTGCAAGCGCAACGTACTCGTGAACTAATCACCACGTGACCTGTTGCCTAGCAACAAAGCCCATCAAGCTTACAAAATGGCTGACCCACAGGTCAGTAAATCTGATATTGCAGATGTCATACTGCCCTGGTAATGTAGTGCTATGTATACAGTAAGCATATTAAAAAATGGAAACTGAGCCATATCACATGACATCAGTCATAGCTGATGGGTCGAAACTTCGTACATTTCAAATACAATGCACCAAACTAAGTTAATTTATTACAAAATATATAGTGAACATGTTTGGTAACGGGAGTGAACCCATTAACGACAATTGACGATTTCAATGGTTGATAAGTTTTGCAACTGCTAAATCAAATATTCCCGTACAGCTAGTCGTTTTAAAAGTTGCGTTGCGCATCGCATTAGTTCTAATGGCGTTACGGATATCTTCCTAGGCAACAGGTCTCGTGGTGGACAGATCGGTTGACGATTTAGTAACGTTTTTCAGTTAACCAAATTGAGTGGTCGTATATTCCCCAGGTGGCATCACAGATTCACAATATCGCCCTAAGGCTAAGGCCTGTGGTTTGTTATACGTATACGTCATACGTGGACGAGACGAGTAAATACTGAAACAATGAGAGTCTCCCTTATCGTACAATTCTATACGTTTATTTTCTGTATACAAAATGTATTTTATGATCGAATAAATTATTCTTATTCTGTCGAGAGAGTTCACGAACCTGTGGCCGAACGCAATTAGCAGACGACACATCGTGGCGAGGTTGTGGATGATGGCGATGGCCAATGGGGTGAGACCGGCGTCAGAACGAGGCTGGACGTTACACCCGTTTCGCTGAGGGCAAAAAGTAAAGCAGTTACTACAATGTCTAATTATAATTCGTAAATCGTCAATTAAATTTAAGTTGCTGTACTTTATGATTTAACATCTGATAATTGGACCATTTTATTATACGAAAGTCCTGACTGTAGATACTAGCTCCGTATCAGTTCACCAATGAAAATCGTTGAACATTCACTCAAATGTTGGCCTGTGCTTTAAAGTAATATATTGCGCTGGCATTTAATTGTACGCAGTATAAACAGGATAGAAGGAAATGTTGCAAACGCAGTCAATTTTCATACAACTTGCAAGCGGGTTTTAACCGCTATCGACGTACACTGATGTGATATAAGGGTATCATAAGTACATAGAGTTTTACAAACTATTGGAAATCTACATCACACTCAAAATTTGCATAAATTTCAGACAATAATAATGGGTTCACTCTCATGAAAACTGTGCAGAAATGGAACATGAGGGGCCAAATTCAATATGTGTATTTTAAAACTATTTTAGTGCCGACTGAAAGCTTAACATCTCCTGCCTTCAGATATATAAAAAGAGAATCAATACCTAGTCTAAATGTTGTTCAATCAGGATATTTTCAATCAAAGCATACTAGTGTATAAATGGTGACATTGTCCGCAGCTAGCATGATATGTGGGTTATTTTCACAAACACATTTTAATAAGAAAACATAGAGCTGATGATGTTGTATGTCGTTAATATTATGTGCAATACAATACTACATACAAGCTTGTCTTTTTACTGAATAGTAAGTGATACATTGCAACTGTGGCCAAGTATCTGCGTCTCTTGCGCACACGCAACTCGGACACGACGCACGTGGCGTGTTCGTTACATACGAGAGACATCCCGGACTCTCGCATCAAATTCAATTCACAAACCAATCATATCGTAAAATGTCACTGCATCAGTACCAATACATGTTATTCATTTTTTTAAATGTGATGAACTTTGCTCCAAAAGCCATAACATTTACGTCACGCTGAATAAACATTTTCACGGTGTTCTTACTTAACATCTGGCATCGGCCAGACACATCGACTTCAAACTTCCGTAACTGCCAAACGGAAGGTTGCTAAACAGCCATAACAACTGAGTATGTGGGGAATGAACCCGAAACACTGTGTTCAAGCGTCGTTTCAATTGACAGCATAATTTACATACAAAGAGATCCAACATTTCTCCGCACGTAACACATTTTTCGGACGCCATTTCTTCGCTATGCCCAAAATTTCGCGAGAAACGGCCTTAATTATGTTTTATGACATGGCTTCTTCCAGTAGGCCTACCACAACACTTTATATTTGTTTTGTTTATATTCAGCCAAAATAGTAGTGCCCAGCCCAGCTTTTCAGGACACCACATGTTGCGTACGGATGCTTTTTTCCGTTCGTTTTTTTGCGATTTCTGCGATTCTGTAACCAATTTTGTCTTCAATGTATAAGTTGCACACATAAAATAAATTATATTTATTTTCATTTCACTGCACCCACTGTTGGCTGTACAGTTTTCAGTAGAATAAGCCAATGACATTCTCAAAAATAACCGATGTCATGTTTGTATTGAGAACAATAGATCCCTAATGATAAAATGAAGCTACCCGTGGAGCTGGCTGTAACACGGGTCTTATGCACTGGCTTACTACGGGCGTGGTACAAAAGACAGACTGGACATTTGACCCACCAGCAATAGTTCGGCGATGGTGTACCGACACTGACTGACCGCCAAGTGAAGAGCGGTCAGCCTATGTTTCGTGCGAGCGTCCACTTTGCATTCAGCCTTCAATAGAAGCCGGCAGGTGGCGACATTGTCTGTGCGTACGGCGCTGAGGAGAGAATGTAAATATCATATGTCGAAGACCACCAGTAGGGCCGCACCAGTAAGGCCCAACCAGTAGGGCCCAACCAGTAGGGCCCCACCAGTAGGGCCGCACCAGTAGTGCCTCACCAGTAGGGCCACACCAGTAGTGCCTCACCAGTAGTGCCTCACCAGTAGGGCCGCACCAGTAGGGCCGCACCAGTAGGGCCGCACCTGTAGTGCCTCACCAGTAGGGCCGCACTAGTAGTGCCTCACCGGTAGGGCCGCACTAGTAGTGCCTCACCGGTAGGGCCGCACCTGTAGTGCCTCACCAGTAGGGCCGCACCAGTAGTGCCTCACCGGTAGGGCCGCACTAGTAGGGCCGCACCAGTAGGGCCGCACCTGTAGTGCCTCACCAGTAGGGCCACACCAGTAGTGCCTCACCAGTAGTGCCTCACCAGTAGTGCCTCACCAGTAGGGCCGCACCAGTAGGGCCGCACCAGTAGGGCCGCACCTGTAGTGCTTCACCAGTAGGGCCGCACCAGTAGTGCCTCACCGGTAGGGCCGCACTAGTAGGGCCGCACCTGTAGGGCCGCACTAGTAGGGCCGCACAAGTAGGGCCGCACTAGTAGGGCCGCACTAGCAAGGCCGCACAAGTAGGGCCGCACTAGTAGGGTCGCACTAGTAGGGCCGCACTAGTAGGGCCGCACTAGTATGGCCGCACAAGTAGGGCCGCACAAGTAGGGCCGCACTAGTAGGGCCGCACGCACGCACGCACGCACACACACACACACACACACACACACACACACACACACACACACACACACACACACACAAACACGCAAACAAAAAACGCACACACACACGCACATAAACACACGCTCGCTTGCACACAAACATAAAAAAATTAAACCTCTTTACAGTCGTATAACAAAATCCATTTCCAAGTTAATACCTACGTCATTAGCAGGGATTCCGCCTCGCTTTGAGAATCAGTAGTCTCGTCCAGAAGTGGGTTCTGTGCGTTTACGTCGGCACCGCCATTGATGAGCAGACGACAAATGGCGACCGAGTTGGAGGTCACAGCCCGATACAGCGGTGTACAATCTGTGATATAAATACAAAAAGCGATTCGTTCATGTTTTACAATCATCAACTTCTGTTTTGCAGAAAAATACACAAAGCTTCAGATCACCATAAGTTCTGCATGACAATTAACACATGAATGCTTGATATTTTGCTAACCTGGGTTTGTACTAATAACCTTGTTTCTCTCACAGTAACGTACATTTGGAACGTTCGTGCATATTCTGTTGAAATATAAGCACCAAGCAGACAACCTACCCTTAGGCACACAGACAGTGGTATCTTTTTGTTGAACAATTACACTGGTGAAGTCAAACATATCCCATTGGGGGGATTTAAAAACGTCCTAAGAGCGTTCGGATTACACGCACGCGTCCTGAGGTCGTAGTAGTTGACGTCACAGTCGTACTTGCCGTCCGCCAGAAGCAGCTCCAGCAGCTCCGTGTTGTCTGTCTCCACGGCCAACCTACAAATACAATGTCCGTGAAGGTCGACTGAAGCCTAACGCTAACATTTCTCGACAATGTCTGACAAACACAGAACACGTTTAAAATCTGATCCATTCACACCACGTTAACTCTTTCAATGAACCGTGTTTATAATTTATTTTAAAGTGACACTTTCACTAACGTTCTGTTATTTTGCAGACCCAAAGTAAAGTTTCAGTATTTCACATTGCAATGATTTGGAACGTATGGTGCTGCTGATGCTTCGGTTTCAGTATTAATTTTGGTCCGTCGCCAGCGTGATGTGTCTCTCTGTCTTATAGTATAATTAACAGTTTGCAGAGAATGTGCGATACTTTATGTGCATATACAGACGTTTGGTGGTTTCTCTTCTCAGCCTGTTGTGTAAATACATTGTCGTTTTCTCTTTTCATTCTTACCTAAAGTTATTACTTCATGAATAATCAACATTTTGCCCAAATTGAATATATATTGCCCAGATTGAGTATGTTATTGATTTGTTGTAGTTGTATTAGGTTTCTATATTGATGTAAGCCTACAGTTGTCTGTCTGTCTGTCTGTCTGTCTGTCTGTCTGTCTGTCTGTCTGTCTGTCTGTCTTGCTGTCTGTATGTCTGTCTGTCTGTCTGTCTGTCTCTGTCTCTGTCTCTGTCTCTGTCTCTGTCTCTGTCTCTGTCTCTGTCTCTGTCTCTGTCTCTGTCTCTGTCTCTGTCTCTGTCTCTGTCTCTGTCTCTGTCTCTGTCTCTGTCTCTGTCTCTGTCTCTGTCTCTGTCTCTGTCTCTGTCTCTGTCTCTGTCTCTGTCTCTGTCTCTGTCTCTGTCTCTGTCTCTGTCTCTGTCTCTGTCTCTGTCTCTGTCTCTGTCTCTGTCTCTGTCTCTGTCTCTGTCTCTGTCTCTGTCTCTGTCTCTGTCTCTGTCTCTGTCTGCCTGTCTCTGTGTCTGTCTGTGTGTCTCTGTGTGTCTCTGTGTGTCTCTGTGTGTCTCTGTGTGTCTTTCTGTCTTTCTGTGTCTCCGTGTCTCCGTGTCTCCGTGTCTCCGTGTCTCCGTGTCTCCGTGTCTCCGTGTCTCCGTGTCTCCGTGTCTCCGTGTCTCCGTGTCTCCGTGTCTCCGTGTCTCCGTGTCTCTCTGTCTCCCTGTCTCCCAGTTTTTGTGAACACGTGCAACTGATGTTTGCAAAACCACATCGATGTCCCATAGATGCAGCGACGTAAAACGTCATTGCGCTCACGCATACACACATGGCGATGACGTCATGGTGACGTTTATGATAAGTTTATGATATTAATGTTTACAACCTTAGTTAAAATCTTTCCTCTTCAAAAGAGTTCGTATTAATGTATTAATATAAAATTATTATATAATTTCTTGGCAGCTACGATATAAGTTTCACCAGAGTCTCTGAGTTTCACAATCACTCAAGACGTCCGGGACTCTCATCACGTGACATGCATTGTTTCTGCGTAACAACCAGTCGTGGGCACAACGTCTAGCAGCTGGGCGGGTCGTGTTTTATGGCGTCTTTCATCGCTGGATTACAATGCACTTCCACCTGGAAAACCTAAACTATCGCGATTATGAATTACGGGATGGCTACCTACGAATCGCTGATTATGATGGCAAGGGTCAAGGTGATCTGCAAGAAGGATTACTCGCGAACGTCGATGGAAAGAGGCGAAACGTTCAATTCTTTACAGTTGACAGTAGTCGTAATTATTGGGTGTTAGTTTGTAGCGCTGTGGTTTACTCTAGGTAACCCTGGTCGGGATTGTGTAAGCTGTAGTCGTTGGTTATATACTTAAACTGGCAACTCGCATGTTCCCCTTTCTATAACAGGTTTATGAAGTTGATTGGCCGGCTCGAAGATTCCTTCCATGGCTACGGCTGTTTGCAACAGTCAGTAATTCTACGTTCGGTATAAAAATTACATGAGAAAGAAAATGACTGGCTGATTGTCGACGGTGCCCATTTTATCCTTTGATGTAACATTGCTTTAAAAAAAACTTATGTAATGTATACTATTGCATAATTCACATTCGAAATACTGCACTAGTCACGCGGTGTTTGGAGAGGCATATGTAAGAACCGAGCGACCTGACGATATTTCTTTGGTTAGCGTCTATGTCGTGGTCATAGCTTTATGCAGAGACCCTTCCACCCGTCATTTGGACGGATAAAACCCGTTGTGGACGGGTAGTAATATGGGTGGACGGGTACAAAAATGAAGGAGCAAAAGAGGTCTTCCAAAACCATAGATATTGTCAGGTATGCCTCAAAAGTGAGTGTAAATACTGTCACATGTGTGTTTTTAGTCAATTTCAGGTCATCAAACACATTTAAAGTTAGTAAACTGGCTTAACAATTAACATCCATGTGTCCACCAAAACATGTCTGACTGGCCATAATTTGGTCTTGCATAAAGCCCTGGTCGTGGTCTAATAATAACACTCCCTTTTGTTCCTCCTTACAATATGTCCCGAAATGCTTCGCGCCGACCAGTTACGCTTCCGTTGTGTGACATGGGGGAGTAGGATGCGACACGTTTCCCCACCCCTCCTGCTTGCCCTGGTTCGTTACAGTAACATATATGTACACTTGGTATTGCAACCCGCGAGAGTCTACATCGACACATTTAATATATACGCATACTTCACCGCCTGGTCACCTACCCGAGTGGTCTGAGCCCGGTGACGTCAGCGGCGTTCACATCCGCCGGATGTTCGGCGACCGACATGAGTAGCTCGGCCATCTTGAGGTTGTTCCGCTGACACGCGACGAGCAGGAGCGGGGGCCGTAGCGGGTCGTCCAAGTCCACCACGTCGTTCACGCTCGGTCTGTACCGGTTCACGAACTTCGCCATCTTGTCGACCTCGTCGCCGGCGACGAATCGTACCATCTCCTTCGCCTGTCGTAATGCTTCCTCCTTCTCCTTCGCCGTCTTCGCGTCGTCAACTTCTGTTGAGCCTTCTGTTCCATCTGGATCGTCTGGACTGCCTTGGACTTGGTCATCCGGTTTGACGTCGTCTTTCGCCAGTACCCGAAAGTCCGTCTGAGACACAGGTGCTGGCATGTCGACGACGCTCCCGGATTAGCCAGTTGAAGAAAGAACGTCGTTGGAACTGGCGCAGCACAGTTTAGTAAACACCGTCGACGATCGGTAAATTTGTATCCAATTACAGGCGGACACCCACACAAAGGACCGCAGCGCGCGTGTCCCGGGAATTGTGCTTGGCAATTACCGTGATATATGCGATTAATCTTAGATCGTATGAAAAGCTCAGCACGTTACATAGTAATTTACCAGTGCACATGGGTGACCATTGTGTCGCCGATGACCGCAGTTATGGCAAGGTGGTCGTCAGTGCAATATGTCGTCAGTGCAATATGTCGTCAGTGCAATATGTCGTTAGTGCAATATGTCGTCAGTGCAATATGTCGTCAGTGCAATACGACGACGACGACGACGAAGAAGAAGAATAAATATGTTTAACACATAAAGGTAATCGGTCTTGTGGTGTATTATATATATTTTACCTGTATGCATAATGGCTCTTTGCATGTTATATTGATGTTGGCATTGTGGGGTTTTATGTTTTAATTGATCTTATTGTTTCATTATTGTTTACATTGTTTCAATTATCACCATTCCACTGGACCAGTTGCAATGTGAAATACAATATACATATAACAGAATACAACACAGTGAGGGACGGTTCTATTGGATGAGAGGACATACATTTATAATGTCTGCTCAAGCGGACTTTGTCACAGAACTTTATTCAAATACAATTTCTCCTGGTGGCAGAACACAATAGCTTATGAGTGCTTACCGAAATACTCGACTTGTGAGACGCATTGTCTTTTGTGGCTTTCCACCACAAGAGACTCTTCAGGCGAATGACTTTGGCGAACTGAGATCCTTCGCCTGAATACACAGTGAACGTATTATTGAAAGGCAAACACATTAAAGTTGTCATGCCGACATCAGTGCTAAGCCAAACGCGATAATGGTGCGTCTGTGTTGACGGGTATTCAATTGCAACCGAGTAAATAATCATGTCGTTAGAGGGGCATGTTGAAACGCGATTTTCATATTTAGCGTAGGTGGGTGGTGTGAAGTAAATGTGATTGGAATGTGGCCGACATTGTGTGTTTATTTTCGACAATAAATGGTTTCTATCTTGACCACTGGGATGATCGTACGAAACAATTTTCTTCAAGTTGCACTGCTGTAAAAGTGGCGCGTTTTACGCACCGACAATCGTAACTGAACGTGAAATATCTACACGAGTAGTTACTAGCCAACCGTAGGCCCCCATAGTTCATTGTTCAGGTGGTAAGTGGACGATTGACCTGTTTTTCTTTGTCCTCGTCCATATTCTTATGGCGTTAGACCCCTACAGTTAGCTAATCTGACTAACTAAATGTAATGTATAAATGTCATGTTAACGTCTAGTATTATAAAGTGTCATCGTCACGTGACATTACAGAACAAATTCGTTTCAGACGAGTAGACCTGACAGTAACATAGCGAAACGGTACGTTGGAATTATTTTGTTTTCTAAGACGGTGTTAAGGGGCCGAACACCGACGAACTTTGACATTCAGATTAGATGAAGAAAAGGCGGGGCGGGGAGAGAGGGTATCGTTACTGCTCCGCGAAGGCGCGGAAACCTGGTTTTGAAGAGTCCTGGGTGGTAAAACATACACATTCTCGGGGGCAGGGTGTTCCATTCGGCCATTGCGTGCGTGTGAGGAAATGAGGTCTTCATGTACAGCATAATTAACAGAGAAGATCGTGCGCGAAGTCTTGGGTCTTCACTGTGTTTGTCTTGCGTGGAATGGATAATGTGAATTGGTAGGCCTATTGCTGTCCCAGGGTAATATGTTAAGTACACATATCTCACAGCGAAACACTTTCGTCTTCCGCCCCAACCTGACTCAATCACACAAGCCCTGGTTACACGCAAACGTTTGTGGAACGACAGTAGGCCCATACTTCTACACTGCCAGGTAATCTATTAAATTATTGATTTTTGACTTCTACTATCGATTTGCGCTGATGTTATTGAATTTTGACTAGTGATTTTCGATGTTTGCTGTTTGTATTATTGTAGAATTTTTTACTTTTGAATTAATCAGTTATGTTGTAAACAATCTAGCGCCAGAAGTCATGCGTCGGAAATATGTGGCCGAAAAGATCGCACTGATGAACGTATTTTGCAGGCCGACGTCACCGAGGACACACTCTGGCGTAAACGGCAGCGCCATGACGGCGAGCGTAGTCTCGCTTAAAGGGATACTCCAATCAGTGAGAGGTTCACAGTGTTAACTTACATATGCATAATATATTTGTTGTGCCTAGTAATTGTGCACAAAGTTCGTTAATAAACAATTAGTTGTAGTTTAATGTTATCAAAAACGTGCTAAATTAGATCCAGGGCGCTGCCATCTTGAGACTTATGCGCCAGTGACATAACCCAAATTGTTTACGTCACTGGCGCATTGTTGAAAAAGGCAAGCATTGGCGGAATCTTCCCTAAAAATGATGATAGTGACGTAAGCAATCGGCGACGTACTGGATATATCAAATAAGGATGTTCGAACATGCATGCTTCAGTGACGTAAGCGGTTTACGTCACTGGCTCATAAGTCTCAGGATGACGAAATCCAACATGGAGTGTTTCTGGTACAAGTATACTATAATTAATTGTTTATTAACGATCTTTCTGCACAATTACTATACACAACCAATATAGTATACATATGTCAGTAAATGCTGTGAATCTCTCACTGACTGGAGTATCCCTTTAACCGACACTCGCTCGACTGCGTAACTTCGCCAAGAAGATAGTCAGCTGGCTTTTGAATGTTGTCCGTGTTAGGCCCTAAAAATGCTGCCCCTCACAGAGCCCAGGTAATCGAGGCTAATTCTGCCGTAATTCCAGCTGGCCGAAAAGATCGCATTGATGAACGCTTCTTAAACAACTGCAAATCTGTATTTATGTTTATTTTTGTGTAAATATAAGTGTTGAATAGTGCCGTTCTGATGGCAACATTGGCAAAGCACTAAGATTCAAGGCAGATATATGAGGATAATAAGTGCTGCCACCTCACGGATCCTAGGTAATCGAGTCTACATCGAACGAGATTCCGGTGTTGTGATCCCAGATTCGGCCGGGCTAAACGTTTTGAATCACCAGGTGGGTTCCGCGATAGGGCATTTTTCAACCAATTAGTAACGAGCATGTGTCCACGTGGACAGCCTCTGTTTACACGGTTCACGTGAGTACGTTTCCACGTGGTTCTGCTTGTGTTTTTATTGCACACGTGATGTAGAGAAGTTGTTTCGAATTCCATGTTTACACTCTGTGATATGAGGTCATGCTCTACGCATTTTATCTCAACGAACTGAACAAAAATATTAGAATGTTTATAACTACGGTTTGTAGCAAAATATGATACAAATATATTTGTACACCCGCTTTAAAGAGAAAATACGTGTCACTTGATAATTTTAATATAATCAGAGTGCTCAACAAAGACAAATGACACCGGATTCGACGGAAATCACGTATGATATAAACATGATTTGCGCTACTTGTGAAATATACTTCCATGTCTCACTACACATAAGAAATAATACGACAATTCCATGTTGACAAACATTTGATAGTTTATTCACTTACATATCTCACTACATATAAAAAACATATAAAACGTTGTTCACCCTGTCTGACGTCGTGTTTTTCAACAACTAACGCCATCTTTGATAGTCCAACAAGTATTTCATGGAATCACACGAGCAGACGAAAATATATCGAAACTTATACATACACCAATTTGGACTAGTCATTTCGCTCACAAAGTCTCGGACACGCCAGAATTTGGGAGCGTGGCTTTTTCAAGGTATTCATTTCCGGTTTCTACATGTCGCCATTGATGCGTCAATCAGTTCGCCACGTTCGGAAGTTCGCGGTGGCTCTCGGAAAGTCTCTCCTCGGAAAGATCGCCATCATTAGCATAGATCACTGTTATATCTCCATGTTCAGCCTACACAAACACAACACAGGTGATTTTGATTGTCTAATATTTTGTCCATCCTGGAGAAATGATGCATGAACAAGGAACAGGCACGTACGCAGACATTCAACCGTACATGTCTACATACACAGCATACAACCGTACATGTCTACATACACAGCATACAACCGTACATGTCTACATACACAGCATACAACCGTACATGTCTACATACACAGCATACAACCGTACATGTATAGTCTTTAGTCTGTTGCGTGTCCGCGGTTTGTTGTTCACCACATTGACGCTAATCCTGACCAACCAGGCGAGACGGTTTGTACAAGCAAAGAGCAGAGGGAATGAAGATCTCTTCAGGCTCTAGACGCCCCGTATTCCCACGCTATAAACTCCTTCCTTCTGGCCGGCGCCTTTAACTGCCTCAACTCAACCGTACACGACTCTTTTGTTCCCTCTTCTGTTAGTCTAATGACCTTTGTTTCCCTCCATCTTTGCCACTCTTTCTGAACATGACACTGAATGAGCTAGAGATGATGAGCTGTGGTTTTATGATGGCGCTATTATTTATTTATTCACACATTCATATATTTAATGTATTTATTTAAATAATCAATGTATTTATTGATTGTATTTATTCATTTTAACTTATTTAAAATAGCCTATATAGTTTTCTTTATTTAAGATATATAACAATGATTCAAAGTGAGCTTATTAGTACATAGCATTAATATATATATATATATATATATATATATATATATATATATATATATATATATATATATATATACGTGTATATATATATATATATATATATATATATATATATATATATATATATATATATATATATATATATATATATATATATATACCTTTGATAGTTTGGACTTGCTCAGAAGACGGACATTGTAGGCGTCATCGCCCATCATCGGTGGTATCCGTGTTGAGGTCGAGGGTCCTCCGATAGTGTATATATCCTCTACGGTGGCACAATCAGAGGATTGCGTGAGACCTCGGCATAGCATGCCTGTTACACCAGACAACCTTAGTAATCCTCAAAGATATAACGCTTCAAACCAAACATTTTCGCCACTATACAATATTAATGCATGAAATAGCCGAGTTACCCAGCGATGCTTGGGGAAAGGCAGTCACCCCCAGTCACCGATAAAATGGTTAGAAAATTATGATTCCCTGAGGTCCCATGCCCACAGCCCTGGATAAATATGCTAGCACAGTTCAATCTTATGGTGCTCTTCAACAATCTCGCCTGTGAAAAAAAAAGTCTCCCCGCTAAAACGTTTGAAAATTGGGTTATATTGTTTCAGAATGTCCCAGAAATAGGTCGCACGCTAACGTCTTGGCGCACGCGTGCTGGCGAAGTTGTGAAATGCTGATTAAAAAGGAATCCCCAAACCCGATTTCAACGCAATACGTCTAAAAGTATTCGGTCCACAAACAAACAAACAAACAAACAAGCAAACAAGCAAGCAAGCAAGCAAGCAAGCAAGCAAACAAACAAACATACGCACGCACGCATGCACGCACGCACGCACGCGCGCGCACGCACGCGCACGCACGCACGCACGCACACACACACACACACACACACACACACACACACATACACACACACTTTTTAGAATCACAAGGAATGCGTAAATAAATCATACCGTCTTTGACATCTGAGGTACTGTCTACATCGAGATTGATTCGCGAAAGCACTGCCAAGGATTCCACCATGTTACTGCCAATCGATAACCTGTGCGTCTGTTAACAAATCAGACCGGAAATATCGAATAAGTCTAATGCGCTTTTGCGTGCGGTTTTACTATTTCTGCATCAGAACCGATAAAGACAACGCATAGCAAATCTTAAAAGCGAAATTATACAATAAGTAAGTATTTATGTAGTGGCAAATGCATGAAACAGTTATGCAAGAGATCGTAAACATTAGATACGACCTAACAATCAACGAATAATGACTTATAAAATAAAGTCTTTTTTAATGTCAGCCATATTTGAACGTTGTCGAAAAGACGTCATTCAACTTTCCAATCACAAACATTGTGCACACATTGAAATAATTTAGACGACAAGATGAACAAAAATAAACAGTGCGTCATATGATACCCTCAAATCAAGATTTGCACAAACGACGTTTCTTCTCGGAGGTGGTTATTTGCTACCACTCCACGTACAAATGCATGTAAACGCCTGATGTCAGTCTTGTCAAAAATACTTTCAATTTAACTGAATCTAATCGAATTTAATCTAACCTACCCTAAGCTTAATACTAACCCTAAAACTGTATGCTAAACAAAAAGGCATTGTTCATTCGTGTATTGCACACATTCGTACTTTATCTGCCTCCGTCATAAGGAACAACACAGCGGCGCCGAGTAGATACGAAATTCCGGAGACGGGGAACGCAATGCTGTAGTTTTGATCAATTTCGTATAAACGTCCTGAAATATAAAGCCACCATGAACGTTTCGCGAACGTGGTGCCCTGCAACATACAGCAGTGTAAGAATACACAGTCTGCAAAGTAACATCGCGCCTAGCATTCTGACAAATTTACTTTTGTTTAATAATACATTTGACAGTTACCTGCTTACGAATGTCTATTTCACTCTCCCAAAATACACGGTAAACGTTTCAGTCTATTCCATTGTAAAGGCGATCTCGTAAGGTTGAATAGAATATTTAAAATGCAAAAGAAATGTTTAACCCCAGTCTTTTCGTTCTGATTTCGAAGTGATTATAACTCATACGATACGACACCCGGCAGTGCCAGATCCAGCGCCGAGTAGTGACTGCATTGAAACACAAGCTCACCTAGGATGAGAGGTCCGACCGTCATTGTGTAGGACAAACTCATCTAGGACGGGAGGTCCGATCGTCATTGTGTAGGACAAACTCACCTAGGACGGGAGGTCCGATCGTCATTGTGTAGGACAAACTCACCTAGGACGGGAGGTCCGATCGTCATTGTGTAGGACAAACTCACCTAGGACGGGAGGTCCGATCGTCATTGTGTAGGACAAACTCACCTAGGACGGGAGGTCCGATCGTCATTGTGTAGGACAAACTCACCTAGGACGGGAGGTCCGATCGTCATTGTGTAGGACAAACTCACCTAGGACGGGAGGTCCGATCGTCATTGTGTAGGACAAACTCACCTAGGACGGGAGGTCCGATCGTCATTGTGTAGGACAAACTCACCTAGGACGGGAGGTCCGATCGTCATTGTGTAGGACAAACTCACCTAGGACGGGAGGTCCGATCGTCATTGTGTAGGACAAACTCACCTAGGACGGGAGGTCCGATCGTCATTGTGTAGGACAAACTCACCTAGGACGGGAGGTCCGATCGTCATTGTGTAGGACAAACTCACCTAGGACGGGAGGTCCGATCGTCATTGTGTAGGACAAACTCACCTAGGACGGGAGGTCCGATCGTCATTGTGTAGGACAAACTCACCTAGGACGGGAGGTCCGATCGTCATTGTGTAGGACAAACTCACCTAGGACGGGAGGTCCGATCGTCATTGTGTAGGACAAACTCACCTAGGACGGGAGGTCCGATCGTCATTGTGTAGGACAAACTCACCTAGGACGGGAGGTCCGATCGTCATTGTGTAGGACAAACTCACCTAGGACGGGAGGTCCGATCGTCATTGTGTAGGACAAACTCACCTAGGACGGGAGGTCCGATCGTCATTGTGTAGGACAAACTCACCTAGGACGGGAGGTCCGATCGTCATTGTGTAGGACAAACTCACCTAGGACGGGAGGTCCGATCGTCATTGTGTAGAACAAACTCACCTAGGACGGGAGGTCCGATCGTCATTGTGTAGGACAAACTCACCTAGGACGGGAGGTCCGATCGTCATTGTGTAGGACAAACTCACCTAGGACGGGAGGTCCGATCGTCATTGTGTAGGACAAACTCACCTAGGACGGGAGGTCCGATCGTCATTGTGTAGGACAAACTCACCTATGTCATGATAGGAGATCAGCAGTGTGTGGGACAAACTCACCTAGGACGGGAGGTCCGTTGGTCATTGTGTAGGACAAACTCACCTATGTCATGATAGGAGATCAGCAGTGTGTGGGACAAACTCACCTAGGACGGGAGGTCCGTTGGTCATTGTGTAGGACAAACTCACCTATGTCATGATAGGAGATCAGCAGTGTGTGGGACAAACTCACCTAGGATTGGAGGTCCGTTGGTCATTGTGTAGGACAAACTCACCTACTATAGGAGGTCCGAGCAGCAGTGAGTAGGACATGAGGTGAAAGAGACACCCGATGCCCTGGGCCGCGCCGGCGGGACCGAGAAGGTCGAAGGCGATGGGTCCGAGCAGACATATGAAGCAGCCTTCCCCGAGACCGAACATAATGGACAGGAGGGCCAGCTGGTAGAACTTGCTCGGCAACGACCAACAGGACTGGCTCGCGCCCATAACGATGAAGGCGACCTGACGTCATGACAAGAGTCTTTCTGGACGAACACGACCTCAACAACGTTACGATGAGGATGAAGGCGATATTACATCACAACAACAGTCTTTGTTAACGAACTCGACCTCAACAAAGTTAACAATGATGACAAAGGCAATCTGATGTCAAGATAACAGTCTTTCTGAACGAACACAATTTCAACAAATTTAACAATGAAGATGGAGGGATCTGACGTCATGACACCAGTCTTTCTGAACGAACACGACCAACCTCAACAATAGTAGCATAATGATGACGGTGATCTAACGTCACAACAACGAACTCAACTCAACCCAACTCAACAAGGCTATATTCCTCCATTCAGCCAATGTACAACAGAACCTCGCTTTGGGATAACCTCGTTTAATATAGCCAATTCACGAGTGCGATCATCATGAGACAATGTCAAGTGACTCCATAACAAGACAGTATAATAGTCCAGTTCACTATGTCACGAATAATCGTTTCGTTCAAATTTTTGGGAGATTTGCAAAACTATACATTTTTGGAAAGTTTAGAACCTACTGAACCTGAAAAGTAATGTTTACATTTTTTCTAAACACTCTAGGGCGGCCATCTTGGAAATTCAAAATGGCGACTATTTTTGGCTAACATTTTGCAATATCTCGGCTTCTAAGCATCTAAGGTTTTTGATTTTGGTGTCTAAATATACATTTTCGAGACAAGGAATCTAATGGGACAACTTATAATGAGCTATATATAATGCATGACACTATTTTGGAAATTTTGGAAAAAATACATAAATTCTAAGTAACAACCTGAGGCTCAAATGGTAAATATTAGTCAACTTTTCGAGCATTGAAAATAGTCTAGTTATTAAAATCATTGTTGTCTAGTCTAATGATTACATGTGTTATTAAAATCATTGTTGTCTAAAATCCAGTGTCCCATTGTTGTTGTTTCAGGCTCTGAGAGACATGGAGTCGACCACGAATGAGGTCCCCAAACTTACTGGTGGACGGCCGTGCCAAATCACTGACTATAAACTGTGTGTTGTGTGTCAAAAATAAGCCGAACCTTTAGAGTTGCATCCAAGATTAACGTCATACCACAACCTCCTAGAGACAGTGAAGGAGCGAGCCAGCTTGCATTATGCCGATTGTGTTCCAGTGCAGAAACGGCTTAAAGACTGCACAGCAGAAACACTGCAAAGAGAGAATGCTGTTTGGCATCGTACTTGCTACTCCAGGATGACGAACACAGTCCAGAGAGAGCGTGCAAGAGACCGACAGCAACACTCCATGTCTACTGGGTCACACACTCCCAGGGTGAAAGGTCGCAGATCAAGAAGTGCTGATGACGTGAATAACGTGACTGGCTCAGCTGCACAATATACCCGATCATCAACACGACCTTTGAACAAGGACATGTGTTTCTTTTGCCAGACAGACAATGATCAGAAACTCTTCACTGTCAGAACAGGGAATGCCGGACAATCACTAAAGCAAGCAGTGCAAGCGTCTTCAGATCCAGAACTGAAAACTAGATACAGTACTTGCATTGCTGATGGTGATGCCCATGCTATGGATATCCAGTATCACAAAGCTTGCTGAACCAAACACGTGTTCCACGTTCTGCGGGATGACACCAACCAAGCACCCAAGATAAAACAAAGTCCCACACAAGGATCCAGCTTCGTTGAACTGCTGAACATCATAGATACACAGACCAGAGATGGAGCATACCTCTCAATCCAAGACATCGAAAACACATATGTCAGCATGCTACATTTGGGCGGAACAGAGGCCCTGGAAAATCATTCACCTGCCTTCACCAGGCAATGGTTGAAAGACAGAATCCTTTCTGAATTACCACACGTAACATCAGTCCGACAGAGAAACATGCGAAGTCTTGTACTGTCCAGAGGCCTGTGATGCAGACATGCTCCAGACTGCTATCAGAACTGCAGATGACACTGAAAGCATGAAAAACCTCTACCAATCAGCCAGACTGCTTCGCCAACGAATTGAGCAGTTCACCAAGACAGTGAAGACGTCCAGTTCCACAGTAGTAACCAGTACCCTGGAAGATGTACTGGTGGAACTGTATACCATGATCCGCTGGATAATGGCGGGACATGCAGACAAACTGCAAACAGAAGTGCGGACAACTATTGCTGACAGGGGTGCACTAACACTGAGCCAAAACCTGATGTTTGGTTTCAAATCCAAGAGGCAAGTCACGTACAAGCCGAGTGGCGAGGGTGCTGGATTCCGGTCTCAACAAGCTAGGGAAAACCCAACCCCCAAGTACTGGGATTGGCTCTGATCATCCATCACGACACAAGAAACAAGAAACTTGTGAATTTCCTCAATGCATAGGGTCACTGTGCGTCCTACAGCCGTGCCCTCATCATGGAAACAACCCTTGCCAATGCTGTAGTGGAGAACACAAAGCAGTGCCAGGGGCTGTATGTGCCACCTTTCTTGAAGAATGGCACGTTTATGTTCTTTGTCTCAGATAACACAGACTTTGCTGAGGACACTGCTGATGGCAAGGGTACAACACATGGGACAGTCGCTGCCATCTACCAGAAGGCTGATGCACCTGGTGAACCAATCACACCCCCTCTCTCTACGCATTGGTGACACAAAGTCAAAGAGTCTCTTGGTGACTCCATACCATACAGCCATGCTACCGTGTGAGAAGCCAAAAGCAACTGCATCGCAGCAGCGGGCGAGGGAGTTCAGCATCAACAACTCTGGTGTAGCAGATAGCTATCAACTACACAACTTGGATGGGTTGTCGCCTCAACTCTTTCCAGGATGAAGGATGAAAGGTCAAGTCAAATTCCAGGTTGGGCTGGCTACAACTCCTTAGTGTCAACAAGCAAGCCGCTGACCGAGGTTGGTGCCCTGCCCCTACTCTCAGAAGTGGCACACGAGTGGTCAACTCTGCTAACAGTGATGAAGCAGGCACATCAGTTAAAGGAGTTGACAGTTTGAGAAGAGTACATCACTGTCATAACCTATGACATGGCCCTCTATGCGAAAGCAGTTCAGCTGGTGGATGCTCCTACACTGCCTCTAGGAGGTTGTGGTATGACGTTAATCTTGGGTGCAACACCAAAAGTTCGGCTTCTTTTTGACACACAACACACAGTTTATAGTCAGTGGTTTGGCACGGCCGTCCACCAGTAAGTATGGGGACCTCATTCGTGGTCGACTCCATGTCTCTCTGAAACAACAACAATGGGACACTGGATTCTAGACAACAATGATTTTAATAATACATGTAATTATTAGACTAGACAACAATGATTTTAATAACTAGACTATTTTTAATGCTCGAAAAGTTGGCTTATATTTACCATTTGAGCCTCAGGTTGTTACTTAGAATTTATGTATTTTTTCACAAATTTCCAAAATAGTGTCATGCATTATATATATATATCTCATTATAAGTTGTCCCATTAGATTCCTTGTCTGTGAAAATGTATGTTTAGACACAAAAATCAAAAGCCTAAGATGCTTAGAAGCCGAGATATTGCAAAATGTGAGCAAAATATAGTTGCCATTTTGAAAATTCAAGATGGCCGCCATAGAGTGTTTAGAAAAAATGTAAACATTACTTTTCAGGTTCAGTAGGTTCTAAACTTTCCAAAAATATATAGTTTTGCAAATCTCCAAAAAATTTGAACGAAAAGTTTAATCTGTACATAGTGAACTAGACTAGAAGTACATTTTGGTCATTTTGTCAGTAAACATAGTGATTTATACTGTCTTGCATTAAATGTAGTGCATTGTAAGTTGTCTCATTAGATTCCTTGTCTCTGAAAATGTGTAATTAGACACCAAAATCAAAAGCCTAACATGCTTAGAAGCCGAGATATTGCAAAATGTGAGCCAAAAAATAGTCGCCATTTAGAAAATCCAAGATGGCCGCTATAGAGTGTTTTTCAGGTTCAGTAGGTCCTAATTTTTCCAAAAATATATAGTTTTGCAAATCTCAAAAAAAATTGAACGAAATTACACAAGGAACTGGACTATAACTTAGTTCCGCTAGTACTGTTCCCTCGGTATTCATGTCACATTGGCAGTGACCTTAATAGAAATATTCCACTGTATTGGCGCATTCGTGGGATACAAACGTTGTGGAAGTAATGTGTTATCGCATAATGCTAATAATAATAAGAAGACATTTGTATTGGGCCTGAATCCACTTAGGTAAAATTGCTTTCGGGCGCATTATAGAACTATACTACATAAATTAAAGCAAAACCATAACATATATTATTATTATTAAATAAACATTGAATAAATAGTGTAAAAGAGCTGATTTAGAAATAGTTAATAAAAAACACATAAAACCAACATCGTAAGGGCACTCATACGCTCATAATTGTAGTGACACGGCAAGTCTATGGACCAAAGCTTTAGTGACACGGCGAGTACATGGGCCAAAGCTTTAGTCACACGGCGAGTCCATGGGCCAACGCTTTAACATTCACTGGAGTGGCAAGAAATAGTTATAATGTTTTTTAATAAACCATATCTCTGGCACATGTTTTGATATGACAGCCATTACGGCGGGCAGCTGATTAGCTTGGCGGCCATCTTTAAAATGGCCGCCAAATCGAAATTCCCCATGTCGTAATAATTGCGTCATGTAGAGTAATAACGTGTAGATATATATTTTTAAGGAGATAAGGCTTTCAAATGTACATTTGTCGGAGGTGCCCAGCAATGTCCAAGCGCACCTGCATCATACGGACGCGGTTGATTTTGAGGTCGGCGATACGGCCGCACACGATGCGACTGACGCCCGACGCCGCGCCGATGCACATGATGAGGATGCCTCCGTCCGACTCCGGCGTCCTCTGTCTCGCGTGTTTCACCTGCGCACAACGCTAGGTTATTGTACATACGAACACGCTAACATTATAGTATTATAAGGCCACATACCCCTAGATCTATTCGCCTCTTTCTCTACCCATTAGGCTCCACGAATCATTGACGCCTGGACTGTAAATTGGCGACGAATTTCTTATATATATATATATATATATATATATATATATATATATATATAATTATAATTATATATATATACATATATAATTATATATATATATATATATATATATATATATATATATATATATATATATATATATATACATATATACATAAATACATATATATATATATATATATATATATATATATATATATATATATGAAATACTTCGTCATATATATGTATAATATATAATTATATATATATATATATATATATATATATATATATATATATATATATATTTACACACACATATATATTTATTATATATTTACATATATATTTACATATATATATATATATATAATTATTATATATATATATATATATATATATATATTTACACACACATATATATTTATTATATATTTACATATATATTTACATATATATATATATATATATATATATATATATATATATATATATATATGAAATACTTCGCCATCCATATATATATATATATATATATATAATATATATATGTAAATATATATATATATATATATATATGTAAATATATATATATATATATATATATATGTGTGTAAATATATATGTGTGTAAATATATATATATATATATATATATATATATATATATATATATGTAAATATATATATATATAATTATATATTATACATATATATATATATATATATATATATATATATATATGTATATATATTTATATACAATATATATATACACAACGCCTATATATATATATATATATATATATATATATATATATATAATATATGCGAGGTGTATCCAATACCCCTGGCTTCGGACCTGACGTTAGTGTCAGTGTCACTCACCAGGTGCACGAATGGAACAGAGTAACCTAGACAAGCGATCGTGACGCCGGCCGTCCAGAAGACATAGCTGCGGTTGAGGAATATCCGCAGATTGAGGAACTTGCTGATGTAATGGCGGTAGTCGCGCGCCATGTTGATGACTTTGGTGTGGCGGGAGTGAGTGAGGTAGTGGTCGAGCTCGTGGTGGCGGCCACTCCTCAAGGGTCGCCAGAGACCGCAGCACAAGATGAGCAGCGCAGACATCCCCGTGAAGACCGACAGCGTCTTGCGGACGCCCACGGCGATCACAAGCTGCAGGTGCAGTGATGTGTTAGTTAGCGAGTCTCATCGTTGTTACTGCCACACAATTCCAGTCGCCAGACTTTCTTCACGGCCAATATGCATTCACACATTTAAGTTACGAACAATGATAATAACAATAATGATCAAATACACCGACAATGGCTCACGTCGAAATAAGCTCAATATCCCAAACATCCGTTTAAACCGGAAGTAAACCACTGACCCGTCCCTGACCTTTCGTAGGATGATGGGTAACAACATGGAGGCCGATGACGTGCCGAAGCACACAATGCCATTGACGATACCCATCCGTTTATCGAAGTACTGGCCGAGTATGACTATGGCGGGATTGTAGACGAGAGAAGTTCCCGTGCCGAACAGCATGCCAAGAGTGAAGTACAGGTAATCAATGCTTGGCACGTAGGCACTGGTGATCATGCCCACGGTCATCGTGACGGAGCCGAGGAGGGCCGTCAGCTGGATGCCGACCCGGTCGATGAGGATGCTGGCGATGGGCGACATGAAATACGTCATGGACATCATCAACGAGCCGATCCAGGCTGGCGGATATAGAGCAGAAACTTCCTTTAAAGCGACATGGTTCGTTCGTGGGTTTTTGATTTTTATTGCAAAATCATGTTACACGGTATAAAGTATACCTATTATAGCGTAAAGACAGTAAAAATATGTTTACATGTACCATTTAGGGGTTTAAAATAGACGCAGTAAGGGGTGCTTAACTCTGTTTACACATCGACCACGACGCATTTTCGAAACCGTTGTAGGCGTGGCTAAAAGCCCAGATGGAAATGCATGATCACGCGATGCAGTATCACTGAATACAAGTTGACGCCACTAACGCCACACCCAGACAGGTGCACAGCTCCCAGTCAAAGGGTGGGTGTCACTCGCGGCGATTTAGTGACAGCGTATATAAACATTCGACGTCTAACATTACGAAGTCAGTTCTGTTTCGATCAAACATGTATTGGCGGTCAGGACGCTACAATAGTTATAACTTATACTGATTAACATGATTTTGCAATAAAAACAAAACGCCACGAACGGACCATGTCGCTTTAACACAATATGAACACAGTTGTTGATGTTGCTGCTGGCGCTGTCATTGCTGCACCGGTAAGCTTGCACATTTCGTGCAACATGACCGCGGATATTGTCCTGCTCAAACACATTCCGATTCCTATAATGGAGACCCTGAACTTTACTAGTTTGTATCCATATGCACTGGGGTTGATGTTAAAGGGTGCCAGTTCCGCTGCCCAAAACTGGCTGAGCAATAGTTTGTAACGGAACGTTTGCTCTCTAGAACGTGGGAAAGTTAAACATCAAAGGGTGTTATGGTTAACTCTGCTCGCTTCGGCATTATTACCGATCAATTTTGGTTTGAAACTGAATGTTTTGTTTACTATTTGAACGTGTTGCCTGCGGAATCTTTCAAATTCCGAACATTGTTCCTAGCTTAATAAAGTAACTCAACACAAATTGGCAGACAGTAAACCTTCAACATGCATGTTGTGGTCATAAGAATGTAATATTAAATGAAAAAATAAAATCTAGGAGCTGACACCATCGCTTCAATGAGCTCTTTTGTGCGTTGGTCTTTTTATGGGCAGTATTTAGTGCCTACATCAGTACGCAACCCTATTTTGCCTGACGTAGCCTCAACTCAGAGGCATGACACGTAGTCTGGAGGAATTTCGAGTTCAGGTGGATATGTTGTACAGACTTTTTTGACGGTTGATTTGAGTTAATGATGGTCTCGGGTCATAATTTCCGGAGGGTGTGCAAAATTTCGTCCGGTGGCATTTTTGCAAATCCAATATGGCCGCCATCGCTGACCGGTATAATTAAAATGACCATTACTCAGTTAATATTTGTGCTAGAGATGTAATGTCGGCCTCTATACCTAGGTTTTTAGGTACACGGAATCGAATGGACGGGTTATTTATATGATTCGACAAATGTGTCATCATTAAAAATCCAAAATGGCCTCAAAAATACCCTATGAAATCACTGAACTCATGTTTTGACCATTTGATGCAATTTGTAATAAACTGTCGTAGTACATACGGGTATATAAAAGCTATTCAACTTTAATATGTTTCAACACATAATGTTCAACACTGTAGTGGCACAAGCAGAAAATCCACGGAAGATCTAGCATTTAGTAGTGTGTGCATCAAAATGCTACATGATCGTAAAAATACATGGAGCTCGGTTGAGCGTTTTGCACTGTATGTAGACGAGGATGGTTCGTGCATGTACCGCAAAACGTTGTTCAGAAACCTAAGTGAATATCACGGCGAAAATGTGTTGATACTGTCATCTCCTGGCTTCGTAAATGCCATGGGATTCAGAAGTGAATTGGCGCAGTCATTGCACTTAGTAAAGAACACTGATGATGACGTAGAGTATTGCGTGGACAGAGTTGCATTGGCTGTGAATCTGTTGGCGACACTATTGCTTTGATCTTGTCAAATATATCAACCAAATTCGACAAAGAGCGTTGCTGGCAATGATGTTGATAGGGAACATTATAACAGGGACAGTGTGGTCCCAACCAACAGATCTCCAAGTAGCATTAAGGGAACACTATTTTGATCTCTGAGTTGTCCAAATACTCTGTGTGCTGCTCATACGATGAAGTTCGGCTGTTTCGGTACTCAGCAGCTGTCCATGTTGCACAGAATTGTATATATGTATATGTATATATATATATATATATATATATATATATATATATATATATATATATATATATATATATATATATATATATATATATATGTTAAATGTATATTATATATATATATATACATATATATATATACATACATATATATATGTTAAATGTATATTATTATATATACATATATATACATATATATATATACATATAATATATATTTAACATATATATATATATATATATATATATATATATATATATATATATATATATATATATATTGGAATAAATCAATATGCTAAAACAATATAACAATAGCACTGCTCGGTCGAGTAACGATTAAATAAATATAGTTACATATTTTGAAGACGATGTTTGGTTGTCCTTTGCCGTACTCCTCCCGTATGCCTGCGAACAGCACCCCGAACGAGTTGGCGGTACCAAATATGGTGAACATAGCGTAGAAGGAGGCGGCGACCACCACCCAGCCGTACCCACCCTCCGGCTTTGTTCTTTTATGTGATGGTTTTATAGGAGCGTCCCAAGGAACGGGTTTTGATTCCAAATTACTATTAAACAGTGACGAGTCGGGGCCCGGCGAATTGCCACATGCCCACATAATTGCTTCCGGTATTACGTCAATCAACGTAGTACACTACTTCGTTCACGTAGACCGCAGGTGAAGATGGACACCACGTGGTTTGAATTATGACGCTCGACGCTCTGTGAAAATCTACGTAATCTCAACCTTTCCAGTTCCGGTCCAACTCGGTTATTGTTAGTTGTTATTGTTTCTGCTACTGTACTACTGCCGCTGCCGCTGCCGCTGCCGCTGCCGCTGCCGCTGCCGCTGCCGCTGCCGCTGCCGCTGCCGCTGCCGCTGCCGCTGCCGCTGCCGCTGCCGCTGCCGCTGCCGCTGCCGCTGCCGCTGCCGCTGCCGCTGCCGCTGCCGCTGCCGCTGCCGCTGCCGCTGCCGCTGCCGCTGCCGCTGCCGCTGCCGCTGCCGCTGCCGCTGCCGCTGCCGCTGCCGCTGCCGCTGCCGCTACCATGTCACTGTGGCAGCATCAAGGGCGGTTGACTCCCAACATCTCTCGACCAGCCACTGCAGGGACAAATAGTTTGCGCCTGTCTTGACATGTTCTTGCCGGTGTGAGACCTATGTTTGTTCCCCGAGAGAGTGTCGCTAGTAACTTGCAAAAGCCAGCGGCACTTCAACACTTTGCTAGCAGCTTCCATGAAATGTACAACTGCACGAAACTCCATACCGGATCTTCCGTCGACAGTGGAAAATCAGTTAGGAAGAAGAAGACAAAGAAGACAACTACTGACAATTGGACAATGGAACGTCAGGACTCTCCTCGACCGAGATGGAGCTAACCGACCAGAAAGACGTACGGCACTAGTAGCAATGGAACTTGCCAAATTAGTCCTGGCTCTGCCATATAGGCCCGTAAAAATTTCGAGGTAAACGCAGTTTTTCTTTTGATTTGTATTCTACATACCATGCCTTTCAACAATCAAGGAGGTGTTTTTTGAAAATCCGTGGCATAAGGTCACTGGAGCGTGAACTCCAAAATGGCCGCCGCTGACCAGGTTTTCATCTATAACTTTGGATCTAGGAGGGCTAGATAGCCAAACTTGGTATAAATTCCACCTAAAATTGACATTCCCGACACGCCTGACCTATCCGTTTTACGATTTGACGCCACATTTGATGTTACATCCAACATGGCCGCTCATCCACGACGACTGTCGACTGCAGAAACACGTGCCGTAACTCTCGATCGAAATGAGCTAGAAACTGGATTGTTATGTCCATCTCGATGATTGTTATTATTCCCAATCAAATACATATTATTTCATGACCTTTCAGGTTGACAATATATGTCAAAGGTCAAGTTAATGGGTAAAAATCAACATATTAAAAGCATATCTGGTCACAAAACGGGATATAACTGGTATATACATGAGCCAGAGGTCGCATCTCAGTTGCTATCACCATAGTTCTGCTGAGATAAAGTCAAATTGATGAGATTATATTAACTTTTAAAGGTTGTATACGCTCTGTCAAGGTCAAATGTGCTTAAACATATGCATAAATCGTGTCCTCCTTTTAATATCGAAAACCAAGAATTGAAAGTGATGGTCAATTCATGATATCTGACATCGCTCGCACTGTTTATTTTAACATAATTGTTTATGACAAACAAAAACTATTGTAACCTTTCAAGTAATTTATAACATTAAGCACCTGTAATATACTATATATCTAGCTAGCCTGTATACACGTACAATACACTTTCCATCCCACTTTTAGCTAACAACGATTCTGACAGTTTCGAACTTGTGATTTGTGGCAATAAATGACACACATCACCACACATTGCCTGCACGGGCACTGCACATTACCAAATTACCATATTTGCACATGGATAGCATATTAGTAGATAGGGAGCTATGACATGTCAACGGTTTAAGGGTGCCTCCGTCACTTTCCCACCCACTCTGAAAAATCTCTAGGCGGCTTCCTTCACTGGTTATAACCCCTTGAAAAACAATATAATACTCTGGTGATGTGTCTACGCACAACACTCGATGCGGGGTATTTTGGTTATGGCATTGGGAACAGAGACACTGGTGTGGACCTGGAGATGCAATTGATAAAAACTTCTTTGCCTATGGCTTACATCTTGCACCCGCCCAACCCAGCAAAAGATACTCTTCCACTTGCGCGTTCACCGTTTCCGGTAGCTCTGTATCGACAAACTCAGTCAGATATAAATTGGGATTGCAATGCATCACTGCATGCTTGGTGCCAATTCTGCTGGTGACATATTTTCCAGTGAATGCGTGAACCTTCTCCAGAACAAGGCCGCGATGCTTGCCCACACGGCCGCGATGCTCGCCCACTCGCGATGTAGGGGAAGGCGCTCTCTCTCTCTCTTCTCACTTGTCCTAAACTTGACCTAGAGGTTTTTCAGATTATCACGGACTAGCGTATGGGTGAAGTGCAGTAGGCGCATGCCTGTGTCTGTATCATTTAACATAACGACTAAACGTTGGCAGCCATGTTGGACTGCCCAGATGGCATGAGGCACGATCCTTTCATCTGCATCTTTCAATAATTTTTCAGGCTCTGGAAAATCACTATTGGCTGTCGACGCTCTACTATGGAGGGGAGCTGGAACTTGTTCTTGGTTTACTACCATGACACTCAACACAATCGATACTACAGAAAGACTGATCAACCACTATTTTCTGAATAAGTTGCAGCAACTGGTCCTTTTTCTCTCCGATGATACCCAACATTTCTCGATCTGCGTTGTGGACTCATCCGGGATAGAGCTCTCCTGAGACTATATTGCTAACACCATGACTCATCAATGTAGCTATCACAAATAACCTGGAGGGCTTCACAATATGAAGATACAACTATCCGACCGGCAGGACTTGTTTACAACTCGACCGAAATGGTCGAAGCATGATTGGTTGGCGTACTGCCAAACCATTGGCATAAATTCCGGCAGGGTCACTGTTTCAACCCTTCATGAGATAGGTCTCCAGTAGTTGTATTATTGTGTATCGTCAGACATTACATAACTACGTTATAATTATATTCAATCCCAACACCAACATCATCGATGAGATATGCCTCCAGTTGAGCCACGTGTGACAGAGGTAAACTCGCCATCAAACAGGTGGCTGGTGAGGAGTTGGTCGTCATGCGAAAATACTTCCGCGAGAGTTATTCCACGTACCCGGGCGACCTCAATGTCCCGCTCAGCAGATCCACACAGTTTAGGTATGGTTGTGTAGGATGCTCTATTAGATTTGGTGTCAATTACCGACAGTATCACACTTCGGCAGGTTACACCTGTGTATTGTTACTGCAAGCTTCTTTGTCTTCAAAACCAGCTCTCTCGTCTGTATCTTTTCTCCATTCTCGAACACATCCATTATTTCAGCATTGATTAAATGTTCGGCAGCGAAGTTATGCAATCTGACGCCAGAGGCTTTGATAATAAAGGGATTTGCTACAGCTCGCACAAAGTCAAGAAGACGGGAGACGTTGGCATCAAAAATAACGGCCGTGATGCTCCTGAGTTCCTGGTATATGATGGTCTTATGATGCACCATCATCCGCTCATCTGTGAGCTTACGGCAGTTGTTCTGTATGATCAGGATATCATGGGAGATCAGCTCAAACGCCGCTACAACTGCGAACATTAGTGTTTGGCTCTTTGATGCCCGCTGGATGGACTGCTCCAACTTTATATCTAATTCGACGTCGTTGAAGCTGTCACACATATAGGGTTCTGAGGCTTCCGCCTCTAACAAGCAATCTAGCAATTGACTCCATCGAATTCCTGAATAACTACCGCAACATATTTACATGCAGGATACATGTATTGGCCACTACCATCTCTCCCGATCTGAAATGGTGATATACATGAATAGGTTAAACATAATCTTGATGTTTATGTTGAATGCAGCCATATCAAACTTAGCTTGATACTCAATCGGGAAACTGTTGTACTTGATAAGCAAGGGCTGTATGAGTGAAAAGACATGTGGAACGTGCTACTTCGGTATTCTTCCCGCCCATAAGCACCTGCAGGTGTATAGATCATCAACCTCCCAACTGTAAATATCAGTCAGCTTGAAAATCATCAGCGTGATTGGCAGTGATCTTTAATAGTGACTTCCGGTGAGTATTGAAATCAGGACTCGCTTCACGAAGAGCTCTGCTTCGAATATGGCATCGTCCAGGTCACTACCTCTGATGTAGCAACCAATGCATCGTGGTAGAATCTTCGCATAGTGAAACACTCCAAACATGTCATACATGTCCACCACCAATGTGACTGACTCAGAATATCTGCAACCGTGTGAAACACGCCATCATCTCAGAAAACGGGCATCACCGTCTGAGACAGCTGCATGCGGACATTATGACGTTTCTCGTAATGGTATAATCTGTCACAGGGTTTGGGCGGGCACCACCCACACATCAAAAGAACATATGCAATGGTGATAAATGCCATCACATGGACGTAAGCGTCCATGGGGCACATAGGGAAGACAAATACAAATCATCAAATAAATCAACTGCGCAGTATAGCGGGCTTCATGAAGGGATGAGCGACCTTTTGACCTTGACATAGCACTTACAACCTTTAAAAGTTAACATAATCTCATCAATTTGACTTTATCTCAGCAGAACTATGATGGTAGCAACTGAAATACGACATCTGGCTCATGTACATACCAGTTATATCCCGTTTTGTGACCAGATATGCTTTTAAAATGTTGATTTTAACCCTTTAACTTGACCTTTGAACTATATGGTCAACCTGAAAGGTACTAAAATAATATGTATTTGATTGGGAATAATCACAATCATCGAGAGGGACATAAAAATCCAGTTTCTAGCTCATTTCGATCGAGAGTTACGGCTTATTGTGTTTCTGCAGTCGACAGTCGTCGTGGATGAGCGGCCATGTTGGATTTATCATCAAATATGGCGTCAAATCGTAAAACGGATAGGTCAGGCGTGTCGGGAATGTCAATTTTAGGTGGAATTGATACCAAGTTTGGCTATCTAGCCCTTCTAGATCCAAAGTTATAGATGAAAACCTGGTCAGCGGCGGCCATTTTGGATTTCACTCTCCAGTGACCTTATGCCACGGATTTTCAAAAAGCACCTCATGGATTGTTGAAAGACATGGTATGTAGAATACAAATCAAAAGAAAAACTGCGTTTACCTCGAAATTTTTACGGGCCTATATGGCAGAGCCTGGACTAAATACAACATCGACATCGCCACCCTATGTGAAACAAGGTTCTCAGAGTCTGGTAGTCTCGACGACTTGGAATACTCTTTCTTCTGGAGTGGCAAACCCGAAGGCGATGGAAGGGAGGCAGGAGTGGGCTTTGCTATCAAGAAGGATATCGTCATAAAGTTGACAGAAATGCCACGGCCTGTAAGTGACAGAATCATGACGATGAGACTACCTCTGAGCAAGGACAACTTTGCTACAATTATCAGCGTGTACGCTCCAACAATGACAAACCCAGATGAAAACAAGGAGGCCTTCTACAACCAGCTGGCCAGTGTGCTCAGTGGCATCCCTCGTACAGATAAGCTACTGCTGATAGGAGACTTCAATGCGAGGATAGGAAGAGAAAATGACAAGTGGCCCTTGGTCACGGGCAAACATGGGATTGGGAAATGCAACTCCAATGGCGAGCTTCTACTGGCTCTGTGCTCTGAGTTCGAACTGATAGTGACGAACACCATGTTCAAGCAGAAGGATGAACGCAAGACCACCTGGATGCATCCTCGTTCCAGACATTGGCATATGATCGACTTCATCATCACGAGGTGTCGGGATAAGATGGACATCCACAGTACCCGAGTCATGCGTGGAGCAAACTGCTGGACCGATCACCAGATGCTGAGGTCAAAAGTGGCTTTCAGAATACGACAAAAGCACAACAGGCAAGGGACAAGTAAGCCGACCAAGCTGAACATTGCAAAACTAAATACCACCAGCCACAGGGAGAGTTTTGAGCAGGAGATGGACAGTGCTCTCGCCCAATGGGAGGAGAAGGAAAACTCAACACCAGACGAGGAATGGGCTGCTCTGCAGCAGGTCGTGTACAACACAGCCAAGACATATCTTGGCTAGCCAGACAGAAAACACCAGGACTGGTTCGACCCCAACGACCAGGAGCTACAGACACTTATGAGCAGAAGAGACCAAGCCCACCAGAGTGTTGCAAACCAGGAGAACTAGGTCCACCACTGCAGCATACAAAGATGCCTGCAGATTGCTACAAAAACACACGCGTGCACTGAAGTCGGTATGGTGGGAAAGGAAGGCAGTGGAGCTGCAGAGAGCTGCTGACAGTAACAACATGAAGGGCTTCTACAATGGAATGAAGGAAGTGTGAGGACCCAAAAAGAAGGGACCTGTTCAAGTGAAATCAACAGATGGAATGGAGACCTTCTCTGACAGGAAGAGAGTTGTGGCAAGATGGAGTGAACACTTCCAGAAGCCACTCAACGTCCCTGGCGACATAGATCACGAAGCTCTGGACAACATCCCACAGCACATTATCAAGACAAGCCTCGATGAGATTCCAACTATGGATGAGATGGCTAGAGCAATTGCCGGCCTGAAAGATGGCAAAGCACCTGGAGGAGATGGAATTCCTGCAGAAGTATGGAAGCACGGAGGAGACAATCTGTTCAGCAGACTGCACCAACTAATCACCAATGCCTGGGAGGTGGGTTCTGTACCACAAGCATGGAAGGATGCCAGCATTGTAACCATCTACAAGAAAGGTGATCGAACAGACTGTGGGAACTATAGAGGAATCTCTCTTCTTTCCATAGCAGGCAAGATCTTCGCCAGGATCCTCCTCAACAGACTATCTACCCACATAACACCAGAGGTAGTTCCGGAGACACAATGTGGCTTCAGAGGTAACCGGAGCACCGTGGATATGATAGTTTGTCTGCGACAACTACAAGAAAAGTGCATTGAGCAGGACCGACCACTGTACATGGTATTTGTCGACTTCAGCAAGGAGTTCGATACAGTTGGGAGGACCGGGCTATGGCAGCTACTGAGGAAGTATGGCTGCCCAGAGAAGTTCACAACAATGATCGAGGCACTACATACTGGAATGATGGCGAATGTTAGTGTTGGAGGGGAAGTCTCGATCTTCCTATCAGCAATGCTCGATGAGGCTTTCCGAGACATGAGGGATGGCATCTACATACAGTCCAGACAGAGCGCTGACCTATTCAACGTCGCACACTTCAGAGCAAAGACCAAGACTACTCGGACACTGATGAGAGAGCTGCTATTCGCAGATGACAGTGCACTCGTTGCACACTCTGCTGAAGAGATGCAGAAAATAATGTATGCTTGTATGCTTTCTCCGATGCGTCAAAGAAGTTCGGCCTGAAGATTAACATCAAGAAGACCGAGGTGCTGTATCAATCCAACTCTACAAGAACCCGAGAGGAGGACATCATCGTTGATGGAAACAAGCTGAACTCTGTTCTGGAATTCACCTACCTCGGAAGCACTATATCAAGTGATGGATGCATTGACGATGAAATACAGAGGAGGATGGCCAAGGCTAGTGCATCTTTCAGCCGACTACGCCAGAGACTCTGGAACAACCACCATGTGTCCATGCGGGTTAAAGGCAAGATATACCGTGCAATCGTGCTGTCCACCCTCCTATACGGAGGTGAGGCCTGGACAGTGTACAGACGACAGGTGAAAAAGCTGCATGCCTTCATGATGCGACATCTGCGTTCGATCATGAGGATAACCTGGATGGACAAAGTGACAAACAAGGAAATACTAGAACGAACAGGGCTGCCATCTATGGAAGATCTTCTGATCAGAAAGAATCTCCGGTGGACTGGACACCTCATGAGGATGTCACCAGACAGACTACCGAAGCAGGTTCTCTACTCTCAATTGTCTTCTGGTCACAGAAATAGAGGGCGCCCTCGACTTCAATTCAAGGATACCATCAAGAGAAACCTGAAGATGAGAGACATAAAGATCGACTCATGGACATCACTCTCACAGCAGAGAGACAAATGGAGAGCAACAGCCAAGTGATGGAAGCAGTCTTTGTCGCTTCGCGACCGACAGCATGATGATGATGATGTTCTTCTTGCACTACAAAGTACATACATAAGTATACACATATTATTTATCAGATAAAGATGTCAATTGAATCATCAAACGTTATTCAGTGGGGTGAGTGACTCCTACTGAGACAACATTGTTATGTGGCTGTCATACGGTCATCCGTTTTGTTAAATAATGCCATTGTTCTGCAGTTCTATTCACCAAATGTCTGTCTCATACACGTTGTTAGTTATCCTTGCCATGTGTACATTGTCGGCGATGATGTTTGATATTTGTGTTTGGATGCTACATGATATTTATAAGTGCATATTGCATATTGTTCGATGTTAATTCGCATGAATTGACAAAACGAACTTATTATTTTAACAACGTATTATATTGTGCGGTTGCATTCCGATTCGTTGTAGATGAAATGTGTTCAATGTGTAATTCGCACGAGCATTGGGTGAATAATTCTAATTTCACAGAAAACACGCAAACGAAGTATTAGTTTATTAATTAAGTAATTTAATACTTTATATACTAATTCTATATAGAGTTAATTGGGTTAATATTACTGGGGAATATAACCTAATAGGTGTTGCTTAATTATTTTGCCAGTCGTCCGATCTGCACCTCTAGCTAGTCATTTATCTCGTTGGTCATTTATCTCGTTGTCATGTAACCCTGGTGGCTACTCATAGTCACCAAAGGGCACTGGTGTGTAAAATCACGCCCAGCTGGACAAAGTGGTCAACCTGTTAGGCACATGTATGTCCTGGGCCAGCGACTAGTCAACACATAGTATCCCTCCCTCCCTCCCTCCCTCCCTCCCTCCCTCCCTCCCTCCCTCCCTCCCTCCCTCCCTCCCTCCCTCCCTCCCTCCCTCCCTCCCTCCCTCCCTCCCTCCCTCCCTCCCTCCCTCCCTCCCTCCCTCCCTCCCTCCCTCCCTCCCTCCCTCCCTCCCTCCCTCCCTCCCTCCCTCCCTCCCTCCCTCCCTCCCTCCCTCCCTCCCTCCCTCCCTCCCTCCCTCCCTCCCTCCCTCCCTCCCTCCCTCCCTCCCTCCCTCCCTCCCTCCCTCCCTCCCTCCCTCCCTCCCTCCCTCCCTCCCTCCCTCCCTCCCTCCCTCCCTCCCTCCCTCCCTCCCTCCCTCCCTCCCTCCCTCCCTCCCTCCCTCCCTCCCTCCCTCCCTCCCTCCCTCCCTCCCTCCCTCCCTCCCTCCCTCCCTCCCTCCCTCCCTCCCTCCCTCCCTCCCTCCCTCCCTCCCTCCCTCCCTCCCTCCCTCCCTCCCTCCCTCCCTCCCTCCCTCCCTCCCTCCCTCCCTCCCTCCCTCCCTCCCTCCCTCCCTCCCTCCCTCCCTCCCTCCCTCCCTCCCTCCCTCCCTCCCTCCCTCCCTCCCTCCCTCCCTCCCTCCCTCCCTCCCTCCCTCCCTCCCTCCCTCCCTCCCTCCCAAAAAGCTGGATATTATTAGGCAATGGAACATGTTCTGTTGTAATAACCACCATTAAGAACTCATGCTTGTGGGAAACAACTGTACTGGTTTTGTAATTTGTCACTTTTTCAGGTAGAAACAATCGTTCAAATAGGGTGTTTGACAGCCATGGTGATGGAGGATGTGTTTCCACAAAAGATTAGTTCAAAACAAAGTTAGCAGTGTTATCCAGAAAAGTGAAGTTTCTTTTATATATTCTATATTAATAATTATGTATTCTTGTCAGATGATATAAATAAAAATAAAATTATAATATAAAATAGTTGTGACTGATTGCAGGGGTAGAACTACCCACTAGTCCGCTAGTCCGTACACTAGTAAAGATAAGGGCGGACTAGTAAACCTGCCTAATAACTAGTCCGGTTGTCTAATAAAAGTCAATGTGTCATCCAACCCACCCTACATCAATCAAATATAGTCTTTGTAGTCACAGTGACCCTAACCCCAACACATCCACAGGCTGGGGGATGTAACTAAATCCCAAGTCATTAAAACGTTGATAAATTGTTGCCAGTGAGCAACTGGCTGCAGCACCTTCCTTTTCTGATAAATGATGACATAGCCACCAGCTATGAACTTATCTGGGCACTATTTGTAAGATTAACTGTTCTTTGATGTCTATATAATTTTCTCGTGTGATATTTTTATTTTCCAGTATTATAGTCCAGTAGAGCATTTTTTCCATAACACTGTAATGTGAGCTAAATTTCCAAAATGATTATAAATATATAAATGTATGATATAGAAAATTAATAATGGTAGGGTGATACTGCTGGTCAATGAGTGCAATCAGCATTCTTTTTCAATTGCGCATGCAGTTTTTAATACAGATCATATCTTCACTTTTTAGTTAATTACTTTTGTTATTTCTGTATTATTTCTTTGGTACCTTTATGAAAAGTGCATTGTTATTTAACTGGGGTTGCAATATGTACTATTTTTTTAGTTTAAAAACAAATTGGAACGACTTAAATTTGGATTGTTTATTTTTATTTTTGCGGACTACCTGGTAATAAATCTTTTGGTGGACTAGTAAACTTTTGACTTTACTAGTCCCGCTGTCTAGTAAAATAAATGCTGAAGTTCTACCCCTGGATTGCATTTAGAATACTGTGTTGTAAAAGCAAAAGCAATGTCAGTTGTCTAACCATTTTGTTCACTTGGACAGTTTAGGGTAATATTGATTCAGTTTTGTGTGTGGCAGGTTCACACCCTGCTGGTGTTCCTTATGCAAACATTACATGTTGTGTGCACACGCATTGATTCTATTTAACAAGTTCAGCTGCTTTTGTGACATCTCTGAAATGTATCAAACTATAGTCACGTTTGTGTATGTATCAATGTATATATGCAGGAATATTAATGCTTTCTTCATAAATGGCCTGCACCTTGGTTGCCAAACAACTAATTTAAATAACTATTGCATCACATAGTTGCAGTTACAAAATAAAAACACCTACTTGGTACTCTCGATTTATCCATTTAACAATTTAGTTGTAAAAATGTTCATTATAAAAAAGTTTTATATAATTAACTGTTGAATAGTTGTGTTGGGAGTCCTAGACCATTTTGCCAAAAACGTTAAATAAATAAGATAACTAAATTTAACGTTCAGATTGTTTATTGCTATAAACGTTTTTCATCAATAATTGTTCCAATATCTTCTTTCGATTAAATGTGGTATGGTTATACATGTAAATAGTGTTGTCACACCTTCCATTGCACTCTTCAGATGCATTATGTACTTAGTTAAGCAATTATAAGGGTAAACATTATATAAGTATTGTACTTCTTTTACCCTTTTTTCAACAATTTGTATTGTATGCACTGTATGTATGATGTATGATGTAAAATGTATGTTGTTGAAATAAATTTCAATTTAAAAAAAATATTTATATACAAAGGTACACAAATTATTTCCACTAGGTGGAATAAATTTCAATTCCAATTTAAAAAAATAAATTTATATACAAAGGTACACAAATTAGTTCCACCAGCGGTCGCCACTGCTACTTGTCCCATCCGTACGTCTTCTCCATGCGCTTGAAGGCGTTCGTGGCAGCCGATTCCTCGTATTCTTTGTCGGGGTGTTTGCCGAGTCGTGCGTTTGTGTCACTCATAATCTCTGCCCGGATCTGGACGAGGATTCCCTGGATACAACAGAACCACACACAAATGTAACCACACAAGGATCTGCAAGAGACCTAGATGGTTCCCCTATCATTAATTACATCATGGTGTCATAATGGTGATATGTTATTTTATTTTACTGTTTCATGTATAGGCTTATATTTATAATGTTATATATATATATATATATTAATAATAATTTATCATCCATATATACATATATCTATGTTAATAATAATTTATCATCCAATTTTAGCTACTATTTGTACATTTATGTAAAGCGCCTGAGAGCAATACTATTGATTCGGGTGCCATATAAATATATTGTATTATTATTATTATCAAGATGGTTCCTAAACAAAACATGCGGTTGGCGAAACAACTGGATTATTGAAGACCGGGTAAACAAGATATTACTAATAATCTTTACTTTTTTAACGCATTAACAATTTGATAATGATAAGTTATTTGTCCAAAGAAGCAAATGAACGTAGAAAGATGTGAGTGGATCTCAGTAGCTGGGCTGGTAGGAGAAATAGTTACATATCTAATGCCTCCAAGTAAGCACATAAACGGATGAACAAAGTCAATGAAGTTTATATTTGTCATCACTATTTATCATTCACTACACTATTTTATTTCAAATAAAATAAATTTTGACACCACATATTTTTACAAAACAGATTCAGGGATATTTATAGTCAACAGTTCATTCATTATATTGTCAAATCAAGGATTAATTATGTAGATAATTAATAAATTATTTAAAATACACCTATTTATATTAGAAGTGCATGCAACAGAAGGTAAATCATTTAACAAATTTAATTTAATTTAATTTAACAATATTTATAAATATGATTATAATTTTTTCATTTTATTTTATATAAGCCTGAGCTGAAATGTTAACTCTGATATACCATGTATATCTATACATACATTATACATATTATATAGTTTTGCCAACTGCTACATGATCAGAGATAGATAGAAAATAATTTATGACCGAAACAGAAGCTTAGACCTACCTCAATATCATTGGTCGGTTTCCATCCCGCTCTTGTAAGCAATTCCATACAGATGCTGCCACCTATTGTCACATGACCTGGTAATAAAAAGTGAATCTATTATGTTTGTGATTCTTGCATTGTAGCAATTTCTAATGATATGTAAATCAATCGAGGACTAAAGAAGATTGAAACGGGGAAGATTTGGCAGTTTCGTATTTGTAAATATACAAAAAAAATTATTAAATAATCTATTTTCTGTCAGAATTGCTGCTAGTGAAATTCTTCACACAGTTGTGCATGCTTGCAGTTAAATTGAATTGCATGACAACATATATTTTTCAGAACCATTTCCAACTGGTTTACCATGTAGTCTTCAGTTTTAGTTTAACAAATCTTGGAAGATTTCTGCTATTTGATTATTTTAACTTGGATATTTGTTTGCTTTGCCAAGTATCCATTTTGTGAAATTCTGCTGAAAAGTTGTACTGATGTCATGTGTGTAGTTGTATACCTGTCAGGAACTTGAAGGTTGGTCGAATTACTCTAACGAATGGTGGTGCCATCGGATAATCCTTTGGGAACTTCATCTCCATGTGTATAACTGGCTGAAAACAAACACATTTTTGGCATCTTAATTTTCCAAACTGTCAACTAGTTTCATAACAGTTAACCGATTAAAATCACATTCAAACGTTGCTTTACCATCAGCTTAGCATTATAGCTACTTCACAACCAAGGTCACATATAGACAACCCCAAATAATTTTGTAATGGTCAAATTTGAGAAACCTGACCTGCTATCAATGTTACATTACTATTCAGGTCACCTGTGTTCTTCTTAAAGGTAATGTAAAAAGAAATTTTCTATTTCTTTGAAATGTTGTATATCCAAACTTAATGGTCTTGTCAAGTAACGTGCCAAATATGAAATCTGTTCTTTGCTGGGAACTTGTGGCACCTGCTTAAACATGGTAATTTTGACTGAGAGCTTGGAACAGATAAGAGTTGACACATGACCCTAATTCCTGACTGAGAGCTTGGAACAGATGTTGACGCCTGAACCTAATCCTAAATCACCTCTCTGTGATATTTCTTTGCATATTCTTTCAAGTCGCGTCCAAGAGCCGTGTCAGGTGGGAAATCAATCAGTTGTACGTCCTGAAAAACAAGAAAGTCGCTCACGTTTACATACTTCCAGATTCCAATTATACACGTTGTGAAGAGAGACAGCTATTTTTCTCTTTAATACGTATAGCATTTATGGAAAAATTACATGCCACTTTCCCAACACACATACATGGCTGCTGGTTTGACCTCTTCATAATTCACTCATCCTGTAAAAACATTCGGACACCCACAGTTTCAGATGGCTTATCAGACCATAAGACAGTAATAGCTGATCTTAAAGTTACTACAACCCCAGCCATGTCCAAAAATAATGTGTTTTACAGAGCCATTCACAGTATCAAGATTGCAGCATTAATGACTGATATGCTCACATCCGACCTTGTCACACATCCAAAAGAACATGTGTCAGACTTATATGAACAGTACCATCAAATACAATACTTAAGAGATTGCTCGACAAACATGCACCCACTAAATCTGTGTCGCAAAAGCTGCCAGCTCCTTGGAAAACCCTGGAAATCATAAAATCTAAAAGGCGCCATTGTTATCTGGAACATGTTTGGTGTAAACCTGATTTTGCAGTTTAAAATCAATTTTTATCCGTAACGGTGGTTTTCACTACGTTAAAAATGTCAACACCATATTACACCAGGCACACGTCACGGGTGTGTCATATAAATAGCGTCCTCAGTAATATGGTAATGGATATTTCCTTTTTGAGAAAAATATTTTTTAAATTTAACAAACGGTAATGATGAATTTTCTCTAAGATCAGTTTATCCTAGTGAAACAGTTAAATGGTGGTTTTCCTTGAGTTAACTATGCTGCTGAAACAGTCTCTGGTGTCACTGGTTGTGGACTCACCCACAGAAACAGGTTGTCATCTCGCGGCTGGGCTTTGAACCCAAACTTCCCTTCATTGCTCTTCACGACTTTCAGATCTAAAAATGAAACATCCTTGTTTCAATTATTTTTCTTAGCTTTTTTCTTTTAGTATTTACTCAGATTTACTAACTTTTATTGTAATTTTGCCTGGCATTTATTTAATTATTTATTAGTATTACTTAAATCCAGTATGTTTAGAATTAACGTAATGACTTAATATACTGTCGCTGTTAGTTGCCAGTTTGTCTTCATCTGTAATGTTTACAAAGTCTGGTTATTTCCAACAAATTACATAATTAATATTATAAAACAATCTGTCTGAATAATTTTTTACTTGGTAAATCGCTGTCAATAACATAAGTAATGTCATCCGCCATTACTGCAGTCAAAGAGTTGCAATCAATTACACAAAAATTAACAATTCTCAAAAAAGTTCAACAGAGCAATAATCCACAATTTGTGCTACTGCAATGCTGAGACATCAGTCTGAACAGTTATCCTTGTATACTGAACGTGTGCCTCCACATAGCAGATAATTGTGTGTAAAAACGATTTTAGTAGCAGGGATTGTCAAAGCTGCTGGATGGGCTTATCATATTTCTTCTTCTTTGCCTTTTCCCACTAGGTGGCCCGAATTCTTGATTTCCAGAATGTTCTGTCCTGGGCATCCTCCGGGGTGATCCGCAGTGCCTGCATGTCCCTTCGGACGCAAACCATCCATCTCCCTCTTGGTCTCCCTCTTGGTCTTTTTCCTGGCACTGTCATGTCACCAACTGCTCTCACTTCGTTGTTTTCTTCCATTCTCTGCATGTGTCCATACCAGCGTAGTCTCATTTCTCTGACTTTCTCTTGTATACTATTCACTCCTAGCCCCTTTCTGATGTCCATACTCTACTTTATCATACTGAAAAGGTTAATTCACGGGTTTTGCCCACGAAACCTGTTGTGGCAACAGATACTAATCGTAGACATGACAGGATAAATTAGAGAAGTGATTAACCATAGTCCTACCATTAAGTAGTCGATGCACAGACATTGGATCTCCCCCGCCTGACGTTAGGGCTTCTTGCTGGCTAGACGTTAGGGCTTCCGCATGGGCAGAGACACCCACAGGGCTGTAGTATGCAATACAAACATCATGTCTGTGTAATGAAATCCTTTCTCACAATAATTTCTCAAATAATATAGTTCTTTGTCACATGGATGTACATGCGCATACTCCACACACAACATTCTTACAATTACACAGACCTACCGGGTACACCTTAAATAACACCAGATAATCTGTTAATAGTAAAATGTAGTTGGCATTTATAATTATGGTGCTCTGAGAAGCATTCAGAGTTCATTCGAAAAATGTGTAATGTATAACGTAAAGTAATGTTAATGCATAATAAATTATAATGCATTATGTACTGAACTTGAACACATGTTCTGTGGATGCAGATTGTTTTGCCGATGATAGTGCCATTGTTGCTAATAACACTGACAACAATCATAGTCTCATCAACAAGTTGCTGTTGTAGCAACCATTGGTAGCTGATCAGTTGGTACTTTGTTTGCCACTGCAAAATAGTCAATATTTTACATATTTTGGGGGCACCATTTTTTTATGATTTGAATTTTGTAGTAAGAATTGGAGAAGCGCGCAGAATTAACTTATTGTGACGCTGGTTTAAGTTTGGATAAAATATATGTTTACCTTAATGTGTCTCGGTCATCTTCTTGCTCTTCATAATCACCAAAGGGGTCATCATCATCATCATCATCGTCATCATCTTCTTCTTCTTCAGAGTCCCCGCCTCCTTGCAGCAACTTAAACACAATTCACTACTTTTATTTTACAGGGAAACAAGTAGCAAGTATGTGGACCTATACACCTAAGAATGTATAAGTAGTATCAGGCATAACTATTTGCTACTACAGTCAACTGTATTGTGCCCGGGGTTTATTCAAAATTGCTTTTTTAAATGGGACAATAAACCTTCATCCAACCACGGGACGCTATGGCTGCACAATGATGACGATGATTTGGTTTCTTTAACTTTTAACTCCCAATATAATATTTTGTATAACATAACTTTTGAATATCTTGACTGTGTTCATGTATGTTATGTATGTACACGTGTATATAGACTTGGTTCAAAATAAATGACTATGTTGAATGTAGTGTTATACTGAACATGATCAGATGCTGATACAGTACTGGAGTGAGGGTGTCTTCCACAATGTCCAGTACGTTTGTCAGCGTCTTCTGTGGGCATGACTTGAAAAGTTGTCTCAAGTCTTTCAAGTACGACAGTACTGGTGTCATGTCACTCCACACATACTGAAAAACACAGCCACAGGTGTCTGGTACAGTGCACTGCAATGTAATGAAGTGCATTGGAATATAAACAGTGCCAAGTAATTAAGTATACTATCCTAGGTAATAACGATGTGACGAATCTAGAATTTAATTCGAATGAAATATCGAATCAAATATCCTCAAAATTTCGAATAGAAATCGAATACGAATATTCAGTGGCTTTAAATTTGATTAGAATACTAAATGGTGTCGAGATGTCTTGCTCGGATGCGGCATCATCCCATGGCCATGGGCACAAGTCAATGCCAGAGTGGTCAGCATTGTCGCCATACGCATTGATCTTTTTATTTACTTTCTTGCCTAACCATGAAAATGACTCCTTACAGCCACCAAACTTATCATCGGATATCTTATGTACATACACACACTAGGTTACACAATAAAATCATTTACACCCCGGGACCGATTTTGCGGCGGAGGACATGAAGGAAAATATTCGAGCGATATTCATTTTTAGACAACTGTAGCAGCGAATTTTCAAATTTTTAATAGCGGAAAAATGTTCGAATATTCAAAAATACAAATCGAATATTCGTCCCATCCTTACTAGGTAAACATTGTTCTTGGATACCCCAAGATAATGTCATGAAACATGAAAAACAAAATTTATTATGAAACAATTTATGGTATATCTGAGATTGTTCCTCTAAGGTTTAGCTTAATAAAGCCTGGTACTCTGCTGGCCTGGGAGGTGATGTTATTTATGTGGTTCTGCCATGACATTGTATTAGATATGGTGACACATACGTATGGATACTGTGTGACCATGGAAAGTGTACATCCTCCTAGATGATAGTCAGCATTGATTGTGTTGTGACAGAGGGTATTTGCATGGTGTGGCTGTTTTTGGTGTTAAAGTTCATCTGGCATATGTCAGACCATCCATTTATGGAGTTTTTTAAGTCTTCTTGGAGAGCTACTGTATCAGCTGGGTTGGGAATGTTTCTGTAAAGGAAATAGTCATCTGCAAAAAGACAGAGCTAGCTTAGAAGTTATTCCTGTTGGTAGGTTGTTGATGAAGTATAGGAAAAGCAGTGGACCGAGGACTGTCTTAGAAGTTATTCCTGTTGGTAGGTTGTTGATGAAGTATAGGAAAAGCAGTGGACCGAGGACTGTCCCCTGGGGGACTCCTGAGGTGATGGGGACCCAGTCCGAAGACTTTCCATCAACCGCTACTCGTTGAGAACGGGATGTCAGGAAGTTTTGTATGCACAACAGCAGGGGGCCTCGAATTCCATACTGGTGAAGTTGGAGAAACTGGAATAGTAATCATTGGTGAGGAACACAGTCAAATGCCTTGGAGAAACCAAGAATCACAGCATCAACTTGTTTGCGATTATCTGGGAATATAACAAGGTCTTCAATAGTGACAATGAGTTGTGATTCAGAGGAACAGCTGGGTCTGAAACCAAGCTGGGCATCTGTAAGAATATTGTAATTTGCATAATGCTCCATGACTTGGCTGAATATTATTATGTTCAATCAACTTGCTACAGATTGATGTGATAGACACAGGGCAATAATTGGATGGTGTGGAGTAAATTGGAGTAATGTTTGCAATTCTCCAATCTGATGGGATTAGTCATGTGCCCAGTGACTGTTGAAAAATGAAAGTGACCTTGTCATTTTTTAGTGATTGAAGCAATTTCAGAACTCTGTCCTTACTTACCATGATGCTATATGGATTGGTGGATGTTCAAGTTCATTTATAGTTGATAGGCTAGAGGTGTCTTCATTGGTGAAGACTGAATGAAATTATTCGTTAAAACTGCTAGCTTTTCTTTTGCTGTCGAAGATTACTTTAGATCCTTTTTTAATGACAAGATATTATTGGGCGAGTCTTATATTTCTTTGATTTAACGAAGCTCCATAAAGATTAATATTTGTTTGATTTATATCATCAGGATTAATTATGAAACATATATATAAGTTTAGGAAAGACCAGTATTCGTGGCGCTGTTTCTTTTGGAGTACGTCTTTGTAACTCTTCCAGTCCTCATTAATGTTTGTGCTCTGTCAACTCAAGTAAATAGCTACTTAATAATAAGTCACGTGGCATGATATACAATCAATATGAATCACAAAGAAATATATGCTTTGAAAATGAGTAGACCTGAAGTATATTTGCTTGAAGTTATATACACTTATAAATGTTTACCCCATTTTAACTGTTAACTGCACCCTTACATGTAAAACACACGTTATAGTATTTATAATGTTGTATTACAAACCCAATCCGGCTTCTTCGATGTTGGACAAACGACATAAAATGAAACGTTTCCAGCAATGAAAATTAATTTGCTTTCATTTTCGATGCTATCCAACAGTTGGAGCTGTGTTTTACTGATTTTCGCCGTCCATTCTTGTGCTTCGTTGCAGTAGATCTGAAAGTCCATGATGGTATTTTTGTTGCATCAACGTAGTTGCAATATCTTCTTCTTCTTCCGGATACCGCTTTTGCCTACAATGTTTTGTTGACAACAGACACTCCGTGATAGGACGCCAACACATTGCGTGTATATGAAGTCATGGGGCGGCGTAAATCATGCAATTAGAAATCGTGTATCTCTCTGCTGCGGTACTGTTGTAAACAAGTCAGTGTGGGCGATAATAAGAAACTGGCAACATGTCTGCGTCGTTGGTAGTCAATATATGCTTGGCATTGCTGTTGCGGATTGTATTTATGCTCTATGGATTGTGGCAGGATTCCACAATGGTTGTCAAATATACTGATGTGGACTACTACGTATTTACGGATGCTGCAAAATATATAACTGAGGTTATTACCTAGTACCTAGTACCTACAAGGCTACATTGATGGTTCTGATCGCAGGATCCTGTCACCTGTGTTCCTCTGTGATCAGCTCTTCGTTTTTAAATCTATTAATATGAGGCTATATTGTTAATTATACTTAACGGTGCTTCAAAGTCATATACAATTAAAGGCACTTATGCAGAATTCGAACCCCCCTCAATTTTGGCATTATAACTATATTAATATTTGCCCAGACATTGGATACCTCACACAAACTCTAATCCTAAACATAATCAATCAGCATTCCCAGGTATATTTATGTTTCTCAAATATTGCACTTTGAGACCCAAATAATGCTCCGTAGTGCCAGTCGCAAGCGCAGCAGTGCATGTGTCACTGCGCCATGCATGTGGAACGATAAACGAGCGATAAACAGTTTGTTTATCCCGACCACCCTGTCTTTTCGACCTCAAAATTCTGCTAAGTTTATAAAACATAAATATGCACAAGATGATGTTAAATAATTGAATTAACAAAATCAAATGTTGGCAAATATACAGGTATAGTGGCAAAATTGAGGTGGGTCCAAATTCTGCATTTATAAGTGCACAGAGACGGACTGGATGAATCTCCTTGATTCCAACTCCAAGAGACTACATATCGTATACTTAGAAGAACTAAATAAATGACTAAAATCAGCTATTTCACCTATTAGTAGGCAATGCACACTATGCCCTAAAGAAAGACTGGTTTCCCATCACCATATATCGGTTAACATCTAGACTAATGGCGTACATGATCATGACATCTGATGATTATATTCTATATCTGATTGCCTGTGTTGGTATTTGTATTTTACCATTATTTCTCTTAGAGTCTTTAACATCAAGCTGCTTTATCTAATTATGCGTGCTTAGACCAATTTGAATATTGAAAAGTCACAAACAGCTTACATCATTTCTTGATGTATGAAACATAGTAAAGTGCTGCTGTGCAGTTATTTGGATGGGAAATTAAATGTGGTCTTTATTATTATTGTTGTTTACATATTGCTTTCTTGCATTTAGGGTGAATCACCTTACCTTCGGGCGACCTACCGATACACCCCCATATTGGCGTGGCTACTCACTCCAAACATCTACGTCAGCACACTGTTTGGCAAGGCCCTATTCATACTGAGCGATGTCACAGTCGGTTTCCTCATCTACAAAATATTACATCTCCGTCATTGTCAACATACCACGTCCCTCCTATGCGCTCAGCTCTGGTGGTATAATCCACTTCCAATCACAGTCTCAAGTCGTGGGAATGCAGAGTCACTCATAGCTGTCCTGGTGCTGGGCACACTCTACTGCCTTCTGAAGCGGGGGCGATGGTATCAGGCCACCGCAGCTGTGCTGTATGCTACATCGGTTCACATGAAGATTTATCCTGTTACGTATGCATTGCCTATCTACCTGTCACTGGGCTGGCATTACTGCAAGCAGAAACAATGGCTGCCTTTCAGGTTGCATCAATGGATTCAGTATGATATTGGTTTGAATCGCGCCCGAGTGACATTTGTTGCCATTGCTGTTGTCTCGTTTACAGCACTGACAATGATCTGTTATATGCTGTAAGTATCAGTATCAGAACTGATTAAAGAAAATCAGCATTCCCAAACATATGATCAGTTTATATCAATATTGTAAATGTTGGTTTCAATTAAAAATATTTATAAAAAAATATCAATTACTTCAATTCTTGATTTTATATTCATTTATTAGTATGTTAAATATGATGGAAAAGCAACTTTTTTGGAATGGTAAAAAGGTTAGTCCAGGTCGTCAGATAATTATGCGTTAAAAATATGGACAATCACATATACCAACATATTTTAACTAAGTATGAGTTGTTATGTTTAAAAATGCAGCATGGTCAAAATGATATATTTATAAAGTTCTGAGTAATCAGCTAGTTGAGAACTTAATGGAGGCTGCCAAAGGTGAAAACATGAATATTTCTTATATAAAACTGTACAATTGATCAACATATGCTGTTTTACATTTTCTGTCTTTTCTTGTAGCTATGGCAACCAGTTTCTCGAGGAGACCTACTTCTACCATGTGACAAGACGAGACATCCGTCATAACTTCTCCCCATATTTTCTCATGCTCTATCTCACAGCGGAAGAGCAAGGGTCGTTCTTTCTCGGCTTGGCTGTCTTTATTCCCCAGGTGGCGCTCTTGCTGCTGGTTGCGTTCAGATATTGCGATGATCTGCCGTTCTGCTGCTTTCTGCAGACGTTCATTTTCGTGACATTCAACAAAGTCTGTACATCCCAGGTGGGTGTACATACTACATATGTTGTTATCTTACATGCACTGAAACAGATTTATTCTTTTTAACTGTTGATTCACCAATGTCCTGTAGTGGTTATGAGTTGTATTCATATAAGCGGGAACTTCCTTATTCTGGAAACCACACTGTATGGACATCATAATTCTTCCTCTGATACCTCAAATGTTTGCAGTACTTCCCGTGGTACCTTGTATGTTTGTGGTACTTCCTGTGGTACCTTGTATGTTTGTGGTACTTCCTGTGGTACCGTGTATGTTTGTGGTACTTCCCGTGGTACCTTCTATGTTTGTGGTACTTCCTGTGGTACCTTCTATGTTTGTGGTACTTCCTGTGGTACCGTGTATGTTTGTGGTACTTCCTGTGGTACCTTGTATGTTTGTGGTACTTCCTGTGGTACCTTGTATGTTTGTGGTACTTCCTGTGGTACCTTGTATGTTTGTGGTACTTCCTGTGGTACCTTGTATGTTTGTGGTACTTTCTGTGGTACCTTGTATGTTTGTGGTACTTCCTGTGGTACCTTGTATGTTTGTGGTACTTCCTGTGGTACCTTATATGTTTGTGGTACTTCCTGTGGTACCTTGTATGTTTGTGGTACTTCCTATGGTACCTTGTATGTTTGTGGAACTTCTTCTGATACATCAAATGTTTGCAGTACTTCCTATGGTACCTTGTATGTTTGTGGTACTTCCGTTGGTACCTTATGAATTTGCAGTGGTTCATCTGGTACCTTGAATGTGTGCAGTACTACCTTTGGTACCTCTTGTGTTTGTAGTACTTCATCTGGTACCTCATATATGTACAGTACTTCCTCTCATTTGATAATTTGTATGTTTTCAGTACTTCCTCTGGTACCTCATATGTGTACAGTATTCCTCTGGTAGGCTACATTTGCAATTCTTCACCAGGTACCTCAAATGTTTGCAGTACTTCATTAGATAATTTGTATGCTTTCAGTACTTCCTCTGGTACCTCAGCCTGCTACCTCTCGTCATCCCCCAGCTCCGTCTCACCATCAGAGAGGCAGTTGCCATGGTTACTCTCTGGTTTGTTGGCCAGGTACGTCAAATACTCGCATCAGTTACCCCAGTAGTTGCACCCACTAGCTTCTCATTGAAATCTACAAGTAGTATTTGATGATTTTTATGTTTTCTTCTATATTACGAAATAGTTTTATCTCTTTACGTATATGTGTACATCCATAATTTGACTCTTCTCTCATCTCCACTAATAATGGATTTGCATGTAAGGAGCTATTTATGTAGGCGTACTAATAGGCCATTTTTGATTTTTGCGGTTCTTGTTATGTCATGTTAAACATACTAAAGGCAACTGTAAATTATATTAATTCTCCCGACACACTGCAAGGTTTCATTATCAACAAAATCAAATATGCATGCCTTGGAAACTTGGACAGGAGATTTGTTTGATGTTCACAAAGCTGTGTTCTTGACCTAATGACCAGTGTATGTGAACTAATGACCAGTGTATGTTCTAATGACCAGTGTGTTTCATGCAGGGTCTCTGGCTACTCCCAGCGTTCTACCTCGAGTTCAAAGGCGTCAATTCGTTCATCTGGTTGTGGACCTCTGGCCTTCTCTTCCTTGCCATCAATGTGTGGATCGCCTACAAACTCATAACAAACTTCACCCACAAGCCATTATGCTGGCAGGGACACATGGTCGGGCTGCCTCGCAAAGACCTGCCGACTTTGGAGGAGATCATCTCGATAGCTTTTCGTAAAGTTACTGGGAAACGCAAACTTACACACCGAAGAACTGGGGGTAAACTGAAAACAAAGAAGTCCTGAGTAAGAGACGGTTTTGTGGTAAATTTTTATACTGTTTTGTAGTGAAACTAAAACTTGATGTGCACATAGCATTGGGCGTATTATTTGTTCTCATGGTATCTCGTTGTGTAGTGACTTTGTGGTTGCTTTATACTATGGTTGTCACATAGTGGACACTAGGAAGATGTTCACTTTAATTATGTATTGTAGTTAATGAGTCACAATCTATAGAACTGTAGTCAGCATTATAATATGACCATATCAATGGTTGAAGCTTAAACAGCAATGCACTTGTCTTTTGTGATATTAAAACATTCCATTGATGTAACTTTTATAATTATGAAGGGCTGTTCATCTTTCCATTGTTTCCTGTGCAATCAACATTGTGATTTGCTGATAAGTGCACCTTGCCAGCAGGTGTTTCTTCAGGTTTTCTATATTGCTTCTGGTTCACTTGTATGTAATCCAGCACGGTTTGTACTCACATAATTCAACTTATCTTGCTGTTAAAACTTTCACTAGCAGTAGTTAAAACAAAGTCAAAATATGGGCATTTATTTCACTCATCTCATTTATTTTGTGGAGAAAAAACCCTGCTAATGCCCATTTATGCAACTTTTTAAAAATAATTTTGGTGGAGCCATCAGGCAAACTATTAAGTTATTTAATGCTGGGACCAACACTAATGAATAATTGTTCAGAATTGGAATCTTCACGCTAGTGCAATACACACAGATCATGCAGATGTTTGTGTTTATGTTGGTTTCTCATATTTTAATGCCGGCCTTAGCTCTGGCAAATTATTAACAATGAAACAATTTGTTTACCATATATACACAAGTATGTGCTTATTTATTAATTTTTTTATATTGTTTTGAGGAATAATGAGCTATCTGTTTCAATAAATGTCTGTTGTCTTTGGATGTTAATCATGTTGTTAATCATGTTTTGCAAAATGTGCACATAATTAAAAATATATTAGATTATGATTTGAGTTATTTGAGTTATTTTAATCATAGGCAGCCTGTGAGTGCAAATGACAACACATTAACATTGTCAGTTAACATGATTCCACTATGATTAACACTGTGGAAATAAGACCCAACTCCAAAGATCTTCAGTCAAGACACAGATGTGATTTATTTATTTACAACATGTACAACATCCATCCATTTGGCATTGTGCCTTTGATAGCATAATTTGGCACATTTGTATATGACATCTCTGTACAGAATACTTCATGTACACTCATACTGAAATGTACCAATCATAAAAACAATTATCTATAAAATAAACGCAGGGTTAACCTAAAATCATCTTGGATAAATATAAAAACTGCCATATATAGGGTAATGTTTTTAAAGATGCGACTATTATTCTTTCACTTTTGTAATATGAAGTTAGACACCTAGCGACACACTTAGCTAAAAATGGAGCACCTCTGCAGGCAACAACTGACTATACCCATCCCAGCAGATGACAGACTATATATAAGCACCCCACTGTCACACAAAATATAATTAAACATAAAAACATGCATTCCTGAGGTAGAAATTCAACATCAACAATCAGTGAATTAGTTACTGTTAAAATTACGATGTATTTTGACTATTTTAGATACTATCCTGTTCTCGGTAAAATAAGCTGCAGTCAAATAAGTGTTATTACTTACAACAATAGATTTTTATTTCTGTTATACTGTTTCCAAAATATGTACTCATTCCATAATTATTTTACTGTTTGTAGATTGTAGAAATTATTTGACAGCCTTGTTAACATCTTTTACTGATGATAGAATTAGTAATTTTGTGTGTACAACATTATGACCGAGTCATACAAATACCATGCAATTGTGACATATTCAAGCATAAAAACTGGCAAGTGTAGAGCACAGCCATGGAACTGGTATGGAATGACTAACATCACAGAATCTCACTCACACACACCAGGAATATATAATTATACACATTTACATATGACAAATGTATCTTGGTCATATTTTATGACCTCTTCCGAGTACATACAATGTATAACATATGCTTTCTTGAGCATGCACAATGTTAAAATGCACATCAGCTATTCAACTGGACACCGTGTTGAAAGTTAAAGCAATGTCCACGATACCTTTGAGCTGCTGTTTTCAATGTATATTTTGCATCCGACCAAAGCACTAAAATAGTGCAGACTTCCAAAGGGTAGTCAGCTACACTAGTGTAACACACTGTACCCATTACAACAGATTAACTGGTGAGCCCGGCTGTTATGTAGCAACATGTTTACCCAGGGGATGTCAGCCTTTATGTAGTCTAGTCACACATAACATGGTCACTTTGCTCATGGAGCATAACAATATCTATGTAACATTATTTTTTAATATCGTTCAAACTGATGTCTAACTGTGCTGTTCGGTAGCACAATAAATTCACTCTGCTGAACAAGTCAATAAGGTTAATAAAGTTAACTGAATGTGGGTCCTGCTTACCAAACATCCCTTTGATACTAACAATGTTTAATCAAATAGCAACATACATTTTACCAATATAGCAATACAGTCGTACCTTGCTTCTAAATGGGTAACTATATTTTAAGGGTGGTCTTAAGGCAGAATGTTACAGTATGGATTCGTTACCACGGGTTTGGTAGACAATTATTACATCAGCCAATGCTACCAGAAAATGCTGGTTGTTTGTTTAACACATTAAGGTCAGGGGTGGTCTTGTTACTTTGTAACGTTCCAAAATGCAATAATTCATATTCTTTCACACCATAACCCACATTGCCACTGACACATTGGACTTGGTTATGGAACAGCCCAAATGGACTCCCAACCCACAGCCAATAGCCACCTGATTTGATCGATCTCATGGACAACCTGACACGATCAGCAAAACATTACCCCAAAAACATCAACAGGTGGCGCCAGTATAACATTTAATTTTCCTAACAACCACACCACCACCCACACACACGTAGCATTTTTGGTGACGCTGTGAACTATAAATGCAACCGTTCCTAATCGGAAGCATGACCTTTAACACTTTTACTTACTATTCAACTGCCATGTGGACTATCGCCACTAAAATGTGGCTTAGGTTCCTTCCCAGCATTCCCCCTCTCAGGCGGACTTTCTTCAGATCGTTCAAACTGGCTCTGGTCTGTAAAACCCTCCAACTGACCCCTGAAACAACCTTCACTCAATGTCTGACTTTGAACAGTGAACCCTTCAGACTGGCTCAAATGGCCTTGACTCAGACCTGGGCTGCTGACCAGCATGGACAATGACGCAGAGGCCATGCCATGCTCGCGACGCACATGACAATCGAGCAGTGACTTCTGGGAGAAATGTGCGCCGCAGGACGGGCAGGTGAATGGAGCGGTGTCGGCGTGGTGGCGCTTCAGATGGATCTTCAGGGTGCTGTTCTGTGCTGTTGCATACTCGCAGTACGTACAGTGGAAAGGCTTCTCACCTGGGGATAGATCATATTAGATTTTACATAATGACCAAAACCATATACCTCTCACCAAAACGTTTCACTTGGGGTAGTTGGGGACTGACCACATTACATAACCCAAACCTCATCAAGGCTTCTCACCTTGGACAGACCACATTAGATTTTATATAACATCCAAATCCCATATCCCTCATCTAGGCTGAAACTTCTGTTGATAATAAACAATTAAAAAGCATATAATAAATATATAATTATGATTCCGTTTTTATTATTGAAAACTTACAAAGGCAATTATAAACAAAAATATAAAAAGTAATGCTTAGTACAGTCGCTATTACTTCATCAAGAATAACCAAAGGACTTCATACCAGTATGTACACGGATGTGCACTTTGAGGTGACTGCGCTCCACGGTCGAGTAGTCACACTGGCCACACTTGAATGGTTTCACACCTTTAGCAAAGTACAACACAGGCACTTTGTGAGTTTGATTCGATAATGATTGCAGTTATACTGGTAATAATGTGTTGCAATATTATTTTTACAAGCAATCGTAACAGTTATTCCCACAAAACAGGTATAAACATTCATGACCTCAAAATCCTTTGCACACGTACCACCTAATTAAATTTCTTTTTCATTTATATCGTTTTAAAATTAATTATAATAGTAATGGTATATTATGTTCAAAGCACATGCTAATGTGTGTGTGTGTGTGTGTGTGTGTGTGTGTGTGTGTGTGCGCGCGCGCGCGTATTTTTATGTGTGCTGTGTGCTATCCAATTACCTTAGCTGTAGATTTACTTTGAAGTTTCCGTAATGTTACCTGTGCATTTACTTAGAAAATTCCCATGACACTGTTTTCATTACCTGTATGTTTACTCTGGTGTTTCTTCAAATGTATCCGCTGGTTGAAGGCATTATCACACTGGTCACACTTGAATGGACGCGATGTCGGATACCGGCGTTTCTTCCCAGAACCATGTGTGTTCCCTGATGCGCCGTTCCCCGAATCAGACTCCACCTCACTCTCCCGACTGCCAGCAGATGGCGCCTCAGTAGCAAGGACAAGCGAACTGGAAGGTGACAACTGTTTGTGCGACAACAGGGAGTGAAAGTCGGTGAACTGCGACGTGTTGGCGAGCGCACTCGTTGTGATGGTCTGCGACGGCAGGCTGCTGGACACAGAGGTCGGAGGTGAGATATAGCGAATGGGAATTGAGAACGATGTACCAGGCTGGATGATGACCGATCGTTCGGTGCTTGTCGTCGGCACCGAGTTGTTGCTGACGACCGTCATGCTGTAGCTGGAGTTGTCTTCACTGTGGCTCTCCACCACAGAGCTCAGGTCAGGCGCGTTCTTCCCACCGTCTGTACTGGGCACCAGGTCAATGAAGATGCTCGGCGACCTTGACTTGTCGACTGCAGCACTGCCGCTGCGTGCTCTGCGCATGTGCTTTGTCTCCATGTGACGCTTGCGCCATTTCGGCACGACAGCGCAACAGCACTTCTTAGGCTCCTCGTGCGTGATTGGCATCAGACTAATACCACACTCTTGGCTGTCACAACACACCTCTTTCTTTCTCGCAATCGTCCCGTCTGTAGTGTGTGTCCCGTCTACACCGACATCTCCCACCAGTCCTTCGTGTCTCTCGTCTGTTTTCACCCCATCCCTTGAATCACCCTCGTCATGGGTCTCCATTGCAGAATGCCCCTCTCCAGACATGCCGTCTTTATACACCGACGGCGGAGTCATAACACTGGTGTTGCTTTCGTCCTGAGGCGAAGCACATCTCTCTGACACTGCAATCTCCTGAGAATGAGGCTTGCCCCAGCCTTCCTGGTGCACCCCGACGCCACTGATGCCCTCGCTGTATGCACCCTGCTCCAGGTAGATCTGTAGGGCATGCACATTCTGGGCGTGTTTCAGCAGGCTCCAGGGCGTGCCAAATCGCCCCGGACAAGACCGGCATAGCAGTGTTGCTGTCTGCCTCATACCTGCAAGCAAGGCAAATGAAATGATGATGTAGAAGTGATTCAGATGGCTTTTGCTCATTGTCTTGTATAGTTTACATAATGTATGGGCTATTTGGTGAGTATTTAGTCAATGTTGGTTTAAACAACCATCAAATCATTCATCATTCAAGTTTTTGAAGACTTAATTAAAAACTGATTACAAAATTATACAGTTAATAACTGCTTAAAACTGAGTGCACGATAACAGTTAATAACTACTTAAAAAAGATATTCTTGCTCTGACATCTCTTACTCATTATTAAGGAACAGTAATTTTAGTAGTGGTTATAACAAAAAATATAATTATTCATTTTAAAGATTGAAATTAATCTTCAATGCTCATATGAATCGTAGTGAAACGGTTACTATGCAATGATGTAATGTAATGTTAATTGCTTCCTATGCAAAAAAAAGCTGAATAATTTCACCTGGAAGTCTCGTTTGAACTTCATCGTCACAGTCAAACCTTTTGTGTTGGACGAAACCCACAAAGTTCTCAAGTGGGAAGTTCCGTGTGCATGTCCCGCACACCAAATAGTCACTTTCAGTTGGTTCTGGAACGGCAAAGTATCAGTGTAAACAGTTGAAATTTTAACATGGATGTCTCTTTGCAGTCAAATCTCTTGTACTGGATGAAACCTACAAAGTTCTTAAGTGGGAATGACTAAGGTAACAAACAATTTATAATATCAGTATTAAAAATAGATATAAAATGTGAACGTCAAACACTATAGTAAATTAATCTGACAATTAGCCAATGCTGGACCTACAGTAGATTCATTGTTGGAGCTCGAGTAACTGTCCGGTATGAGGCACTGTTGTAATGCTCGTGCACAGATGAAGTGCCAGAGCTATAGCTACTTTAACATATATTCAGGTCCGGACCAATGGCAACGGATTTTATTTGCCATAAATGCACCAAATGTACCGGTAACCGTGTGCTTATATAAATGTTGCACTGATCTACAACACTCGATTCTGTTATGTGTACATAGATTAACAGCAACAACACTAGCACATGCAATAATATACATTAAAGATGAAGTCTAAAAGCCACCTGTCACCAGTACATGAATAAGCTACAGGCTACAGCTGTCAAACCTTGCCCGGGTTATTGTGCCTGCCCTGCCCCTGGCCTGGCTGTGGCAATAAGTTATAAGTTAGTTTTTTAAACTCTAAATCAAGAAATATTTATTGACAGGGCTATAATTAAAATTGTATACTGGCTCAATGCATATGGTAAGTTGCCAACTGGTGCCTTGATTACTCTCACTAGCGATGTCCATGACATGCCTGTACACTGTATCAAGTAATCAACCCTAACGAGTCAGCCTCGCTACTGCGCTGTCGCTGGGTACATTTCCGTCAAAACATCGCCATATAATCCCTGCTCGTACCTGTAAACACACTTTCCATGGTTGCCTTTTCTCTGCGATTCGAAAGGTATTCTCGACTTGTAATGAATCAGTTGTCTGAGAACATGTCAGGAATGTCCGGGCTTCGGAAACATATCCGACGTCTTTTAGCTGGCGTGTCCGTGACTACTTAGAACTTGCATGCTGTGTGCAAAAGTTTATTATGATCGCCGCCATTGAATTGTGGGATGCCTGGCGGTCAAAAGATTTGATTTAGGCTGGATGTGGTTGTTGCGGTGGACTATTATTCAATCATACGATGGGTATTACACGAATATACCAACTTAGGAGGCCAGCATGATATGCAATTTCCACAAAACAGGATATATTTTGCGATAACCACATCAACAGGTCACTTCCGTGGTCTGCTACAAACCTAGATAATATCTATGTTTGCCGCTTGGTGGCATGGAGTGCTTTGAAAGTGCACGTACATCAGAAAGGTCATAATTTTCTCGAACTAAGCAGTTCTGCTACAATAACTGTTTATAGGTATCATGCCAGTATACAAATATCTTGAAATAAGTACAATTCAGTAAGATACAACCTTAACCAGGATACAAAAAATACCGTAAATTCGTTTTTTAAATGTAGACGTACATTTGTGTTTGTTATACGTATAATACTTGGCAAGCCCCATTCACAATATGTAGCATTCCTCAAATCTATATCAACTTACATCTATGCAGTTTTAATATAACAGTACAAAAGACGAATAATATTAGTTCCACATATGACATGTACCTTATATTATTCCACTGAATGGACTTGGCTACACGTGACCATTTAAAGAATACTACTTTAAATAATATGATATAGCTTAGAATACCATAACATCATGTAGATTAAAACAAAACTGTTATTTATGCTGGTACCCATAGATACATCATTACCAGACACTGCGCGGTATATTTTATCAGTTTTGTTATACTTTAAAATATATGAAGATTTATTTTATTTTTTCTTATTAAGCAACAATTCAACTAATTATTCTAATTACTGACAATATGTAATTAATTCTCTTGTCTTAGCAGTTTACTGGGAAAGATTGCAGAGTTAGCAGATGTAGAGGTGACATTTTGCAGGTGCACGTTAACGTGTTAACTAAAGACAGTGCACAGAGAAATAATATGAAGTCTGGTCTTCCTATCTTTATTTGCCAAAAAATTGTTTTAATTTTCCAGAATAAAAAATACTACAGTATTTCTAAGTGTTAATTCCCGCATATATTACGTTGTACATAAAATAAAATAAAATAAAAATATATATATTAAACAATAATTATATATATTAATGAATAATAAACAAGTAAATAAATATATTTACATAAAAAAATATTTTAAAGACAAATAGTTCTAAATTATTACGTTAAGTCACTAGTTTGATGTTAGATAATACTAAAATATGTAATTACAAATAATCTTCGTTGTGTTAAGACAAATTACATTAATTAAAATATCTAATAAATACATGAAATGCATAGAACATGAAACTATGCATTGTTTGCATAAACACCGCATCGTCACATTCACATACTGTTGCGAAATGTGTAAATCTCTTCATAGTGATCTATGTTTTCCCGTAGTCACCATAATGTATACATGATTATTATAAAGATTTGGGATTCGTAAGTTTTTAAAATAGGCATTGACCAAGGTGATTGATCCTATTTTCTAAACCTACGGTAAAGTGTCTGCGCGGTTATTAGTCGTGTTCGTTTTTCAGCGGTTAGTGAAGGCATAATTCTTTGTAAGCTTTGTTATGTCATTTATTTTATTTTTTAGCTAACAAATAACTGATGTCATGAACATTTAATATACTACAAAGAAGGGTAATTGTCAAAATGTGAACATGCATTACGATGTGAGCGATAATGCGTGCACAATGAATCGACATAGTTTTAGCGTTTGTTAGCTGCACATGGGAAAATCACGTGGAATATTCTGATGATATATGTTATATCCGATATATTTCTATGTCTATTTTTTTTAACAGAGTTCTGGATAAATGTAATTAAAGAAACGAAAGTTTGTGTATAGTTTTCTTAGTTTATAACCAGGTAGCGCCACTGCAATATATAATAAATACTTTGCCCAAACAGCGGCGCCACTGTTTAGCAGGACGTCTAGTTTCACATAATATAATACACTATGCCTGCCTGTACATACTCTAATAACTCGCAGTTATTAATGAGTAAACTACGGGATTTTGTGTAGGTCTTGATCAAGGTGGTCTTTTTATTATTCTTGTGAGAGGTTTAGGCCCACAATCCCATAGCCAGACAGTGTTTACAGTTTACAATGTAAATAATAAAAAAATGGTATAGTATTCATGCCTGCATAGTGCATGCACAAGTATTACTTGGCTTCTGATATAAGAAACCATTAAATGTGCCAGTATATTTAAATACATGTCAATCAGTCCTAGGAACTAGGCATATTTGATGACAGAGGTCAACGTTTATTGGTCATGTTAATTACTTTGAGTAAGATGTCAACCTTTAAGATATTGACCATTTTATTAGAATCTTCCTGGATGTCATTTAGGATTTGAAACCTGTTGATAAGTTCCAAAATAAATCAATTAATCACATTGTAATTGCACATTCTTTCGGAGTTGATTTTTTTTTACAAGTAAACCACTTAAAATGAAGGTTATCAGTACCACTAACTGCCACCAAGTCCCATGTATTTCCTCTTTACTTCCATCTCATCATAAGCTGATATGCCTCTTGCATATTTCTTCATATTGGTCATTAAAAATATTGATAATTGTTTGTTATTGTCATGTGATACATGTAGGAAATTATCCTCAGAGTTAGTTTCGATGAATTAATCTACATGTGCTCTGACCTGTTGTTCTGTTTGGAAACTAGATCACATGCATATCATTTAGTTCTGTATAGCATTCCCCAAAGAATCACCTACTGGTATTTTTAATTACCTGTCAATAAAGTAGAAATATGTTTTACAACTACACATTATTTATATGGTATTTCTCTATAACATTAAAAAACAAGTTAATGTTCTTATACATGGTTTAATTTTCCCAAACACAAATACGTGATTGTACATACATTTTTAATAACTAAAATGTGTTGTTTAATAAAAAAAAATACATAAACATACACTGTTAATTATCTATTATGTTACCAAGAATATGCTATGGTTAGAAATTTTAAAAGTCGACGATCAAAAATTATATTCAAATTACTTAACTGTTTTAATGTGCATGTTTTGTTTCCAGAATCTGGTGGCCTTCAAACTTCTAGTTTACACCTACAAAACTACAAAAGTGAACAACAATTCTGTGAACAGTGAAGTGAAACATGACAGCCAAGCAGCTATGCCCAGGTAACGCATTATATATTGTTTATGTTAATATTGTTATTTTAATTTATCTAAATGCAAGCATTGAATGGTAAGTTGCATGTATAATTTTATCAATAATAGTAAATTATGTTTTGCTTTTAGCATAATCTCATATATAACATGTCACTTATTGGTTATATATCTAATCTTTCTTAGCTCATTGATGATTTTTAAGAAACACTTCTATTGTACCAAAATCCTTGAAAACCCAGAACTGGTCAAAATCAAAAGGTTAGGCAGTCTTGCATAAATAAAATAAAAGCAGGGTTGTAATGGTAAAATGCTGTATTGTTGCTCATCATCTGTATCTGCATAAAATGTTACCATAGTCAACAGAACCACACACAACTATTCTGAATACCTGAACACAACGATAGCAGTCAACAAAACTGTATCCACAGGTAATGCTAGGCTTGCTAGCACAGTTTCCAGAACCAAAAAATTGGAGAAAAGGTCACAGTTGATATCACCAGATTCAGGTTTGTATCAGTCAACATTGTCGGCTCAACACCCATTTAAATCAATGTCAGACCGGATTTCCTTCACAACACCATCCATGGTCGTGGCAAATTTGATGGTCAGTGGTCATGGTTGTGTGTCTGCACCTGTCAGTCAGTGTCCAAGATGGTGGCTGGTCACTGTGTCTGCCCTGCAGAGTAAGGTCTGCACTTACGAGAATTGTGACTCCCATTGTTTCATTGAAAACACTGACACTATATTTTGTCATATTTTCTACAAATGTTGCCGTTTTTCCAAGATTTTTCTGCTAGAGATGTGATACTGCCATCAGTATTTACTGTGAAAAGCATTTTGAAAATGTCAAATTTTTCTTAATTTTTTTCAAGTAATTAATTACATGTTCGACCCAAGCCACTCGCTGCTGGATCACAGCGACCTTCATCATCTTCAAAAATTATGGACCAAAGATGACCCTCCACGCCACACAGTTGTTTTTGTATACATTCAGGGGTGCTTGCACATGCTCATGAGGCTGTGCTGAGGCCCCAAACCTTATGTTTTGTTTATTAAGATACGCACTCAAGTGGAAATGCTTCTCGCCACTGAAGAAAAGAATGTCCAAGAGATGGTGGTTGTTCTCGATCTGTTTATTGATACTCTGGCAAAATTCATAGCGTTGGCAAAGTTTAAAATCAATAAGAGACCCAGCTGTGGCGCTTTTGCGTGACAGCGGCGACTGCAGCGCCCCAAGTGGCGAGGAAGCTGGAAAAAGTCGACCATCTGTGTAACTACTTCTGAACTCTCACTCGCCGGCTCAATGCCGCCCTCTAGCGAGTATCATGGCACATACACAAATTTGGGTTATTACGTAAAATAAATTCAGCAAACTTCTTACTTTCTGAAATATCTTCGCTGTCAATAATCGACACCACTACAGGGCTACTGTGACGCTATTAGCTTATAACACAGGATACATATTATTCCTAGGAATAACTGAGAATAACCGAGAATACAGGCGGATAAACCATTCAATTTTACCACCACGAGGGAAACCAATTTGCAACTGATACAAATTATAATTATTGGCAAGTTCCTATTATAAATTGTCACTGATCGCTAGCTGCACAACATCATCCTGACTACGTGAGTGTCAACACGTGAAAATAAAACAGTTACAATCTTTCAAGATAATTCGTCACATCTACCCGCAACTCGTAACGTACATGTGGTCACTCAACTCCGTTGGTAGCAAGTCTCGAGTCCCGGGCCTTCCTCCCGCGTAACTCCCAAATCCCACCGAACCAACTGCAGTGCCACCTATTGTCACTGCTAATCACTAACCATTAATTGCCAGGCGGCATTAATAAAATAATGAATAGTTATCATGGCCTGTCCATGACATCTGCCCCAGATTTGTCTGTATCTGTCCACGGATTACACCAACACCAAACACTTGTGACCCAAAGGCCTCACAATAGACACAGTAAGGATAAAAAGACAGTAGTACCCACGACTACACTCACTGGTTGGTGCGGGCAACCCCCGTCTCCACCTGGAGCAAACACCATTACACCTTCATAGCATAAATAAGGTCTAAGCCACACTTAAAATATTGCAAAATTAAACGCAGTAAATGATGCGGGCGACCCCTGTCTCCACATGGAGCAAACATCATAACCCTTTTCACACTACCTGCAAATAGAAGTATAATTCCCCTGGACCATATCTCAGCCAGCACTCCTCAGTGAGGTGACACCCATTGCCACAACTATGATTATGTAAATTTACCTTCGTCTGGGAACAATGCTAGACTTACAAGCAACACATTGCAGTCGAAGGTAGAGGAAACCCATGTCCTGCTAGTGCAGGCAAGCTACTCTCACTCAGTCCTACATGGTAGAAGAACCCACACTAGTATGAGTGGAAGGTAGTGGGTCACCCCCGTCCCGCTCGTGCAGGCAAGCTACCTTGGTTACTGTGCTCAGGAGATATATACAGATCCATGCAGCCAGCCAATTCCGATGTTTTCTGCTCACAGTCAACTCGCACCTCACATTCCAGCCTCTCCACCTGGCTTTGGAAGAGTTCTGCATCCGTCCACGGATCACCCCTAACCAACAGTGTACAATGCCAGAATCCTAGCACACCCATACACAGTGCCCCAACAGTAAGCGTTGGCCTCCATGCCAACCAAATTAGGTGGCCGCAGCCATTGCAGATGTTTTCTGCATCTCTCCACCTCTACCTCCAGACTCAGCACCTCGCACGGTTCACTCTCTAGTCTCACCACCCTAGCAACCGACTCGCTGCCCTCACCAGTGACACTGCTGCCACCTGGTGGACTCACAGCCACCCTAGCAAACGACTCGCTGCCCTCACCAGTGACACTGCTGCCACCTGGTGGACTCAGCCACCCTAGCAACAGACTCGCTGCCCTCACCAGCGGTGTCAAATGGCACACCCATTCCATTCACCCCTACACTCTTCACAACTTCTGGCTCAACAGCCAGTGTCTCGCTCGGCTCAACCTCCAGTCTCACCACCTCACACTCCATTCTCACTACCTCAAACATCGCAACCTCACGTCTCACTACCTCGCACCGCTCAACCACCTCACACTCCATTCTCACTACCTCGCACCGCTCACCCACCGGTCTCTCAACATGACACGTCTCACCCACCGGTCTACCTGTTGGAGCAGGTAGGGCCCCACCGAGCTGAAGGGCATCCATGAACGTTGCCACTAACGCTGCATGTGACTTTGCCAAGAAATCAGCAATTTCTTCGTCCGTCATACTAGTAGAGAAACTAGGTGTCTGCATGAACTACACGACTGTGCAACAGGGCCTTCTTATTTCTTGTTGCTGGGCGATCCCACTTCCGACACCAGTTGTCAAGGATGGAACTCGGTGCGCTTGGGAATCACCAGTATCATATCTTTATTCACACAGAATCAAAGACAAAGAGGATGAAGAAAGTGAAGAAGACCAGGTAACATCATGCTGGCACTCTGTAGTACTTGAAACACACGTCTGCCCGTTTTCATAGCGGCAATTTAAATCCCTTTAAAATTCCCGCACGAACCAAAATACTATAAATCAGTTAAAATAGACAAACAACGTCATGGCAGTCCATGACATATATAAGAATGTTCTTCTCCTGGAGACTGAGGTCATCGAGCTCAGAAGCCGTCTTGCACCCTACAGATTGTACCAGGTGGTTCTCAGTTAGCATGGGGGCCATTCCGGTTGGCTTGCTGACATCCTTGTAGTAGAATTGAGAGATGTAACGCCATTCCACGCTATTCTCACCGACTTCAAAGCCATGGTTCTTCAGGTTGTTGCATATCTTTTTAATCAGGTGTGGGAGGTCATAGATCATGTAAATCTTCTTCTCATGATGAACGAAGTACAGCTTGTCCACATTCACATGCAATCTTGTTTGGAATAGATGTTGTTGCTGCGTTGGTCCCTGATGACTGCTGTGACAATCAAGCCAATGTCTTGAAGGAGTTGGATTCCTTCAAACAACAGGAACTCCATCTGTTTCCCAGACATTGTGCCACACGAGAAGAAAAACCCAAACGGCTGCTTCCAATGATGTATGATCCCGCAGACTACAAACGCTAAGGCATGGTTAGCCAGTTGCTCTCCAACAAGGCCCTCAATGACATCCCGTCTCTAATCGTATGTCAAGCCTGACTTGATGGACATCTCATCCATGACGACGCAAACAAGTCTCGCTGCAGGTGGCAGCTTTTGAACTTTGAGTCGGAGTGCCTCTAGAATGTTCTTGTTGAAGCCCGGATACAGTTCAAGGTTGTTCAGGACTTTTCTCATTGTTTGAACAGATGGGAGAGCAAAGATCTTTTTTAGTAGCCTGTACGTTTTGGGACTGGAGTGGATCCATCACTGCAGACCGTCACATCCTCGCCGCTTGGCGTGCTGCATCGCTTGGCGTGCTGCATCGCTTGGCGTGCTGCATCGCTTGGCGCACTATGGCTCTGATAGGAAGCTGGGTCTCTTATTGATTTTAAACTCTGCTAACATCATGAAAACGTGCTGGTGTTCTGGCAGTCAACCATGCACCAGTGTGGGTCTTGTTGTTAATTGCCACACTGGCAATGTCTTCGAACTTCTATATTAGGCTTTTGATGGTGTTGCGATGTAGGATTTTCCTCTGGGTTTTCGCAATGAAACTCCCTTTGGATGATGACTGATTTTCTTGCAAACTAAAGATCAAGGATTTTAGTTTGCTCTTGAAGTGAAAACTGTTTCCCAGCATCCATCTTGGTGTGAGATGAAACGTGTAGCTACACTCTATGACTCACATGAAAATGAAAAGAAAACATTAATTTCTCTGGAAAATACAAGTTTTTAAAGTCAAATTTTTGTGTGGACCACCTGTAGATAGCAACTTGCTGGTGGTATCTTAACAAAACTGTGTCTGTAGGTAATGCTCGCACAGTTTACGGAATCAAACAATTAAAAAAAGTCACACTTGATAGGTTAGTTCAGGTTACAAGAATCAATCAGCATCCCCAGCTTAAAGCGATACTTCTGTCAGTGAGAGGTTCACAGCATTTACTTAGATTGTGTAGTGTATTGGTTCTGCATAATAACTGTACACACAGATCGTTAATAAACAATTAATTGTGGTATAATTGTACCAAAAACATGCTATGTTGGATTCAGGACACTGCACACATGAGTCGTGGCAAATGTATTATCACTAGTCGTGGCTGTGCACCTGCCTGTTGCCATCAGAGATGATGGCTGGTCACTATGTCTGCACTCACAATAGGTGTTATTCCTTTCATTCATTGACAAAAGACAGCAACATGGCGATGGTATCTTCCCTGTTGTCCGACTCAGAATCCAGGAGAATCGTACGTTTGATCCACCTGAATACTGCTCTAGCTGGTTAAGATCAGCCTCCATTGAGGACAGTCTTGCCTCTAGAGTAGCGATGTATTCATCTTTCCTCTCAAAACACTCATTTAACTGAGAAATCTTTTCTGACAATGCATCTAACTTGTCAGTTTGGGCCTTTGGGTTGAGCACGCTATGTTCAGTCAACACTAGTTCATTCTCCTTACCACTGCAGGCTGGATCAAACACTGTGTGGTCCACGGCAAGAACTTCCAGTGTGAATGTGTATGTTTCAAAACAAAACTAACCTGCAACTTGGGATCTGGTTCTGACTTGATCGTCCCTTCCTTAGCAAGTTGATTTGTCCCTTCCTTAGCAAGTTGATTTGTCTCTTCCTTAGCAAGTCGATTTGTCCCTTCCTTAGTAAGTTGATTTGTCCCTTCCTTCACAAGTCGATCTACTTGTTCTGCAACAAACACACATTCTAGCATCATCAATCAATATTTATGTCTCGGTTTTCTGTGTATAAAATAAAGAACTATACGATTGATAACAGCGTTCTGTCATCAAATCACAACAGTGCCAAAGATTGATGACAGATTTCTGACAGGATGATAACAGTTTTAGTTATACTAGTTGTTTCCAGCATACTGCCACTTTCGAATTTGGGCTGGTATTTGTGATTCATGCAGTGAAACTCCAGGCAGTTGGCTACAGTTTCTTCCCTGTCTGCCAGCAGGTAACTCGCAATACGACTATAGTATCTTATCCGCTGGTGAAAGATTGGCTCTACAAAAAAGCTTCACTTTCAGACGGTATCTATCCATTCAGGATAGAACCATGTCTATTCATTCAATGGTATTCTTCAAAGATCCAACTGAATAGCAGGATATCATCCACACAGATGAACAGTGTTTAGAATTTCTGTTTCCCAAACAGTCCTTTAAAAAATCCATAAATGTCTAGCACCACGAACGATTATGGATGTGGCGCTATACCAAATAAAATGTATTATTATTAAATGTGATGGGTGCATTGCACAACCCAAATGGCATTCGTGTGTACTCATAGAGGCCTCCAGTGCCAACCCGGAATGCTGTCTTCTCAATACCTTCAGGTGCTTTTGGGATCTGACTACAACCGTGGACCACGTCCACACTTACAAAGTACTTATCCTCCACTTTGGAGAGTCTCACTGCAAGTAGTGTGTCAACCCACACACTCAACACAGCCTGTTGTTGTGTGGATCCCTGAATCACTCGCAGGGAATGTGCTGGTACTAACTGTGGTTTCTTGCCAGCAACACACACTGCCACTCACATGTGACCTGTCCACCCTGATTTCACTGTACAGTGCGAGTACGTGTGCCCAAGCATGTGCCCCAGCTGCCTCCAGCTCCTGCAAGTATTCTTCACCATTTCTCGATAATTCTTCCCTGACATCACGGAAGATGTTGCTACCGATGACGCCTGGAACCAGCTTGTTCCTTTGCAGCAGTGGCGTTCCAACTGGGTCCCGGACAATCAGGAAGCCCATATTTTCAAAGGCATGTCCCATGATCTGAAGGGGTAATTCTATATATCCGACATAAGGTATATCAAGGCCTTGTGCTGCAGATATCCTGATCAGCTGTGAGACATCCCTGACATGTCCTCCGTTCTCAGCCAGATGTTCCTCGTAAAAAGATTCAGTGATGGTAGACACTTGAGCCCCAGTGTCCAACAAGCACTGCATCCTGACAGGCCCAATCTCCACACAGGCCTCTGGACACATTCCCACAGCTCTCTGTGAGGTAGCTTATCCGTCATGTGGCCTACAACGACGGGTTTGGACGAAAATCTGCATACCTCCTTGAAGGAATCCTTCCCCGTGGACAATCTCGTCGCAAGTGGTCGGTCGACCCACACGCCCAACACAGCCTGGGTTCACCTGGTCCCTGTCGCCTGTCTCGCCCTTGCAGTGACTCCACAGCAGCAGCCAAATCGTCAATCTGCTTCTTCTGGGCCTGCATCATCGTTTCCTGCCGCTTCAGGAATTCCGTGATACCATCTGGCATTACAGCTGCTTCCTGGCTACAGGTGTTTACTACAACAGTAGGCTGGTCACCACCTGCCCAGTCCACAACTCGGTCCCGGAGTGTGAAGAAGTCCAAATTGGGCGCATCATGGATGAGTCTTCGGATTTCGGTCACTGCGTCTGGTCTCTCCGTGACTCGTATGCCGGATCTTTTTCAATGATCCGCGCATACAGCTCCGCCAACTTCAGCGAGCAATCGACTCAACTCTCTCCTCGAGTCTGACGGCACTGGTAGAGGCGTTCCTGCAATGTTGCCAAATCACTGCCATCACCAAAGGTGTGTAGCAGTGGCCTGAACACTGCCTCAGGATCATCCCGTATTCCCCTTCCAGAAATCTCCACACGTGCCTTGCCCTTGAGGTGCTCCATGATGAGGGCGCAAGCTGCCACCTTCGACATCTGATTGCCAGCCAGATGGTAGCGCATGTCAGCTACCCACTCTGCAACGTCTGGGTCACCTGTCCTCTCCGGACGCCCACGCAACCGCTCAAACCTACGTGCTTGCGTAACGACAACTGACTGCTGGGTGTCGATTCCAGCCCTCGAACTCCCTGACACGGAGGGTTCAGTTGGGAGCGCTCACCATCTCACCCCGCAGTCTACCCGCCTCCTCTCTGGCCAATTCAGCTTCCCGCTGTGCCAAAGCAGTCTTTTCCTGCTCAGCCTTTAACATGGCATGCATGGCTTCCATTTGCGCTCGAATATCATCAGTAGTTGCCGTAGCAAAGCACACAAACTACAAATATCCCAATGGACATATACACAAACAACCAATATATAACACAAACAGTCTAACACAACTGTTCAGCAATCTTCGCAATTGCCAGTCCTCATGATCACTAGTCCTCGCGATCAACAGTTTTCACGATAAACACTCTTCACGACTGATAGCCCTCGCGATCATCGGTCTTCGTGTTTCGGCTCAAACCACTGCCCTGGGCGGTTGAAGTCAATGCTGTATGAATCAAACCAACCCTGCTCGCAGCGCCAGAATGTGACGCCCAGTGTGGCATATTATCACAACACTGGTTGCAGGTGGTTTATTGAGACATATTCCAGTCAGCGGCATACAAAACCCCCCAGACAGTCTTCACAGAATATTGTCATTTCTCACTTCCTATGACACACGAGCCGGTCTGGCCAACGTTTCCAGTGATTGTTTCAAAATAGTTTACTTCTTTCAGATCGTTCCATTCACTGTGACATCAATCCCTCTGGCGGGAACAAATGACAATCTACCACAGCGTCTCTAGCGACCATTTAACTAACTGTTACAATGCCATATCATCAATCACAGTTCGGAAAATAGACCTGTTTGTTTACAACTGAATCTGAAACCATACAAGGATAAACACTCATTCAGTGCTGACACCTGGTGATCACCCGGATGATTACATCAGCACTGACTGGCCTCTAGCTGCCATTTGCATATAGTCAATGCTGGCCTCTGGTGAATGTCCTAATGCCCACATTAGGGCTAATATTACAAGGGTTATTCATAACGGACAATTTTGAAAACTCCTTAATTTCTTGACTGTCTTACTTTGTGGTCAATAACCGACACCACAACAAGTGTGGCACTATTAACTTACAGCCCGTGATACAAACAACACTGGCTTACTATTTCTAACCCACATATGAGAGCATCGACTTTGTGACAGGGACATCACATACACCTCCAGCAGTGGAGACGGCATCATACACGATGTGCTGCGACACAATGGAGTCTGCTTTCAGATTCCCCACTACCAACTGGGTGTTGATGGAGAACCCTCGCTCCACTGTGGCCTGTCCATGTGACAGAATCAACAGCTTCTTGGTGACAGACCACTGCTGTGCAAGGTACAAAGGTCCTTCCATGTTCTTGTAGAAGAATGTATCCAGCCTGTCTGTGTCTGGAGAAAACTCCTTGAATTTTCTGTGGTTCGGCAAAACAACTTCAACCATGTAGGCTGCAAACTGCCACCCAATCAAGTCGCTGTCGGGCTCGTTCACATGATGGAGGTCGACTAACTTGTGCAAGACATGCTTGAAGTCTTCGACACATCCATTGCTGTTGCTCGCCATCTGGCATGGATCGAGACAGGTCAGGTAGCGTGTCATGGCATACTTGATGGGTGACTTGAGAAGTAGTTTCTCTGTTGCAGCAACCAGTGTCTTCTTGCAGTCATCTCAGAGGGCAATTCTTCCCAAGTCACTGCACTTCTTTGCCACTTCTAGTTCCTTAAGTGCCTTCGTAGCAGAGTGGCCATTCTTGTCTGTCACATCGATCTTTGACAGAAGTGCTGATGTCACCACAGTTTCTAGCACACTCATTCAAGAAACGACGACAGAGTACCCGAAGCAGCAAGCTGAGGTCGGCATCCATGTATGACACGAGTAGCTTGTCAAACTGGTAGCGCACCAGGAACAACTCAAACTGATGCCAACAGACTCGAAGAACATCAGTCGAGTGGGCATCATTGCATCGTTGCAGGCAAGTTTCACAGTCGCGGAAGACTTACTGTTCGGCACAGCATATGTCTTCCTTCATCCCGTCGTGGATGATAATTCGGGTTTTTTATGGTAAGATTACTTGATATCAACACACCTGATTCGTAAATAAAAGTGTTCGAGATAACTAATTGTAACAAGAGAACAATATTAATAGTTTACATAAAAGCTACTGTAAACTAGCAGAAAACCATTTTGGGCGTTTATTTGTAAAACCCAAAACCACTTCACCTTGGCTGCTGGTTCGAAAGGCCTGAATTGATGACCATTTGGAACAGCCAGGCATATTGGTACCAACAAAAACCAACATTTACACATAAATAATAGTTCTTCGACTTATACACCTCTCAAGAAACTTTCTTTTTACCTGGATATTTCAATCACACACTCCACAGTTTGTGCTATGATAGTATCACTCTAGCATTGTGGAACTGCGACCAGCCAACACGGTATCAAACCGTACTTTACAGGTGGCACTGTAGCATAGTTTCTAGACAGCTAATAGTGTCGATTGTCATCGTGTTTCCGTGGTCGATGTTCGACATGTTCTCTCTTTCGTCGTATAGCACAAACATCACTTGCCTTTGTTTTGATTGTGTCTGCCTGTTTTTTTGCCAGTATGTCTGACAGCTTTTTGTCGGTTTCTCGCAGTGCCCGTCTGCGCAGTCGGTTCGACTGGCAATGTTGAATCAATTGGGACATGATTTCGGTGTCTACGTCATTGAACTTGCAATTTTTTGATAGTTGCCGCAGTTCGGTGATGTATTCATCTAGTGACTGTCCCTCGTGTTGGTGACAGGTTCTGAAGTTGTAGATTTCCATTTGTAGGTTTGTTTGGGGTATGAAGTATGTGTTCAGGATCTCCTTAGTACCATCATACGTGGTGGACAACTCTGCATCATGTTGCGACTTTTCGGCGTCAAATATTTCGTGGACACGTTCCCCAGCATAGTGTAACAGTAATGCATGTTTGCGAGCGTCATTCATGATGTTCAAACCGACAAATAGGTTTTTGAGTCGATTCACCCATTTCTCCCATCTCAGGCCCGCATTTGTTTTGTCGGTCTCGTAATCAAACATGGGATACGGTGGCAACGACGCCATTTCGTGCACCCTAGCGGATGCCGACGTTGGGTTTATTTTTAGCGTTCACCACGAGACGTCACGCTGATGGCTACTTTACTTTTTAGGTCAACAGACTTTACCGTTCAAGTGCGCGTTTGTGCTTGTATGTTTCGGGCGTAGGTTGTCTGCCTTGTCGCCATTGTTATGTCTGCCTCTATTGATTCTTTGGCAATACGACATACATAATACTGATAACGTTTATTGTATACTTTTTTTTTTTGTCTTTACAAAATGTTTATTCAGGTAATCACATGTACATGTATATACAAGTAAAAGTTGCGATTATGAACAAACAACATGGTGTATAAAAATACACAAAAATAAATGAAACATGTACGGCGCCCTGCATTGCGATATATTGTTGTGTGCCAAGCCAATACTGACATATAGTCACTCTGTCGATATCAGAAAAAAAAATTAAAAAATTTGAAAAAAACTTCCAAAAATAAAATATTATTTGAAAGAAAAATTTATTTTTTCGAAAAAATACTTTTCCATTTTTTTTGGAATTTTTCCCTTTGGGGAAAGTTTTCTTTTCCCTGACTTGATTTCTCCTGTTGCCTTTAGTAGCAATATTCCTTATTCCCACTTTTTTTTATACAATTAATCCGGTTTCTTACGTAAGAATTTGTCTTGTTAAAGTAAATTTTTTCCCTACCCCCCTTGAACGAATTGTACCAAAAGACCAAAAACATTTCCCTCCCCATATTTTTACCCATGAATCCGCTATAAATTTGGAAAACACGTGAGTCTCTTGCAGCAAACAAACGTCTATCTTGTTTGCTACAAAAAACTCCGCGAGGAACTGGCGCTTTCGCCAGTTCCCTAAACCCCTAACATTTAATGTGATTATTGTCAGAGCGCCCATGACAGATAGTTATTCTTTGACAATACTTTAACAGGGATCCACGATCTGTGAATCTTCCGATGTCGCCGAATAAGTCGGTGACATCGATAGATTCCGGCCATGGGTCTTCCTCTGTGTCCCCGACTTTCCCGGGTTTCTCGGGGCCCGCACTGGTAGTTTGGACCCCGTACGGGGCTTTACTGTTATCGTTGGCAGTGTGTCACAGTCGTCTGTCTCTGTCTTGGTCTGTGCTGTGGATGTTATTTTGGCTGCGTATGTGGGTACAGGTGCGGTTTGGGGTGTTTGTGCAGGTGTTTTGGCTGTGTGTGTGTCTGTGGGTGTAGGCGTGAATGTAGGCATATCTGTGAGTATATGCATCAGTTGTTCTACTGGCATGAGCGCCGGAAAACTAACTGAGGTTGTGGTTGTCGGAGTTGGTGATATGACTGGAGGGGGGGGGGCCGAGTGTAAATTTGTGTGTGGGTGCTGGAACTGTGGGTGCTGGAACTGTGGGTGGTATGTGCGTGTGAGTTGCGGTAGTTGTGAGTTCGACCGTCGGTGTCGGCTTGTGCGTCTTGTCTGTGTCTGGTTGAGTGCGTGTCGTTGTTTGTACTGGTTCGGGTTTCAGTTGTCGGTGCTTCCGCGTTCTTTTCTTTCGCTTGCACGAAAGAGAAGTCGCCTCCTCCCCGAGAGAGTCCCCATCAGTCTGATATTCCATGGCAGACGATGCTTCTTCACTCGGAGTGGGGGCGGGGGTGGCCGCGCGCGGGGTAGCCAACGTGGCCGAGCGCGCGTCGTTGTTGTTTATTGTCGCGCTCCGCGTGGCAGCCGTGGCGCAGGTTCCCCCGCCATGGCCAGCGCGGCATCATTGTTTACGGCTGCCGCGTTTAGCGCGGCTGCAGTGACGTCGGACTCGGGGGGTGCAGGTGTACCCGCATTGGTTGAACCGCCCGCTTTGTTAGTTGCGGCTAGCGCGGTAACCGTGACGACCGCGGTGTTCGCGGCCGCGTCACGGTTGACCGCCGGAGGGGGTACTGCCTGCTTACCTGTTACAGTGTGCAAAGACTTTTGCACCACTGTAGGTTTTCGTTTCTCCCTCCTCTGTTTATGTCTAACTTCCTGCCACGCTGCCCTGTCGCTGTTGTCTGTTTCGTCTGTCGCAAGTTCGCTGTGAAGTCCTAGTGTCGTGTCCGTGTTCGTTGTCTTTGTTGTTGTCGTAGTCGTTGGGGCGTGGCCCCCCGGCGCGTCGTCGTCCGTCCGGTTAGCTACGCCCTGTGATACCGACGCTGCAGCGCCGGAGCGCTCACTAGGGCGTGCCTGGACCGGAGTATTCCCTGTCCCCACCCGTCCCAGCGTCGGCGACGCTCCCAGTTTTCCCGTCTCGTCCTCGTCATCGTCTGTGTCTGTCGTGTCTCCGGGATAGGGGAGGTTGTCTCGCCCTCTAACCCTCGTGGCTTTTGCGTATGATTTGCCCGCCCTGTCGGCACTGCAGGCCTCGCTCGTATGGCCGAAAACCTGACAATGGCGGCAGTACGGGCTTTTACAGTTTTTCCTTACATGGCCTGCTGTCTTGCACTTTAAGCAAAGTGGAGGGCGGCCTGGGACTGTCAGCAGACAGTCCCAAGACTCGCCCTCGTCCGGATAGCATACGGAAAACAAATGTGGGAGAGCGCTACGAATCCCCACAAAATCGATAATACGGACACCTGTTGCCACGCCCTCGAACCCGGGGGCCGTGGACAATTCATGCCTCATACCTACAATTTCCGGGGAAAAAAAGGATAGGGAGCTAGTTATATATGCGTTTGTAACGAAGATTGGGGCCCAGTGTATTCTGCCCTGGGAAATGCGCCTATCGGCGGACTTAATGCGAAAATGTTTGCCCTTCACCAGCATTGTTCCTCGTGCGAGCAAAGCATCCTTATTTTCTTGTGGCTTTACCGTCACATACCACTCATTGTTGCGGTTAAGCGGGCCAAAAGCAATAACAAATGATCTTACCTGTTCTTCATCCGCAGTAAACGCTTTTTCGAAGTCGGATCTGGCGTAGGGTCGTCCTTCGTATGGGCCGGTGAAAATTAACGACAGCTCTTTTAGTCTCGTCCTGGTATCACCAATGTTGACCATACTTACCTCATTGGCTATGGTACTGCCACTGATTTATTCGTGGGCTGAAGAGAAACCGTTTATTGTATACTACAGTTCACCCGCTCTAGTTGATCTTACATCCGGGGCCTTCCTCTGGCTTCCTATCTATGCGCTACTGTCTGTATTACTGAACACTACATCTGCATACGTATCAGATACTGTCTGCATTATTCGACACTACACTTAAAATTGCAAGTTAGATTTATTTTAAAACAAATTGAATTATATTTCAGATGAGACCAACTGTGATATTGTATTAACTAATTATGTTGACCAATTTTGGCTTTGAATGTACCTAAAAACTTTCATATATGTATATAATGTAGCAGATGACACAAATTATGTGACTGAATGTTGTTTATGTGTTGTTATTACTGTATCATGAATAAACAAATACTTTGTTGACAAGCAGAAGGAATATTTATCTAAAAACCAACAGTATTGAACGTTTCACCTTGAGTGCACTTAGTGTTCGTTACTGCAGGAACAGTCACTTGCACTAGCTGTCACTCAGCATGGAATTGCCTAAAGCATACTCCCGCTTTGCACAGGTAAGCCTTGCATTTGAGGCAGCCAAAGCTGGTCTCCACAAATCGACCAGCACTGGTCTTTCTTTTGTGATATGCACACATCTGGCATACTTGCTTCCGACCTTCAAATCGCACAAGAGGGTGATCTTGAATGATGTCATCCGACACGGTGTAGACAGCCACCAGCTTCTTTACAGCAGGTGGAGCCCGGATCGCTCTGCCAGAATCGAAGTTGTCCATGAAACTGTGGACCAACTTCAACTTGAAGGCTTTCAGGGCGAACTTCCTCTTTTTTTCGCGGGCAGTGGTTGGTTGGCCAGGTTCCACAGGATGAACGAGTTGATCACCTCAATGTTGAAAATACCCCAAAACAAGTATTTCCACCATCTGCGTCCAGATCTCCCGACATTGTAGTACGACCGGTACTGGACAAGCCGATCCACGCCTCCCATCATCTGGTTGAAGTCGCGGACGCACGTCGGTGTTGACAGCACTACCTGCTGATGATTCCGTCGCACTGGAACATCTTCATCGTCACCAGCGTTGTTGGTTGCAATCATGCAGATGTCGCATTTATCGTGCCACTTGCAGACCATGACACTGCTGTCCTCTCTCGTCCACTTGACGGACTGTCCTTGTGGGACATACGCCAGTGCCAGCGTCTTCGGGAACTCCTTCCTCGTCGAGCGTGTTGTCCCACACATGTAAGTGTTAGCCTGACGGAGATCTTCTCTGCCAGGTGAATGGACGTGAAATAATTGTCTGCATAGTTGTGGTGATGACGCAGCCAGTACTTCGTCATCCGCTTCATCACGACCTTGTATCCCAGGTCCAGGTTCACATTGCCATTGGCAACTGCGCCAGTGTAGACAATGAAGGCCACACAGTAGCCCGTCCTGGAGTCGCACAAGCACCACAACTTGATGTCCCACTTGATGGGTTTCTTTGGGAGGTACTGCTTCCAAGACAAGTGGCCATCGTAGTGAATCATGGCCTCGTCAACTGAGAGATTCTTTGACGGGCCAAACAAGTGTCCAAAGTTTCTCTCACACAAGGTGATCAGCGGGCGTACCTTTGCCAGTTTGTCTTGGGCATCCTCCTCAGCAGCGATGGAGCAGTGGAAATACTGGCTGAGCTTCTCATATCACTTCCTTGTCATTGTCTTCAAGATGAACGGATCGTTCAGTGCAGGATCAGAGGATCAATAGTCCTTGTACTCCACCAGCACCTTCTGCATGTTTATGCCAACAAACGCCTTCATCTCATCAGGAGTTGTTGCATGCCAGTTGACATCAGACATGTCATACAGCCCATGTGCTGCATCTTGCGGTGGTGGTGACTTCACAGTTGTGTTGACGTTCGTTGACTCTGCCAACTGAACAAAGAAGTCGTCGCCAAACATCAGATTTACAAAAGCTTCATGTGTTCACCGTGAAACACTGCATGGTTATTTACTTCACCCACCCAGCCAGAATTCGCCGGTCACCTTGCCGAACCCTTCCTTGTAGTTGATCCAGTCGCGATAAAAGTCGACGGAACCGTCTTGTCTTGTTGATCGAACAATACAGCTGCCTCACTGTTTGGCGGAAGTCTGTCCGTTGGTCCAGTTGGCTCTGTGAAGGCGTGTACAGTTGGAGGAGGAGCATCTTGTGTTTGTACCCAGCCTGGTTCCAACACCAGCTGTCCATTGCCTGCATGCCCTCAGCCTCGTCTGCCACGTCCACGTCCCCTGCTTTGACTGCGTCCTCTGCCACTACTGGTAGATGCAATCGGAGCATCACCAGCACCATCAACCTCCATCTCAGAGTCAGAATCAGACGAGACTGGTCTTTCTGGCACGTAGTCATCACCTGAGCCAGATACCTCACCACCACTGGAGGGCTGCAAGTGAAAGACACAATAGATATAGTAGTAATAAATATTATAAATGAACATATCATATCCATAGATTTTCACAGCTGCAAATAAAAACAAATAATATATAGATCAGTAATAATCATGACGTTACACACTCATTTCCAACAAGCCTCATTCTCATGCATTCACTCACTGAATCATGTCCAGATTTCACAAAGAATGACACAATCGGAGTTGCGAAACTCGTTTCATTTTGTCGCTTGATATTCTCAACACTGACTTTGAAGTGCTGATTCACCCGTTGCCTTGACATCAAAGTCACGCAAATTACAAACACGACAATGTGCAGAAAACACATCCTTCTTATTGCGTGCCAACTGTTTTTTCAAGCTAACTATGCTTGAAATTTCACCTTGCCCATCCTTTCAACCGAATCACATCACACTCGACCAATGTATTTTACTCGACTAAGAACAAAATGGTGCCGACCACGATGATATGCCGATTGCCCAATGATCACACAAGTTATTTTTGTGCTTTCTCAACGCCAGCAATGACGTACCGCTAAGACTTCCGCCTGACTGCGACTGTTATTGACCACAATTAAATTCAAGACTTTTCAAGTAAAATTAGAGCAGTAAATAGAGAGATGGTGTTGTGGGTGTCGGCGACCTTAGTGACGAGCTTTTCCAAGGCTGTGAATTTGGGAGGGTGGGATGACAACTCAAGGATCTTGAATTCAGCATCGAATCTGCTGTCATTATAAATGAATCCACGACTGATATTGGGCCACCAGATGGCACTTTTTGAGATGCCTTGGTGCGACTCATGAAGTCGTCGCAAAGCGTCGTCTCACATCTTTGGAAGCACCACAATTTGGAGTTTATATGTGACTACACCATCATTAAATAAGAGTAGCGCTCTCTCGTTGTAGTATTCTCGCACAGAGTGTGGAACAGCACTTCCGTGACTAGACCACCCATTCGCTATGAAATCTGTGATTGATTTCATTATAGGATCTGTCGAGGTTTCGCCCCTGATCTCGGTATAACGATCACGTTGAAGCGATAAACCGTGTTCCTATGCTTCGTGACTGCCATGTAAGTTGACGGCAGACTACACTGTAGCTTTACAGCTGTACGCCTGCTCAAACAGTGCGATCACCTCATACTGGGTGATGGTTCATCCCTTGTTGGATGTAAGCAGTTGTCACACGAAAGGCTCAACACAGACTTTAGAGACTTAAAAATTCAAATGGTTGGAGCTGGCGTGTGCAGTGTGGCGGAAATGTCACATGTTGACCCCATGTTCTCTGGTGAGTTTGATTTTCTCGAGCGTCTTGTGACTTTTGTGTCCGTCCAGAAGAAGTAGGTGTGGATGCTCCTTGGTGCATCCGGCAATCTCGACGACGTGTTTGAGCCACTCCATGAATATATCTGCGTCCCACATTACATATGGAACTTGTCATCATTGCCAACTACACGTGACAAGGCCCTAAATGTTAAATTATCTCATGAAAACATTTCTATTCATTCTTATTGTACTGTTTTTTTGTGACATCTTCTAAAGATATTTATTTTGCTAATAGCCTATTAAATTTTGGGGGAAATTGTGTCCCGGCCGTCGATGTGGATAGAGTTCCCCAATGGTCTGCTTTGGAATCCGGGATTTTGTATTCTTAATCCAGGCGCATTTGATATCTGTCTTGCTGACATGACGATATCTAGAAACAACAGAATATAATTGTCATTTATGAACATATTGTGATTGTACTCTTCATTTTGTTGCTTGATATTCTCGATATGTTTCTTCCCAACACTGTGATTTCGAAGTGCTGATTCACCCATTTTCTTGACATGAAAGTCACGCTTACAAACACGCCAATGTGCAGAGAACACATCCTTCTTATTGCGTGCCAACTGGTTTTTCAAGCTAATTTTGCTTGAAATTTCGCCTTACCCATCCTTTCAAACAAATCACATCACACTCGACCAATGTATTTTACTCGACTAAGAACAAAATGGTGCGTTTGAGCCACTTCAGGAATATATCTGCATCCCACAATACATATGGTGATTGTCATCATTGCCAACTGGATTTGACAATGCCCTAAATGTTAAATTATCTCATTAACACATTTCTATTCATATTTACTGTAATTTTGTTTGTTTGTGACATCTTCTAAAGATATTTATTTTACTAATAGCCTATTAAATTTTGGGGGAAATTAAAATACTAATTACCTGTATCCTGCCTGTCCTTCATTGTGGATAGAGTTCCCCAATGGGCTTGGTCTCCTTTGGAATCCGGGATTTTGGAGTCTTAATCCAGACGCACTTAATATCTGTCTTGCTGACATGACGATATCTAGAAACAACAGAATATAATTGTCATGTATGAACATATTCTGATTATACTGCTGTCCCGGCAATGTAGTCATTCTTACTGGTCGTCCAGAGTAGTAGCACTGCTCATGGTAGTTTACATTCTTACTGGTCGTCCAGAGTAGTAGCACTACTCATGTTAGTTTACATTCTTACTGGTCGTCCAGAGAAGTAGCACTGCTCATGTTAGTTTACATTCTTACTGGTCGTCCAGAGTAGTAGCACTACTCATGTTAGTTTACATTCTTACTGGTCGTCCAGAGAAGTAGCACTGCTCATGTTAGTTTACATTCTTACTGGTCGTCCAGAGTAGTAGCACTGCTCATGTTAGTTTACATTCTTACTGGTCGTCCAGAGAAGTAGCACTGCTCATGTTAGTTTACATTCTTACTGGTCGTCCAGAGTAGTAGCACTGCTCATGTTAGTTTACATTCTTACTGGTCGTCCAGAGAAGTAGCACTGCTCATGGTAGTTTACATTCTTACTGGTCGTCCAGAGAAGTAGCACTACTCATGTTAGTTTACATTCTTACTGGTCGTCCAGAGAAGTAGCACTGCTCATGTTAGTTTACATTCTTACTGGTCGTCCAGAGTAGTAGCACTACTCATGTTAGTTTACATTCTTACTGGTCGTCCAGAGAAGTAGCACTGCTCATGTTAGTTTACATTCTTACTGGTCGTCCAGAGTAGTAGCACTGCTCATGTTAGTTTACATTCTTACTGGTCGTCCAGAGAAGTAGCACTGCTCATGTTAGTTTACATTCTTACTGGTCGTCCAGAGTAGTAGCACTGCTCATGTTAGTTTACATTCTTACTGGTCGTCCAGAGAAGTAGCACTGCTCATGGTAGTTTACATTCTTACTGGTCGTCCAGAGAAGTAGCACTCCTCATGGTAGTTTACATTCTTACTGGTCGTCCAGAGAAGTAGCACTGCTCATGTTAGTTTACATTCTTATTGGTCGTCCAGAGAAGTAGCACTACTCATGGTAGTTTACATTCTTATTGGTCGTCCAGAGAAGTAGCACTACTCATGGTAGTTTACATTCTTATTGGTCGTCCAGAGAAGTAGCACTGCTCATGTTAGTTTACATTCTTACTGGTCGTCCAGAGAAGTAGCACTGCTCATGGTAGTTTACATTCTTATTGGTCGTCCAGAGAAGTAGCACTACTCATGTTAGTTTACATTCTTACTGGTCGTCCAGAGAAGTAGCACTGCTCATGGTAGTTTACATTCTTACTGGTCGTCCAGAGTAGTAGCACTGCTCATGTTAGTTTACATTCTTACTGGTCGTCCAGAGAAGTAGCACTGCTCATGGTAGTTTACATTCTTACTGGTCGTCCAGAGAAGTAGCACTGCTCATGGTAGTTTACATTCTTATTGGTCGTCCAGAGAAGTAGCACTGCTCATGGTAGTTTACATTCTTACTGGTCGTCCAGAGAAGTAGCACTGCTCATGGTAGTTTACATTCTTACTGGTCGTCCAGAGAAGTAGCACTGCTCATGTTAGTTTACATTCTTACTGGTCGTCCAGAGAAGTAGCACTGCTCATGGTAGTTTACATTCTTATTGGTCGTCCAGAGAAGTAGCACTGCTCATGGTAGTTTACATTCTTACTGGTCGTCCAGAGAAGTAGCACTGCTCATGGTAGTTTACATTCTTACTGGTCGTCCAGAGAAGTAGCACTGCTCATGGTAGTTTACATTCTTACTGGTCGTCCAGAGAAGTAGCACTACTCATGTTAGTTTACATTCTTACTGGTCGTCCAGAGAAGTAGCACTGCTCATGGTAGTTTACATTCTTACTGGTCGTCCAGAGAAGTAGCACTGCTCATGTTAGTTTACATTCTTACTGGTCGTCCAGAGAAGTAGCACTGCTCATGGTAGTTTACATTCTTACTGGTCGTCCAGAGAAGTAGCACTGCTCATGTTAGTTTACATTCTTACTGGTCGTCCAGAGAAGTAGCACTACTCATGGTAGTTTACATTCTTATTGGTCGTCCAGAGAAGTAGCACTGCTCATGTTAGTTTACATTCTTACTGGTCGTCCAGAGAAGTAGCACTGCTCATGGTAGTTTACATTCTTACTGGTCGTCCAGAGAAGTAGCACTGCTCATGGTAGTTTACATTCTTATTGGTCGTCCAGAGAAGTAGCACTACTCATGTTAGTTTACATTCTTACTGGTCGTCCAGAGAAGTAGCACTGCTCATGTTAGTTTACATTCTTATTGGTCGTCCAGAGAAGTAGCACTGCTCATGGTAGTTTACATTCTTACTGGTCGTCCAGAGAAGTAGCACTGCTCATGGTAGTTTACATTCTTACTGGTCGTCCAGAGAAGTAGCACTGCTCATGGTAGTTTACATTCTTACTGGTCGTCCAGAGAAGTAGCACTACTCATGGTAGTTTACATTCTTATTGGTCGTCCAGAGAAGTAGCACTGCTCATGGTAGTTTACATTCTTACTGGTCGTCCAGAGAAGTAGCACTGCTCATGGTAGTTTACATTCACATCACACACAGTCTACCAGAACCCATACACAAAATTTATTTTAAAAGTAAAGAACAGTACACTGTACATACAGTTTCTTAATTTGTTCAATTGATATAACAATGTCATGCTTTTCCACACTTATTTCAGCCATGACCTACAGTTACCAGAGGTGACCATTCCGTATATCTTACTTTTAGGGCATCTTTTTTTACCAGGCCCTAGGCATAGGTATATATATGTTTCTTTAAAGCTATAATTTACTGTATCAATAATTCAATATGTTCGATCATGAATTTCCCATGACTTTGTATGACGTGTCTCTCATTGCTGCTTGTACGATTGCCTCAACATGTAAGCATTAAGGGTCAATTTTTTTTAATGTTTTTTGTGACATTTTCTAAAGATATTTATTTTAATATAATAGCCTATTAAATTTTTTTGGGAAAAAAAATACTAATTACCTGTATCCCGGCCGTCAATGTGGATAGAGTTCTCCAATGGGCTTGGTCTCCTTTGGAATCCGGGATTTTGGAGTCTTAATCCAGGTGCATTTGATATCTGTCTTGCTGACATGACGATATCTAGAAACAACAGAATATAATTGTCATTTATGAACATATTCTTAACATGACCACAGTCCACTGAAGCCTGACTTTTTCTTTGCATTTTTATTTTCTCCGATGTATAATTAATATAAAATTGTATAGCCAGAATAACCAAAACCAAATAAACTTACAACGCAATGAAAATGCTACACTAGTCGTCGTCCGCCGTACTGGTATGCTCTACGCGCTGCTAAGTGGGCGATAATTGACACATTCTATCATCTGTAAACATGCGCGGAACCTTGCCGGAGTATCGTGACACACTTACAGGCCTATTGCATATTTTTAATAGCAGTATGTTGTGAGGTGCAACCTCTCAAACCAAGGACGTAGTTAATAATGTAAATTGGTGTGGGAATTTGTCAGAGATGCTTTACTTGTATTCTAAGCAACTACATGAATGTAACAGAATATAATTTAATGCAATTTAACTAAAATTATTACTTTTGACGCTTTCCTATCACACTTGGTAACACATTGTCCGTTCTTCATTCATGATAGCACCGTTACAGGTTTGTAACCCATGTTTCTTTTGCCACCTCTATTATCGTTCAATCCACTTGTACGAACAATTCAAAATGTTTACATCATGGACTTGTCATGTACAGCATACTGTGCAGTGTCACTTGTAGTATATGTCATATTAGAAATTCAATGTTCAGTAAAAATGTAACTATAATCAGACGTTATTCCAACAGACAAACTGGGGAGACTAAACAAAAACAGGATTGATCTTTGCACCAAATCACAGGTGGCGATATGCCCCATTGGCGACCACTCCAAGAATTTGGGATTCATGATATTTTCTTTTATCACTCACTGTATCTTGATGACTGGTTGATGATAAAGTTCATCTAAGGATCTGCTAAAATTAGTCTCAGGAGATGTCAGAAACAAGCAATTGGAATTGTCTGCAGGTGTATAATACATATATATGTGGAAGAAACAGCAAATTAGTTTGATTTATAGCCATTTAGCGGGATATCAGATAACTGATGACCATCCACTGCGTTATCCATGTTTTCCGCAGTGTTTTATCTGGCAAAAACGTCACATTGTTTTTCTCACTGAGCAGCAGCATAAGAAAAACATTAGTGGCAACAAGAAAATCTATAAAAACGCCACAGGTCTCAGTCAGGACATTCACTCTTGTTTCTGTCCTACCAACCATCCAAATCACCCAAATGATGAACTAAGATATCATTTTTAGATTTCTATTTCGGTGCGTATTGATCGATCGCGCAAACGCAAAGAGCACAATTAAGTCAATCAAAGGGCATTAACAGTGACCAGTTGCACTTTACACAACCACGCTACAGTGGGGTGTGGACGGAATAAAAATTATGTTTCTGCGAATCTGCGGACAGGTCGAGTGCTCTTTTTGCCTCGCCATTGTTCGACAAACACCTGTCACCAGGCAACGGAGCCGTAAATGTTGGCGAGATACGGCGATTCCGATAACATAAACCAGCATTGGCAGCCGAAGTGGTGAGGCAACTCATCTCAGGATGGACACTAAAACGGCCACTTAGTGGAAGTAAATGTCCACCGGCGGACGGAATAAAAGTGATTAATCAGACGACATGAGTCATAGAGTGAGTTCGCCATCTGTGGGGTAAGCCGCCACAGATTGCTGCCCGTATCGGCTATCAAATGGCAAACTCACAATTGTCGTCACCGTCACAAATGCTTGATCAGTTTTTCGCAGTCATTTGACATTTGTGTGGTTTTCGAGCAAATGTCGTGCGGTTATTTTGCGCATTGCGTGGAATGCACGTAAATGTGGGTTTATTTGATCAGTCGTTATAGTGGTGATCGTGGGTGAATGGTGGCTGCAGCTTCCTGTCAGTTATCGTATTATATGTTGATATAGTGAAGCAGTAACGTTTAGCATTACCGAAGCGGATTAACAAGGTTGTACCTTGGCCCTGACGAGACACATAAAACAGTCGTAGAGATCAGTCACACTAAAACGTCCATTACGCACACACGCTGTTTGGACAGTGCAGCTTAAATTTCAGATTTATTCATGTTTCATTTGATAGGTGGGATATTTATTCACCTTAGATATCTGAGATGGATGCCAAGTTTGCCAACGTATCATTCTTCTCCTTGCTTGATGTCCAGTTCATATCTCTGTGATGGTCGCATCTATAATACAACCTGCATATTAGATAAAGTATGATAATAAAGGTAATACTATTATAGTCAGTTTGGGCAGTTGTCATCAGTCAGTCGGTGCTTATTGTCCATTACGTGTGACAGTTCCCATGTATTGAATTATTCATGGCATGCAATGGTGGTTGCGATGTTTGCATTAATTGATGCACATTTATTGGCAGCAGGCAGCACATTAAGGAGTTGGTCTAGAGAGTCACAGACAGAGCACATTAAGGAGTTGGTCTAGAGAGTCACAGACAGAGCACATTAAGGAGTTGGTCTAGAGAGTCGCAGACAGAGCACATTAAGGAGTTGGTCTAGAGAGTCGCAGACAGAGCACATTAAGGAGTTGGTCTAGAGAGTCGCAGACAGAGCACATTAAGGAGTTGGTCTAGAGAGTCACAGACAGAGCACATTAAGGAGTTGGTCTAGAGAGTCACAGACAGAGCACATTAAGGAGTTGGTCTAGAGAGTCACAGACAGAGCACATTAAGGAGTTGGTCTAGAGAGTCACAGACAGAGCACATTAAGGAGTTGGTCTAGAGAGTCACAGACAGAGCACATTAAGGAGTTGGTCTAGAGAGTCGCAGACAGAGCACATTAAGGAGTTGGTCTAGAGAGTCGCAGACAGAGCACATTAAGGAGTTGGTCTAGAGAGTCACAGACAGTGCTGCATGTGTGGGTTTCTTATAATAAAATGACGGTCCACTTCACGTTAGACATCGTCTTCTTACCCTTTCTCCCTGTGAGGTGGGAGACGTGTCTCTCCACAGCCTCCTGTGTTTCCCCTGTTCATGCCGTCACTCCCCCAAGGTCTCACTTCAAGCTTTCTTCCCATCTCAGCCTTGGTCTTCCTATTTGGCTAACACTCTCTTCCACTGTGAGACCTGTCGATATGAAAAAAGTTCATGTGTGTGCTTGTGGAATTTGGGTTTTGGTGGTGTTGTGTTCTAGTAAACTTCAGACAAACTTTGATCGCATTTGCACAAGACAATTGCAGGCTGCGGGTGCTAAGCTTCAGGCTAAATAAGCCAGTACCGTGTCAATCTTCAACAGATCAGGCTCTGCAGCAGTTGTTCGTTCGGTGCTTGCTCGTGGCTATCGTCTTATACTACTGCCGTAGTTACATCCATGTTCTTGCCAACTCACCGAAGTAAAGTAAAGGTCAGTACCGCGTCAATCTTCAACAGATCAGGCTCTGCAGCAGTGATTCGTTCGGTGTTTGCTCGTGGCTATCGTCTTATACTACTGCCGTAATTACGCATACCAGTATCAGTGCCACGTGAATTTGAATCTATGACAAACATGTGACTTTCAGTCACATGTTGCTTTCAGATCGAGGTGTGTCGCAAGTCAAGTCACGTCAAACAGCGGGTTTAATTTCGCTTTGGCTGCGACCCAAAATCTGGGTGTAGGCTAGGAGAACGACGACACAGGTCGTAACTACCTGTGTCCCAAGAGTCGGGCACCGGTCAGCCCAACTGTTGCATGACCTTTGACCCTCGACCCTCTAGACAAACCATGACAAGTGGTCTTGTTACCTCGTTTGTTTACAAGAAAGGTGGGAGCTCTATTGTCCCTGTTCTATGATGTCTGGAGACGAAGGAGATGCAGCAAGTGGAGGTGCGATGTTCTGGAAGTTGGTTTCCGTCTTCAGTTCTGAGTGCCCCCCATGAATGGTGACTCATCTGCATTTGTAGACAAGGGCTCTATCATGAAGCGCACGGTCCTCTGATCTTTGATACAGTCCATGCAACAAAACTACGTTGTGGACGTTGTCCGCAACACTGCAACTTCTGGGATTTACTGTCACCTTTTCCTTGTCCCGAAGAAGTCAGGAGAATGGAGACCAGCCATCGACCTCTCATTTCTCAACTTCTTCCAGGTCACTCCTACTCTGGACCAGTATCACATAATCAAAGCTCTAGCATGACTATGTGATACAATACAAGACAATACTCTAGTCATAGCGTGACTATGTCACACAATGTACAAGACAATACTCTAGTCACAGAGTGACTATGTCACACAATGTACAAGACAATACTCTAGTCACAGAGTGACTATGTCACACAATGTACAAGACAATACTCTAGTCATAGTGTGACTATGTCACACAATGTACAAGACAATACTCTAGTCACAGAGTGACTATGTCACACAATGCACAAGACAATACTCTAGTCACAGAGTGACTATGTCACACAATGTACAAGACAATACTCTAGTCACAGCGTGACTATGTCACACAATGTACAAGACAATACTCTAGTCATAGAGTGACTATGTCACACAATGTACAAGACAATACTCTAGTCACAGCGTGACTATGTCACACAATGTACAAGACAATACTCTAGTCATAGAGTGACTATGTCACACAATGTACAAGACAATACTCTAGTCACAGCGTGACTATGTCACACAATGCACAAGACAATACTGTAGTCATAGCGTGACTATGTCACACAATGCACAAGACAATACTCTAGTCACAGCGTGACTATGTCACACAATGTACAAGACAATACTCTAGTCACAGAGTGACTATGTCACACAATGTACAAGACAATACTCTAGTCACAGAGTGACTATGTCACACAATGTACAAGACAATACTCTAGTCATAGTGTGACTATGTCACACAATGTACAAGACAATACTCTAGTCACAGAGTGACTATGTTACACAATGTACAAGACAATACTCTAGTCACAGCGTGACTATGTCACACAATGTACAAGACAATACTCTAGTCATAGAGTGACTATGTCACACAATGTACAAGACAATACTCTAGTCACAGCATGACTATGTCACACAATGCACAAGACAATACTCTAGTCATAGCGTGACTATGTCACACAATGTACAAGACAATACTCTAGTCACAGCGTGACTATGTCACACAATGCACAAGACAATACTCTAGTCACAGAGTGACTATGTCACACAATGTACAAGACAATACTCTAGTCACAGTGTGACTATGTCACACAATGCATAAGACAATACTCTAGTCATAGCGTGACTATGTCACACAATGTACAAGACAATACTCTAGTCATAGCGTGACTGTGTCACACAATGTACAAGACAATACTCTAGTCACAGTGTGACTATGTCACACAATGCACAAGACAATACTCTAGTCATAGCGTGGTTGTCTGTTCTGTCAGCCTAAATCTTCAACAGGTAGTTCATTAGACCAGTTGTGTTTCATCTATGAGTGAATCATCTTTGTCTCCCACGATTAATTCAGGACAAATCAATTGAGTTGAGTGGCCAGACATTTCCCTTCTGTCGTTTCACACAGCTGAGGAACCACTGAGGCAGTCATCAGCTCGGTGTTTGTCTGCCTTTGTGCCGACTGCCAGCTACTGCAAGCAGGTTCCTGGGAAGCAGAATCATCAAAACACCTTCCTGCGTTTCCTTCACGTTATAAAGTAACACATTAGTGTGCATTATGTGACTACCCAGTTAAGTAACAAGATTAATCAGTTTAATATACAAGAGTGTACACTTTCATTGCATTGCATTTCATTGCATTAATTTCAAGAGTTCACATTGATTACCAGAGGAACTAACTTGTTAAATGGTTTGATGGTTTATACAGCAAGACCATGCACTGTCTTCATTTATTTTATCAAAATTAAGCCAGGTGACTAACAAAAGAAATGAGCAAAACATCGAATTGATGACGGACATTTATTTAAAGTAATGTATGGTAAGTAATTTTTATTAATACTTCCATGAACAAGTTGGCATTTTGGCAGTTTGATTGCAAACCTTTAGTGTTCTTACTTACTGTGAAATAAAAGATCAAAGAAACGCCAAGCCACCTCAACATGTGTTAATGTTTACAGGTAGCAAGGTGAAGAAATTATATATCTACAGTATATCATAATTTATAGAACATTTTTAATGTAATAGTTTAAATGTGGGGGAAATTGAAATAATTATGAAATATGTCTACCAGTATTACATTAATAATGTAGTTTGTCTACTCAAAGGCAGTTAGGTGTTTTTTGTTTGTTTGTTTATGTGTGTTGTGTGGGACTGTGCATGCATATGGGTGTGTAATTTACAAACATGTTACTTTATTGTACTTTATTGATCTACCTGTGTTTCCTCTCAAGAAATCAATTAATGTCAAGGTTGCTGTTTGTTGTAAAATATATAACCTTTTTGAACATGTTGATAACTCAGCCATCAAACACAATCTTCTCATCCACGTCTTCAGAAGCTCTTTGAAGAGCTGTGGAAAGTTAATTATAGTCTACACAACAATGCATTATTATGATGGGATGTGTAACCTATCAATAAATTATCATGATAGATAGCAATGTTGTGTTTATAACAGAGCACCGAACCCTTTGCGTAAACTTAACATTGTTTCCTCCAATTATTCCAATATAATACTATCCATCGTGCACATGGACACTGATTATGTTGTACATGAAATGTTCACGATTTTATGACAGAGTTAATTAAGATGTGACTGTATAATAAAAGTATTTAACTATAATAACATTTGTCTTAGGTTAACAAAATTGTGTAATGTGAGAAAAACCACTCAATAACTCCCGGCCTCCGTTCCACATATAGACCAATAATGTGGAGTTTTGTGTACCATAATAATATGTTTCATTTTTATTCATCAAACCTTTTAGATATTAAAATATGCTGCTTATTTCAGACCAAACCCTTCGTCATCGCACAACATGGACACCATCATGGTTTTGAAATCATCATATGATTTCACCTTCTTTGTGGTGATATTGATGCTTGGCGTACATGTGTTTATGGTACTTAGTGCATTTGTGTTGTGATCACACAGCACTAATCCAGTAGTGCAGCCTCTCGGGATTTGACAGTTGCCTGTCAACGACTGCAAAACGTCACTCATCTGGAGTGTCTTGTCGTCAGTCATCTGGAGTGTCTTGTCGTCGTAGAGAAACGTGTCCATGTCCAATAGACGAGTGGTCACCCTGCCTTCTGAAATTGTAATACGTCTAATATAACAAACCATAAATATGGCAACAAATGCTACTATTGTCTCCGTGATTGTACAATTATTCTAAAATCTACATTGCTGTAATAATTTATTAAATATTAATATCTTGTACATTTGTTTATCTGAAGTAGGATCTATTTTGTTTACATGCAAGCAATCATAAATACCGTTCACACTGCAGTTTGTATGTGACACCAGACCGAGCTAAACTTGCTTTCATTTTTTTTTAAATGAAAAGTCTGTTTTAATGACATTATTTAGGTAAATAATTAGTTTGCGTGATACAGCATTTCTGCATCTCCTTGGTAGTCTAGCAGTTTAGTCATCAAATGTTTTAAATCATTATACAAATGAAGTCATAAAAATGGATACTCATTTTACAAACTTCACAGCTTCATTAGTCAGTAATTACATTGAACAGTTGTGATGCTTTAAAAAAATTAAACATGGGCTACATTTACGCCAGTGTTAGAATTTAGCATCAAATTAGTGGGGGCCAGTAGCACCCCACTTTTTCTCAATTTATGGGCCCAACACAAAAAATGGGGGCCAAGCAAAAAATGCACGTTACGTCATAGTGTAACTCTGTAACTGTATTCAACACAATCAACAAGCCACAAATGTCATGGCTATAGCCTATATAGCAGCTTCATTAGTAAGAGTAAGTGTATGTTAATTTTCATCCGAATCAGAGCTGCTTGAAATTGGTAGGTCTTCCTCTTTCGGCTGCCTGGGTTTGTAGATGGCAGCACCAGGTCGCCTCTTCCTGGTTCCCCGCACATCACCAACAGCTATGCTAGGTCTCAATCCTTCACCCCGTCATGTTATTTTTTTCTTATTAAGTAAAGAAGCAGTATTTGTGTAATTGCTTGCTGCATAAATATTGTTTTAATAAGAACAACGACAGGTACAACGTACTGTTTTATTGATTTACTAAACTTATGCTTTTTAGGTTGTGGTGTTGCTAACATTACAGTATTACATTGAATCTGGTGCAGTAAGCACCATGAAAGATTACATGTGAGGTCATTACAGAAAAGCTTGCTGCTTATTTGAGCCCAAACCCTTCATCGTCATACAGCATAGACACCATAATTTTTTGAAATTTTCATATGATTTCACCTGCTTTGTACTGATGTTGATGCTTGGCGCACATGTATTGATGGTACTGAGTGCATTGGTTTTATGATCACACAGCACCAATCCATTGATGCAGCCTCTCGGGATTTGACAGTTGCCTGTCAATGACTGCAAAACGTCACTCATCTGGAGTGTCTTGTCGTCACTCATCTGGAGTGTCTTGTCGTTGTAGAGAAACGTGTCCATGTCCAACAGACAAGTGGTCACCTTGCCTTCTGAAATTGTAATACGTCTAATATAACGAACCATAAATATGGCAACAAATGCTACTATTGTCTCCGTGATTGTGCAATTACGCTAAAATCTGCATTGCAGTAATAATTTATTAAATATGAATATCTTGTACATTTGTTTATCGGAAATAGGATCTAATTTTGTTTACATGCAAGCAGTTATAAATACCATTCACACTGCAGTTTGTATGTGATACCAGACCGAGCTAAACTTGCTTTCACTATTTTTAAATGAAAAGTCTGTTTTAATGACATTATATAGGTAAATAATTAGTTTGCATGATACAGCATTTCTGCATCTCCTTGGTAGTCTAGCAGTTTAGTCACCAAATGTTTTAAATTATTATACAAAGGAAGTCATAAAAATGGATACTCATTTTACAAACTTCACAGCTTCATTAGTCAGTAATTACATTGAACAGTTGTGATGCTTTAAAAAAATAAAACTTGGCTAATATCCTATATTTACGCCAGTGTTAGAATTTAGCATCAAATTAGTGGGTCCAGTAGCGCCCCACTTTTCTCAATTTATGGGCCCAACACAAAAATCAGGGCCAAGCAAAAAACTTGCTCATAGTGATAGTTATACTTTCAGTGACACAGAATATATACTAAAACATGCAAGATGTCAAAGCCAAGATTCATTCGTAAAAATTAAACAAGACGGAACATAAAATGTTACTGATGATGACGATTATTTCAGAAATGGCACTGAACATAACAAACAATCCACCACAGTATGCTATCAGTCTGACTAATGTAGACAATTAATTTCACATAAAGGCAGCATTTTCAGACACAAACTGATAATATTCAAACTTTATGAACTGTGCATCACACACATATATATACGTACAATACCAGGAGGGCTCAAAATCATAGGCCACTTTTTCGGTAAAGTTCGCAATATTGAAAGGCAAGACAGCATCTGTCAATTAAATTGCTTCAATTCAGGACACGTATTCAGGAATGTACACATTACATGTCGGATTTGAGAAATATATTTAGTAATGGTTTATGTGTGACCCCACATTCAGTAATTTCCATCAACAAACACTTACAGGGGAAATGCTGCTTATTTCAGACCAAACCCTTCGTCATCGCACATCATGGACACCATCATGGTTTTGAAATCATCATATGATTTCACCTTCTTTGTGGTGATATTGATGCTTGGCACACATGTGTTTATGGTACTTAGTGCATTTGTGTTGTGATCACACAGCACCAATCCAGTAGTGCAGCCTCTCGGGATTTGACAGTTGCCTGTCAACGACTGCAAAATGTCAGTCATCTGGAGTGTCTTGTCGTCACTCATCTGGAGTGTCTTGTCGTCGTACAGAAACGTGTCCATGTCCAATAGACGAGTGGTCACCTTGCCTTCTGAAATTGTAATACGTCTAATATAACGAACCATAAATATGGCAACAAATGCTACTATTCTCTCCATGATTGTGCAATTACGCTAAGATCTGCATTGCAGTAATAATTTATTAAATATTAATATCTTGTACATTTGTTTATCTGAAATAGGATCTAATTTTTTTTACATGCAAGCACTCATAAATACCGTTCACACTGCAGTTTGTATGTGACACCAGACCGAGCTAAACTTGCTTTCACTTTTTTTAAATGAAAAGTGTTTTAATGACATTATACAGGGAAATAATTAGTTTGCGTGATACAGCATTTCTGCATCTCCTTGGCAGTCTAACAGTTTAGTCATCAAATGTTTTAAATTATTATACAAATGAAGTCATAAAAATTGATACTCATTTTACAAACTTCACAGCTTCATTAGTCCGTAATTACATGGAACACTTGTGATGCTTTAAAAAAAATAAAACATGGCTATATTTACGCCAGTGTTAGAATTTAGCATCAAATTAGTGGGGTCCAGTAGCGCCCCACTTTTCTCAATTTATGGGCCCAACACAAGAAATAGGGGTCAAGCAAAAAATGCACGTTATGTCATAGTGTAACTCTGTAACTGTATTCAACATAATTAACAAGCCAAAAACGTCATGGCTATAGCCTATATAGCAGCTTCAATAGTAAGAGTTCAACAGATGGTTGTGTGTTAATTTTCATCCGAATCAGAGCTGCTTGAAATTGGTAGGTCTTCCTCTTTCGGCTGCCTGGGTTTGTAGATGGCAGCACCAGGTCGCCTCTTCCTGGTTCCCCGCACATCACCAACAGCTATGCTAGGTCTCAATCCTTCACCCCTTCATGTTATTTTTTTCTTACTCAGTAAAGAAGCAGTATTTGTGTAATTGCTTGCTACATAAATCTTGTTTTAATAAGAACAACGACAGGTACAACGTACTGTTTTATTGATTTACTAAACTTATGCTTTTTAGGTTGTCGTGTTGCAAACATTACAGTATTACATTGAATCTGGTGCAGTAAGCACCATGAAAGATTACATGTGAGGTCATTACAGAAAAGCATGCTGCTTATTTGAGCCCAAACCCTTCATCCTCATACAGCATAGACATCATCATTTTTTGAAATCTTCATATGATTTCACCTGCTTTGTACTGATGTTGATGCTCGGCGCACATGTATTGATGGTACTGAGTGCATTGGTGTTATGATCACACAGCACCAATCCAGTAATGCAGCCTCTCGGGATTTGACAGTTGTCTGTCAATGACTGCAAAACGTCACTCATCTGGAGTGTCTTGTCGTCACTCATCTGGAGTGTCTTGTCGTTGTAGAGAAACGTGTCCATGTCCATTAGACGAGTGGTCACCTTGCCTTCTGAAATTGTAATACGTCTAATATAACGAACCATAAATATGGCAACAAATGCTACTATTGTCTCCGTGATTGTGCAATTATGCTCAAATCTGCATTGCAGTAATAATTTATTAAATATTAATATCTTGTACATTTGTTTATCTGAAATAGGATCTAATTTTTTACATGCAAGCAATCATAAATACCGTTCACACTGCAGTTTGTATGTGACACCAGACCGAGCTAAACTTGCTTTCATTTTTTTTAAATGAAAAGTCTATTAATGACATCATATAGGTAAATAATTAGTTTGCTTGATACAGCATTTCTGCAACTCCTTGGTAGTCTAGCAGTTTGTCATCAAATGTTTTAAATTATTATACAAATGAAGTCATAAAAATGGATACTCATTTTACAAACTTCACAGCTTCATTAGTCAGTAATTACATTGAACAGTTGTGATGCTTTAAACAAATAAAACATGGCTAATATCCTATATTTACGCCAGTGTTTGAATTTAGCGAGATGTCAAAAACATGCAAGATGTCAAAGCCAAGATTCATTCGTAAAAATTAAACAAGACAGAACATAAAATGTTACTGATGATGACGATTATTTCAGAAATGGCACTGAACATAACAAACAATCCACCACAGTATGCTATCAATCTGACTAATGTAGACAATTAATTTCCCATAAAAGCAGCATTTTCAGACACAAACTGCTAATATTCATACTTTATGAACTGTGCGTCACACACATATATATATATATATGTACAATACCAGGAGGGCTCAAAATCATAGGCCACTTTTCGGTAAAGTTCGCAATATTGAAAGGCAAGACAGCATCTGTCAATTAAATTGCTTCAATTCAGGACACGTATTCAGGAATGTACACATTACATGTCGGATTTGAGAAATATATTTAGTAATGGTTTATGTGTGACCCCACATTCAGTAATTTCTATCGACAAACACTTACAGGGGAAATGGAAAATTGGTTCAAATGAATAATTTATCAGGATATTGTGAGATTTGCAATACTATGACGTATTTTCTACATCTAGCAATATATGCGAACATTCTGGTGCAGTAAGCACCATGAAAGATTATATGTGAGGTCATTACAGAAAAGCATGCTGCTTATTTCAGACCAAACCCTTCATCACCGCACATCATGGACACCATCATGGTTTTGAAATCATCATATGATTTCACGTTCTTTGTGGTGATATTGATGCTTGGCGCACATGTGTTTATGGTACTTAGTGCATTTGTGTTGTGATCAAACAGCACTAATCCAGTAATGCAGCCTCTCGGGATTTGACAGTTGTCTGTCAACGACTGCAAAATGTCACTCATCTGGAGGGTCTTGTCGTCACTCATCTGGAGTGTCTTGTCGTCACTCATCTGGAGTGTCTTGTCATCACTCATCTGGAGTGTCTTGTCGTCGTAGAGAAACGTGTCCATGTCCAATAGATGAGTGGTCACTTTGCCTTCTGAAATTGTAATACGTCTAATATAACGAACCATAAATATGGCAACAAATGCTACTATTGTCTCCGTGATTGTGCAATTACGCTAAAATCTGCATTGCAGTAATAATTTATTAAATATTAATATCTTGTACATTTGTTTATCTGAAATAGGATCTAATTTTTTTTACATGCAAGCAATCATAAATACCGTTCACACTGTAGTTTGTATGTGACACCAGACCGAGCTAAACTTGCTTTCACTTTTTTTAAATGAAAAGTGTCTTAATGACATTATATAGGTAAATAATTAGTTTGCGTGATACAGCATTTCTGCATCTCCTTGGTAGTCTAGCAGTTTAGTCATCAAATGTTTTAAATTATTATATAAATGAAGTAATAAAAATGGATACTCATTTTACAAACTTCACAGCTTCATTAGTCAGTAATTACATTGAACAGTTGTGATGCTTTAAAAAAATTAAACATGGGCTACATTTACGCCAGTGTTAGAATTTAGCATCAAATTAGTGGGGGCCAGTAGCACCCCACTTTTTCTCAATTTATGGGCCCAACACAAAAAATGGGGGCCAAGCAAAAAATGCACGTTACGTCATAGTGTAACTCTGTAACTGTATTCAACACAATCAACAAGCCACAAATGTCATGGCTATAGCCTATATAGCAGCTTCATTAGTAAGAGTAAGTGTATGTTAATTTTCATCCGAATCAGAGCTGCATGAAATTGGTAGGTCTTCCTCTTTCGGCTGCCTGGGTTTGTAGATGGCAGCACCAGGTCGCCTCTTCCTGGTTCCCCGCACATCACCAACAGCTATGCTAGGTCTCAATCCTTCACCCCGTCATGTTATTTTTTTCTTATTAAGTAAAGAAGCAGTATTTGTGTAATTGCTTGCTGCATAAATATTGTTTTAATAAGAACAACGACAGGTACAACGTACTGTTTTATTGATTTACTAAACTTATGCTTTTTAGGTTGTGGTGTTGCTAACATTACAGTATTACATTGAATCTGGTGCAGTAAGCACCATGAAAGATTACATGTGAGGTCATTACAGAAAAGCTTGCTGCTTATTTGAGCCCAAACCCTTCATCCTCATACAGCATAGACATCATCATTTTTTGAAATCTTCATATGATTTCACCTGCTTTGTACTGATGTTGATGCTTGGCGCACATGTATTGATGGTACTGAGTGCATTGGTTTTATGATCACACAGCACCAATCCAGTAGTGCAGCCTCTCGGGATTTGACAGTTGTCTGTCAATGACTGCAAAACGTCACTCATCTGGAGTGTCTTGTCGTCACTCATCTGGAGTGTCTTGTCGTCGTAGAGAAACTTGTCCATGTCCAATAGATGAGTGGTCACCTAGCCTTCTGAAATTGTAATACGTCTAACATAACGAACCATAAATATGGCAACAAATGCTACTATTGTCTCCGTGATTGTGCAATTATGCTCAAATCTGCATTGCAGTAATAATTTATTGAATATTAATATATTGTACATTTGTATATCTAAAATAGGATCTAATTTTTTTACATGCAATCAATCATAAATACCGTTAACACTGCAGTTTGTATGTGACACCAGACCCAGCTAAACTTGCTTTCACTTTTTTTTAAATAAAAAGTGTTTTTATGACATTATATAGGTAAATAATTAGTTTGCGTGATACAGCATTTCTGCATCTCCTTGGTAGTCTAGCAGTTTAGTCATCAAATGTTTTAAGTTATTATACAAATGAAGTAATAAAAATGGATATTCATTTTACAAACTTCACAGCTTCATTAGTCCGTAATTACATTGAACACTTATGATGCTTTTTAAAAATAAAACATGGCTATATTTATGTCAGCGTTAGAATTTAGCATCAAATAAGTGGGGTCCAGTAGCGCCCCACTTTTCTCAAATTATGGGCCTAACACAAAAATTGGGGGGCCAAGCAAAAAATACACGTTACGCCATAGTGTAACTCTGTAACTGTATTCAACATAATTAACAAGCCAAAAATGTCATGGCTATAGCCTATATAGCAGCTTCATTAGTAAGAGTTCAACAGATGGTTGTGTGTTAATTTTCATCCGAATCAGAGCTGCTTGAAATTGGTAGGTCTTCCTCTTTCGGCTGCCTGGGTTTGTAGATGGCAGCACCAGGTCGCCTCTTCCTGGTTCCCCGCACATCACCAGCAGCTATGCTAGGTCTCATTCCTTCACCCCTTCATGTTATTTTTTTCTTACTCAGTAAAGAAGCAGTATTTGTGTAATTGCTTGCTACATAAATCTTGTTTTAATAAGAACAACGACAGGTACAACGTACTGTTTTATTGATTTACTAAACTTATGCTTTTTAGGTTGTGGCGTTGCAAACATTACAGTATTACATTGAATCTGGTGCAGTAAGCACCATGAAAGATTACATGTGAGGTCATTACAGAAAAGCTTGCTGCTTATTTGAGCCCAAACCCTTCATCGTCATACAGCATAGACACCATAATTTTTTGAAATTTTCATATGATTTCACCTGCTTTGTACTGATGTTGATGCTTGGCGCACATGTATTGATGGTACTGAGTGCATTGGTTTTATGATCACACAGCACCAATCCATTGATGCAGCCTCTCGGGATTTGACAGTTGCCTGTCAATGACTGCAAAACGTCACTCATCTGGAGTGTCTTGTCGTCACTCATCTGGAGTGTCTTGTCGTTGTAGAGAAACGTGTCCATGTCCAACAGACAAGTGGTCACCTTGCCTTCTGAAATTGTAATACGTCTAATATAACGAACCATAAATATGGCAACAAATGCTACTATTGTCTCCGTGATTGTGCAATTACGCTAAAATCTGCATTGCAGTAATAATTTATTAAATATGAATATCTTGTACATTTGTTTATCGGAAATAGGATCTAATTTTGTTTACATGCAAGCAGTTATAAATACCATTCACACTGCAGTTTGTATGTGATACCAGACCGAGCTAAACTTGCTTTCACTATTTTTAAATGAAAAGTCTGTTTTAATGACATTATATAGGTAAATAATTAGTTTGCATGATACAGCATTTCTGCATCTCCTTGGTAGTCTAGCAGTTTAGTCACCAAATGTTTTAAATTATTATACAAAGGAAGTCATAAAAATGGATACTCATTTTACAAACTTCACAGCTTCATTAGTCAGTAATTACATTGAACAGTTGTGATGCTTTAAAAAAATAAAACTTGGCTAATATCCTATATTTACGCCAGTGTTAGAATTTAGCATCAAATTAGTGGGTCCAGTAGCGCCCCACTTTTCTCAATTTATGGGCCCAACACAAAAATCAGGGCCAAGCAAAAAACTTGCTCATAGTGATAGTTATACTTTCAGTGACACAGAATATATACTAAAACATGCAAGATGTCAAAGCCAAGATTCATTCGTAAAAATTAAACAAGACGGAACATAAAATGTTACTGATGATGACGATTATTTCAGAAATGGCACTGAACATAACAAACAATCCACCACAGTATGCTATCAGTCTGACTAATGTAGACAATTAATTTCACATAAAGGCAGCATTTTCAGACACAAACTGATAATATTCAAACTTTATGAACTGTGCATCACACACATATATATACGTACAATACCAGGAGGGCTCAAAATCATAGGCCACTTTTTCGGTAAAGTTCGCAATATTGAAAGGCAAGACAGCATCTGTCAATTAAATTGCTTCAATTCAGGACACGTATTCAGGAATGTACACATTACATGTCGGATTTGAGAAATATATTTAGTAATGGTTTATGTGTGACCCCACATTCAGTAATTTCCATCAACAAACACTTACAGGGGAAATGCTGCTTATTTCAGACCAAACCCTTCGTCATCGCACATCATGGACACCATCATGGTTTTGAAATCATCATATGATTTCACCTTCTTTGTGGTGATATTGATGCTTGGCACACATGTGTTTATGGTACTTAGTGCATTTGTGTTGTGATCACACAGCACCAATCCAGTAGTGCAGCCTCTCGGGATTTGACAGTTGCCTGTCAACGACTGCAAAATGTCAGTCATCTGGAGTGTCTTGTCGTCACTCATCTGGAGTGTCTTGTCGTCGTACAGAAACGTGTCCATGTCCAATAGACGAGTGGTCACCTTGCCTTCTGAAATTGTAATACGTCTAATATAACGAACCATAAATATGGCAACAAATGCTACTATTCTCTCCATGATTGTGCAATTACGCTAAGATCTGCATTGCAGTAATAATTTATTAAATATTAATATCTTGTACATTTGTTTATCTGAAATAGGATCTAATTTTTTTTACATGCAAGCACTCATAAATACCGTTCACACTGCAGTTTGTATGTGACACCAGACCGAGCTAAACTTGCTTTCACTTTTTTTAAATGAAAAGTGTTTTAATGACATTATACAGGGAAATAATTAGTTTGCGTGATACAGCATTTCTGCATCTCCTTGGCAGTCTAACAGTTTAGTCATCAAATGTTTTAAATTATTATACAAATGAAGTCATAAAAATTGATACTCATTTTACAAACTTCACAGCTTCATTAGTCCGTAATTACATGGAACACTTGTGATGCTTTAAAAAAAATAAAACATGGCTATATTTACGCCAGTGTTAGAATTTAGCATCAAATTAGTGGGGTCCAGTAGCGCCCCACTTTTCTCAATTTATGGGCCCAACACAAGAAATAGGGGTCAAGCAAAAAATGCACGTTATGTCATAGTGTAACTCTGTAACTGTATTCAACATAATTAACAAGCCAAAAACGTCATGGCTATAGCCTATATAGCAGCTTCAATAGTAAGAGTTCAACAGATGGTTGTGTGTTAATTTTCATCCGAATCAGAGCTGCTTGAAATTGGTAGGTCTTCCTCTTTCGGCTCCCTGGGTTTGTAGATGGCAGCACCAGGTCGCCTCTTCCTGGTTCCCCGCACATCACCAACAGCTATGCTAGGTCTCAATCCTTCACCCCTTCATGTTATTTTTTTCTTACTCAGTAAAGAAGCAGTATTTGTGTAATTGCTTGCTACATAAATCTTGTTTTAATAAGAACAACGACAGGTACAACGTACTGTTTTATTGATTTACTAAACTTATGCTTTTTAGGTTGTCGTGTTGCAAACATTACAGTATTACATTGAATCTGGTGCAGTAAGCACCATGAAAGATTACATGTGAGGTCATTACAGAAAAGCATGCTGCTTATTTGAGCCCAAACCCTTCATCCTCATACAGCATAGACATCATCATTTTTTGAAATCTTCATATGATTTCACCTGCTTTGTACTGATGTTGATGCTCGGCGCACATGTATTGATGGTACTGAGTGCATTGGTGTTATGATCACACAGCACCAATCCAGTAATGCAGCCTCTCGGGATTTGACAGTTGTCTGTCAATGACTGCAAAACTTCACTCATCTGGAGTGTCTTGTCGTCACTCATCTGGAGTGTCTTGTCGTTGTAGAGAAACGTGTCCATGTCCATTAGACGAGTGGTCACCTTGCCTTCTGAAATTGTAATACGTCTAATATAACGAACCATAAATATGGCAACAAATGCTACTATTGTCTCCGTGATTGTGCAATTATGCTCAAATCTGCATTGCAGTAATAATTTATTAAATATTAATATCTTGTACATTTGTTTATCTGAAATAGGATCTAATTTTTTACATGCAAGCAATCATAAATACCGTTCACACTGCAGTTTGTATGTGACACCAGACCGAGCTAAACTTGCTTTCATTTTTTTTTAAATGAAAAGTCTATTAATGACATCATATAGGTAAATAATTAGTTTGCTTGATACAGCATTTCTGCAACTCCTTGGTAGTCTAGCAGTTTGTCATCAAATGTTTTAAATTATTATACAAATGAAGTCATAAAAATGGATACTTATTTTACAAACTTCACAGCTTCATTAGTCAGTAATTACATTGAACAGTTGTGATGCTTTAAACAAATAAAACATGGCTAATATCCTATATTTACGCCAGTGTTTGAATTTAGCGAGATGTCAAAAACATGCAAGATGTCAAAGCCAAGATTCATTCGTAAAAATTAAACAAGACAGAACATAAAATGTTACTGATGATGACGATTATTTCAGAAATGGCACTGAACATAACAAACAATCCACCACAGTATGCTATCAATCTGACTAATGTAGACAATTAATTTCCCATAAAAGCAGCATTTTCAGACACAAACTGCTAATATTCATACTTTATGAACTGTGCGTCACACACACATATATATATATATATGTACAATACCAGGAGGGCTCAAAATCATAGGCCACTTTTCGGTAAAGTTCGCAATATTGAAAGGCAAGACAGCATCTGTCAATTAAATTGCTTCAATTCAGGACACGTATTCAGGAATGTACACATTACATGTCGGATTTGAGAAATATATTTAGTAATGGTTTATGTGTGACCCCACATTCAGTAATTTCTATCGACAAACACTTACAGGGGAAATGGAAAATTGGTTCAAATGAATAATTTATCAGGATATTGTGAGATTTGCAATACTATGACGTATTTTCTACATCTAGCAATATATGCGAACATTCTGGTGCAGTAAGCACCATGAAAGATTATATGTGAGGTCATTACAGAAAAGCATGCTGCTTATTTCAGACCAAACCCTTCATCACCGCACATCATGGACACCATCATGGTTTTGAAATCATCATATGATTTCACGTTCTTTGTGGTGATATTGATGCTTGGCGCACATGTGTTTATGGTACTTAGTGCATTTGTGTTGTGATCAAACAGCACTAATCCAGTAATGCAGCCTCTCGGGATTTGACAGTTGTCTGTCAACGACTGCAAAATGTCACTCATCTGGAGGGTCTTGTCGTCACTCATCTGGAGTGTCTTGTCGTCACTCATCTGGAGTGTCTTGTCATCACTCATCTGGAGTGTCTTGTCGTCGTAGAGAAACGTGTCCATGTCCAATAGATGAGTGGTCACTTTGCCTTCTGAAATTGTAATACGTCTAATATAACGAACCATAAATATGGCAACAAATGCTACTATTGTCTCCGTGATTGTGCAATTACGCTAAAATCTGCATTGCAGTAATAATTTATTAAATATTAATATCTTGTACATTTGTTTATCTGAAATAGGATCTAATTTTTTTTACATGCAAGCAATCATAAATACCGTTCACACTGTAGTTTGTATGTGACACCAGACCGAGCTAAACTTGCTTTCACTTTTTTTAAATGAAAAGTGTCTTAATGACATTATATAGGTAAATAATTAGTTTGCGTGATACAGCATTTCTGCATCTCCTTGGTAGTCTAGCAGTTTAGTCATCAAATGTTTTAAATTATTATATAAATGAAGTAATAAAAATGGATACTCATTTTACAAACTTCACAGCTTCATTAGTCAGTAATTACATTGAACAGTTGTGATGCTTTAAAAAAATAAAACATGGCTAATATCCTATATTTACGCCAATGTTAGAATTTAGTATCAAATTAGTGGGGGCCAGTAGCACCCCACTTTTCTCAATTTATGGGCTCAACACAAAAATCAGGGCCAAGCAAAAAACTTACTCGTAGTGATAGTTATACTTTCAGTGACACAGAATATATACTAAGACATGCAAGATGTCAAAGCCAAGATTCATTCGTAAAAATTAAACAAGACAGAACATAAAATGTTACTGATGATGACGATTATTTCAGAAATGGCACTGAACATAACAAAAAATCCACCACAGTATGCTATCAATCTGACTAATGTAGACAATTAATTTCCCATAAAAGCAGCATTTTCAGACACAAACTGCTAATATTCAAACTTTATGAACTGTGCATCACACACATATATATATGTACAATACCAGGAGGGCTCAAAATCATAGGCCACTTTTCGGTAAAGTTCGCAATATTGAAAGGCAAGACAGCATCTGTCAATTAAATTGCTTCAATTCAGGACACGTATTCAGGAATGTACACATTACATGTCGGATTTGAGAAATATATTTAGTAATGGTTTATGTGTGACCCCCCACATTCAGTAATTTCCATCAACAAACACTTACAGGGGAAATGGAAAATTGGTTCAAATGAATAATTTATCAGGATATTGTGAGATTTGCAATACTATGACCTATTTTCTACATCTAGCAATATATGCGAACATTCTGGTGCAGTAAGCACCATGAAAGATTATATGTGAGGTCATTACAGAAAAGCATGCTGCTTATTTCAGACCAAACCCTTCGTCATCGCACATCATGGACACCATCATGGTTTTGAAATCATCATATGATTTCACGTTCTTTGTGGTGATATTGATGCTTGGCGCACATGTGTTTATGGTACTTAGTGCATTTGTGTTATGATCACACAGCACTAATCCAGTAGTGCAGCCTCTCGGGATTTGACAGTTGTCTGTCAACGACTGCAAAATGTCACTCATCTGGAGGGTCTTGTCGTCACTCATCTGGAGTGTCTTGTCGTCACTCATCTGGAGTGTCTTGTCATCACTCATCTGGAGTGTCTTGTCGTCGTAGAGAAACGTGTCCATGTCCAATAGATGAGTGGTCACTTTGCCTTCTGAAATTGTAATACGTCTAATATAACGAACCATAAATATGGCAACAAATGCTACTATTGTCTCCGTGATTGTGCAATTATGCTAAGATCTGCATTGCAGTAATAATTTATTAAATATTAATATCTTGTACATTTGTTTATCTGAAATAGGATCTAATTTTTTTTACATGCAAGCAATCATAAATACCGTTCATACTGTAGTTTGTATGTGACACCTGACCGAGCTAAACTTGCTTTCACTTTTTTTAAATGAAAAGTGTCTTAATGACATTATATAGGTAAATAATTAGTTTGCGTGATACAGCATTTCTGCATCTCCTTGGTAGTCTAGCAGTTTAGTCATCAAATGTTTTAAATTATTATATAAATGAAGTAATAAAAATGGATACTCATTTTACAAACTTCACAGCTTCATTAGTCAGTAATTACATTGAACAGTTGTGATGCTTTAAAAAAATAAAACATGGCTAATATCCTATATTTACGCCAATGTTAGAATTTAGTATCAAATTAGTGGGGGCCAGTAGCACCCCACTTTTCTCAATTTATGAGCTCAACACAAAAATCAGGGCCAAGCAAAAAACTTACTCGTAGTGATAGTTATACTTTCAGTGACACAGAATATATACTAAGACATGCAAGATGTCAAAGCCAAGATTCATTCGTAAAAATTAAACAAGACAGAACATAAAATGTTACTGATGATGACGATTATTTCAGAAATGGCACTGAACATAACAAACAATCCACCACAGTATGCTATCAATCTGACTAATGTAGACAATTAATTTCCCATAAAAGCAGCATTTTCAGACACAAACTGCTAATATTCATACTTTATGAACTGTGCGTCACACACATATATATATGTACAATACCAGGAGGGCTCAAAATCATAGGCCACTTTTCGGTAAAGTTCGCAATATTGAAAGGCAAGACAGCATCTGTCAATTAAATTGCTTCAATTCAGGACACGTATTCAGGAATGTACACATTACATGTCGGATTTGAGAAATATATTTAGTAATGGTTTATGTGTGACCCCCCACATTCAGTAATTTCCATCAACAAACACTTACAGGGGAAATGGAAAATTGGTTCAAATTAATAATTTATCAGGATATTGTGAGATTTGCAATACTATGACCTATTTTCTACATCTAGCAATATATGCGAACATTCTGGTGCAGTAAGCACCATGAAAGATTATATGTGAGGTCATTACAGAAAAGCATGCTGCTTATTTCAGACCAAACCCTTCGTCATCGCACATCATGGACACCATCATGGTTTTGAAATCATCATATGATTTCACGTTCTTTGTGGTGATATTGATGCTTGGCGCACATGTGTTTATGGTACTTAGTGCATTTGTGTTGTGATCAAACAGCACTAATCCAGTAGTGCAGCCTCTCGGGATTTGACAGTTGTCTGTCATCGACTGCAAAACGTCAGTCATCTGGAGTGTCTTGTCGTCGTAGAGAAACGTGTCCATGTCCAATAGACGAGTGGTCACCTTGCCTTCTGAAATTGTAATACGTCTAATATAACGAACCATAAATATGGCAACAAATGCTACTATTGTCTCCATGATTGTGCAATTACGCTAAGATCTGCATTGCAGTAATAATTTATTAAATATTAATATCTTGTACATTTGTTTATCTGAAATAGGATCTAATTTTTTTTACATGCAAACAATTATAAATACCGTTCACACTGCAGTTTGTATGTGACACCAGACCGAGCTAAACTTGCTTTCACTTTTTTTAAATGAAAAGTGTTTTAATGACATTATACAGGGAAATAATTAGTTTGCGTGATACAGCATTTCTGCATCTCCTTGGCAGTCTAACAGTTTAGTCATCAAATGTTTTAAATCATTATACAAATGAAGTCATAAAAATTGGTTCTTAATTTACAAACTTCACAGCTTCATTAGTCCGTAATTACATGGAACACTTGTGATGCTTAAAAAAAATAAAACATGGCTATATTTACGCCAGTGTTAGAATTTAGCATCAGATTAGTGGGGTCCAGTAGCGCCCCACTTTTCTCAATTTATGGGCCCAACACAAGAAATAGGGGCCAAGCAAAAAATGCACGTTACGTCATAGTGTAACTCTGTAACTGTATTCAACACAATTAACAAGCCAAAAAACGTCATGGCTATAGCCTATATAGCAGCTTCATTAGTAAGAGTAAGTGTATGTTAATTTTCATCCGAATCAGAGCTGCTTGAAATTGGTAGGTCTTCCTCTTTCGGCTGCCTGGGTTTGTAGATGGCAGCACCAGGTCGCCTCTTCCTGGTTCCCCGCACATCACCATCAGCTATGCTAGGTCTCATTCCTTCACCCCTTCATGTTATTTTTTTCTTACTCAGTAAAGAAGCAGTATTTGTGTAATTGCTTGCTACATAAATCTTGTTTTAATAAGAACAACGACAGGTACAACGTACTGTTTTATTGATTTACTAAACTTATGCTTTTTAGGTTGTGGTGTTGCTAACATCACAGTATTACATTGAATCTGGTGCAGTAAGCACCATGAAAGATTACATGTGAGGTCATTACAGAAAAGCTTGCTGCTTATTTGAGCCCAAACCCTTCATCGTCATACAGCATAGACACCATCATTTTTTGAAATCTTCATATGATTTCACCTGCTTTGTACTGATGTTGATGCTCGGCGCACATGTATTGATGGTACTGAGTGCATTGGTTTTATGATCACACAGCACCAATCCATTGATGCAGCCTCTCGGGATTTGACAGTTGCCTGTCAATGACTGCAAAACGTCACTCATCTGGAGTGTCTTGTCGTCACTCATCTGGAGTGTCTTGTCATCACTCATCTGGAGTGTCTTGTCGTCGTAGAGAAACGTGTCCATGTCCATTAGACAAGTGGTCACCTTGCCTTCTGAAATTGTAATACGTCTAATATAACGAACCATAAATATGGCAACAAATGCTAATATTGTCTCCGTGATTGTGCAATTACGCTCACATCTGCATTGCAGTAATAATTTATTAAATATTAATATCTTGTACATTTGTTTATCTGAAATAGGATCTAAAATTGTTACATGCAAGCAATTATAAATACTGTTCACACTGCAGTTTGTATGTGACACCAGACCAGACTAATCTTGCTTTAACTTTTTTTAATGAAAATCTGTTTTAATGATATTATATAGGTAAATAATGAATTTGCGTGATACAGCATTTCTGTATCTTCTTGGTAGTCTGGCAGTTTAGTCATCAAATGTTTTAAATTATTATACAAATGAAGTCATAAAAATGGATACTCATTTTACAAACTTCACAGCTTCATTAGTCAGTAATTACATTAAACACTTGTGATGCTTTAAAAAAATAAAACATGGGCTGTATTTACGCCAGTGTTAGAATTTAGCATCAAATTAATGGGGGCCAGTAGCACCCCACTTTTAACAAATTATGGGCCCAACACAAAAAATGGGGGCCAAGCAAAATATGCACGTTACATCATAGTGTAATTCTGTAACTGTATTCAACACAATTAACAAGCCACAAACGTCATGGCTATAGCCTATATAGCAGCTTCATTAGTAAGAGTAAGTGTGTGTTAATTTTCATCCGAATCAGAGCTGCTTGAAATTGGTAGGTCTTCCTCTTTCGGCTGCCTGGGTTTGTAGGTGGCAGCACCAGGTCGCCTTTTCCTGGTTCCCCACACATCACCAACAGCTACGCTATGTCTCATTCCTTCACCCCGTCATGTTACTTTTTTCTTATTAAGTAAAGAAGCAGTATTTGTGTAATTGCTTGCTACATAAATGTTGTTTTAATAAGAACGATGACAGGTCCAACGTACTGTTTTATTGATTTACTAAACTTATGCTTTTTAGGTTGTGGTGTGGCAAACATTACAGTATTACATTGATTGTTAAGCCCAAAAGAAACACTGAATTTTTCTACTTTTTGAAAGTAACACATGTTTCTTGCTTCCATTCACTGTTATGTCATCATGAAATATAACAACAAAGTTATCGTAATATTTATCTTTTTAAACATGGTTACTGAATTTTTTCTAATACCTCTTTACACTATGTTGTCTCTTACTGTGATTTACTGACAATCCTGAGAATCATCAAATTAAAAATTTGTACAGCTTTTTAATGTGCATGATAGAAGACAAAGAGTAGTAGTTGATGGGGAGGTTTCAAACTGGAAATCGGTTTTGAGTGGAGTACCGCAGGGATCAGTATTGGGACCTATTTTGTTCTTAATATATATCAATGATTTGCATGATGACATAACAAGCAAGGTGTTGAAGTTTGCGCACGACACAAAAGTGTTTAGGAAAATTAAAAGTGATGCAGATAGACAGCATTTAGAAGATGATCTTAATAAGTTGACAGAATGGTCTGAGGAGTGACAAATGCTGTTTAATTTTGGGAAGTGTAAGTGCCTCCACACAGGACATGGGAATGAAGATGCACTATATACAATGGGTGATACTGTACTAAATACTACCATAAAGGAAAAGGACTTATGGTTAACTATTAGTGCTGATATGAAGGTATCAGAGCAGTGTGGAATTGCAGCAGCAAAGAGAAACCAAATTCTTGGATTAATTAGACGAAATATAGTGTGTACAAGGAAAAATAACTAAAATACCGCTGTACTAAATAATAGTTAGGCCTCATTTAGAATATTGAATACAAGCATGGAGGCCATATCGCAAGAAGGATATTGATATACTAGAAAGAGGTGAGCAACCAAAATGATACCAAAACTCAGGAATATTAGTTATGAAATGCGACTAAAAGAATGTGGTTTAACAACACTAGAAACCAGGAGATTGAGAGGAGATCAGATAGAAGTGTTTAAAATATTGAACGGGTATAAAAATATTGACAAAAATATTTTGGTCTCGGTTAAGGAAGACTGAAGGACTAGAGGACATGGAGTTACATTAGCAAAGAAGCAGTGTAGACTAGATATTAGAACATTCTCATTTTCACAAAGAGCAGTACATGAATGGAAGAGATTATCAGCTGATTGTGTAGATGCTAGTAGTGTTAATAATATGTTTAAAAATAAAATCGACATTTAGATAGATAGGTTGGACTCCCGATAAGCCAAAGGGCTTCCTTTTCCACCTGCCATCTAGAGTTGATTCTCCTGGTGGCAATCTTGTTAAATCTTGTTTTCAGTGTTCATTTATTGCAGTGTAGACAGGTACTCCATGCAACTGCTGGTGTTTGCACAAATGTACAATACAACCAGATCATTCCATTGTAGTTTCAGTTTCCACGTTGCTATCAACATATATACCCATTTCACTCAATAGATGTCACCACTGGTGCACTAGTCCAAGCCCGCTACGTGTACTGTGATTGTTTTGTGCAAAATATGTTCCTGGTCCAAGGACTGATCCATCAATACGTAATGCGTTTTTATTTCAGATTTGACATATTTCCATGATGAATTGAACGTCATTAAGTAAAAAAAATTAAAAGTCGATATTAATTAAATGATGACTTTAAAAGGATAGCACACATGGTTAAATTGTCATTTATCAACGGCAGGGAAAGTGACGTTTTGTCATTCTGTTTTATCAACGTCTGCAGATGCTAGACTCGTGCAAATCATTAGCCGGTTAGCCAATGGGTAGCAAATGTGTTTTTAGAAGGCTAGATTGAAATTGGTCGATAGTTGTGAGTTTGATCAGTAAGATTGTTAGTGTTTTTTATTTTATTTATCCCCGGACTGTTAAAAAGTGTATTAATGTTACTGTTGTCAAACAAGTCAGCATTGGTTTGCATGTACATGTATGGTATTACATTTACTGTGGATTTACACAAATCATTAATGGTATCGAATAGTGTGAAAATTAAATTTTTACATTTATGAGATTTACTTTCTAATAAAATTTAACCACTGAAAATGTACTAAAGTGTGTGCATGTGTGCGTATAGTGTAGTGTTGTACTCATACACTAAACAACATCTCAAACTGTTTTAAGTCTGAAGGTATAACTATATTAATTTTCATCTCATGCATGTGCGCAGTTGAGTTATAAGTGCACGGCCTATAAATTGCTTCTATAAAACAGCCATAATGGCTGCTTATAACATTGTGGTGGCAGACGTAACAAGAAATAAAAAGTTGCAGTCAGTGGAATGTCTGTAACATATATCAAATAAATTGACTATACAACCATCAACTACCTTGTACAAACAAACATGTTCTGTTATTCTAAGATGTAGGGGTTCCATGCATCAAACTTCTTCTTTTTAGGGGTGCTATCAAAGGTTTGCAAAAAACGTACAGCATATGGTGTATATTAATGGTTTCCCCCACCAGAACCAGTGCCTCAGCCAACAATCACATTCAGTTGACAGAATGTGGGTTGTCTGGACATTTTCCATTATACTGCCGACAGTCGGATCAATGACAGGGATAATGTCAGGGCAAAATGTGAGCAACACCACATGAATTAAATTATTGATTAAACAAGTGCTGATCTGAGTTATATAAAAACACTAAATCCCTGACATACATGGAAGGGTGTTTTTTGACAAAGCATAATCCTAACGACAGTGCATCTGGATGTAGCAAATTTTTATAATGAAATTCATTTAATAATTTATCTGCAAACACTATTTCAGACGTTGCATATTTTTTATTCTGCAATCTTGTGTTTAAATAATACCACAAATGAATCAATCGTAGAAAGCTAAACTATTTGTTCTCATTTTAAAACCGCCAGCAGTGATTGATTAGAACAAGTCAACCTGACTGTATTAATGGAATAGCTTTTATTTGTATTTATAATATAGTCGTCAAACGCCTGCTTCATTTATTCTGTGCAGGTCATTTCCGGAAGAAGAAGAAAACATAAATTGACACTTGATTGGAATCGGTTGATATTTATAGATTGTATATACAAACATTATAGATTCCATGTCACACCGTCCGTATGATTTACGACGTATTGAATCCGTACGACGTCAAACAAACAAACTAGAGACGTTGTTCCAAATGCGTAGGTTTGCCACCGTGATATTGTCTGTCTGTATGTATGAGAAAGGCTTGCTGACAAGGCGTCTTACACCACCCGACTGTGATGGAATTAATCATGACTTCACTTTACATGCAGCCACAGCAGTCATCAGATGATTAAGATGGAGTAGATGATTAATACGGAGCCTTATATGTGACCCTCTCTCAAGTCTACGATGTAATTGGATGCGAGAGAGAGACGTGTTTTATGACGCGCGAGCATCGGTGCATTTCCACGCGCATTCGATGTTGTTATTCAACTGAATGCGACGAAACCCAAAATGTGATTTGCGAAAAAATGGAAGACTGGTTTTGTTGATTGATTAGTATGAAAATGTCATCGCCATGACGACTGCGCCCTTTTACTTTTACTGTCGCTTTTTTCTCGGCGATTGCGAATCTTTTTCACGTTTGTAATTTCCAGTGCTTTCTTGAAGATCATACTGTGCCCTTAAGGTAGAAGAATGGGAAATGCGTCATTTGTCACATGAAAACAGGTTCAGAATGAAGAAAACAGGCTAGTATTCTACAAGAACAACTGTTCTGTTATTGTGTAAAAATATCAGAAACCTGCCATCTGGTTTAAGGCATCAAATAATTTTCAGTAACTACTAATGTTTGTGCGATTAAGAGTAATTCTTTTTTAAATTCATAAATGTGGTTGTTTTACATCTTCTGATTGAGCAAACCATTTATCAAAAGTACTTATAGCAGTCAATAATATGCATATAATACAGGAAAACATGTAGTGCATTCGTAACAATTCAACTAACAGATTGCTATTTTGGTACATTTTATATCAGAAAAAGTTTGTTATTTGCAGGTAATTCTAGTATATAGAATTTATCTTTTCGTAACACACTACATCCATATGTAGTGTAGAGCTACACAAATGCAAAGAGATGTACGGAGTTATCATTTAGCAAATATTCAGCGTCGTAGTGGGTTCCACATGCATGTGATTCAGAGGAAATCATCCCCTCTCGAAAAAACGGAAAGAAGCCTTCATCGTCTGTCACACGTTAATGCCGTTTCAATGGATTTACTTGATGTGTCCACGTAAAGGGCACTCACTCTCGCTGTTGGCGAGCACATTTCACTGTCATATAAATGGTTCGATTCATTCGCTGACATTCATGATGGTGATTTGCTAATGTAGTTTCTGCCCGTCGTTTATGTAACTGTTTGCGCAGCCGTAATCCCGCTCAGAATTACCTCGAATGTGGCTGTTAGACGCTGACATGTGACATGCACACGTCAACGGGGCTTTCAACGACAAAGTGCATCGTGTTTTCTCTGCCTTATGAATGTTGCTCTTCATTGGCCAAAGCCATAGATAACGGGCCACTTTATTTAATTTACTGAGTGTTTTAAAGATGTATTCCTGATTTATTTCAACATTTATCTACATCTAGTGCTGTTCTGTTTAGCAATCTCAAGCCTGTGTTAGCAATTTGAAAAAATGGGTTTGAACTTGGCAACTGATTCAGAAAATGTTCTAAAAATTACATAATAGGACAGACAACCTCCATTTAAGTGCTGGGTTAACCATTTAACAGTGTTCCCTTAGTGCAGAACTGTAAATTTTAGAAAAAACTGAAGAGATAATCGTTTAACAATGTTACCAGCATCTGTTGCTAAGTATTAGCGCAGAACAATAAATTTCAGAGAAAGTTTCATTACTAATGTGACATGCATCGATTCTGTCAGTGCAGAACTATAAACGCTGGATAAGTACTATAAATGTCAGAGAGAAATGAAAAGATAAATATTTAACATCCGTGTGTGTGCACCAGTTAGTCAAGTGCTAGACATTTAACATTTGATGTTATTGTAGAAGCCGTGGTGCTTAGCATTTCACACTAGACACGTCAGTACAGTGCATAGACCCAGTTCTTCCATGTCTTCTGTCCAGGGCTAGGTTCAGGTACAATAATGTCAAATCACTCATCCTATTTGTTATCTCTGTAGCTTAGTCAGCAGTCCTCTCTCTCTCTCTCTCTCTCTCTCTCTCTCTCTCTCTCTCTCTCTCTCTCCAACATTCATCTTCACCCGATAATCTAATGTCCATCTTCATGTGGTCCTCCCTCCTCACCCTGGCCTTCCCCTTCCCTTGTGTCCTCGGTCTTGTTCCTCAACTGCTGTCTTTGCAAGTTTTCCTGCCTCCTTCCTTGCCAATTGGCCAGCCTCTCACCCAGCTTCTCGCCTGTCAGTGTCTTCCTGTTACTGTTGGCTGCCGTCCATCCCAGCCTCTTCAGCCTCTTCAGCCTCTTTCCTGAGGTCAGCCAGCGTTCAGTCCATCCACTGTGTCCTTGTGAATCTGTAAACCCAGTTCTCGGTAACTCGCAGCTTCTGGTACTGTTCTGTCATTGCTGCTCTCTCCAGACCCTGCAGACATGACGTGTTCACAGCAGGACCCCTTCTGTCTCTCATGTGCCCAATGCAAGGCTACTTTCTGCGTTAACCTCCACAGGGATAAAATGCAAGATAAAGAAGCTGCTCACATTACTCCACCTCACAATACTGTCTTTTTGCAATATTCACTATATTGAGTATATTCTGCAAGATCTATGCAGGACTGTTCATAATCCAGTGTGTCCCGTGTCGTACAGAAACCGTCTAATTCCAGTGTCTTGTAATTGAGTTGTAAAGTGATGCCTGTATTATTCAACATGATATTCATGAGTAAATAAGGACACTGTATCACTATCAGTGTTCAGTGTAAATATGTGTATTATGTGTTTACATTCAGCGAGATAAATTGTGTAAAATTATTTAGTGTATTCAGGACAGAACATTCTGGAAATCAAGAATTCGGGCCACTGACCCCACCTAGTGGGAAAAGGCGAAGAAGAAGAAGATGACGATTTTGTAGGCCATGTACCTTCACAGTTAACTGACAGATAGTTTTGTTCAGGCAATACAATAATGTTGTGTTCTTGTCTGTTAAAACTGCAGTGTACATGTCATGTTCACAAGGACTATCTTCAGACAGCGTAGATATGTTGCTGTGTCATCTTCAACCAGATGAAGCTTGTAATTATGCACACACGTAATGTGTGTAATCTTCAGGTACGAGATTTCTGAAATAAAACAATTCAAAATGTAATAACTACAATAATTCATCAATCACATTATGTCAGAATTAGTGTATATCCATGCAAAACATTTAAATAAATAAAATATAAATAACAATTAATTTTATAGTAATGTTTAGATTTCTAAAAGTAATTGCATTATTATTAATTATAACTAGGAACAGTTGTAGTGATATTTTATTCACAGCAATGTCATACAACAGAATCAGAATAAATAAAATGCACATGAACAATCATCAAAATATAAATAGTACACAAATAAATATAAGCGAATGGCAGTCAATATTGACAACAGTTAGCAATGCCTAACTAACTGGGCATGGGCCTAGGCATAGGCCAAGTATAAATCAACAGCACAGAATGGCAGATCGGCCAAATGTCATGATTTTTGAATGACGCAAAACCAGATTTTGTGTTGAAGCACACCACAACATTCTTCACCACAGACTAGCATGAATCCCGTAGATTAGGTTATACACAAAATATGTTCTCTTAAACATATATATGTATGGCTTAAACCAACAATTCAGTTACACGCACACAATTTCATCGACACACATGACACAACACCTATGCTAACCGGGCTACCAATGGTGAAACTTCAATTTCTTTGAATGGCTCAAAACCATATTTCGCACCCTTGCACGCCAAATATTTCTTCACCACAGGTTACAATAAACCTCTTAGATTACCTTAGGTAAAAAATATTCCCTCAGCTCGACACTTATATTGCTTAACCCAACTTGTTTTGGTAACACATGTGATTTCATCGAGACACAAGTCATGACAACAGTAAAACTTAACGCTGTTTGAATGGCTCCAAACCGCATATTGCACCCGTGCACGCCAAAGATATTTCAGGACAGACTAATAAAACACCCATATAAAACACAAAATATTTCATCAGCTTCATAGGCATAGTTGGTAAATTCATTAATGAAACACAGCTACGTCATCATATCGACGAAATCTAGCTTAATATTTGTCAAATTTACAAAATAAAATGATGTAACCACTACGATGGAGCCGCAAGCTGATGACGCCAATCACAAAAAATGCGCGCGAATCACAGGGTTAAAGCAAAACGCTACCCAGGTCCAAGTAAACGAGACAACGCTGCCACTCTGCATCTTTGCACGCACGTATCACCGCGGCAGTAGATTTTATTGAAATGCTTAGTAAGAGTGCATTTACATCTACATATTTTACATTCTCTGTTTCTATCAATACTAAGTCAATTCTCGTATGGTGTTATTAATTTAAATTACATGATGTCCTTGATATGTAATACTGCATGATCCCCAAGAGACACACTGCTCGAGTGCAAACTCTTGGGTGTCTGTCTATTAATTTCTCATACGACATAAATAGCACGACCTGTCAATGGTGGATGAACGAACAATTGCATGCAAATCACATGCGTACAAACCTAAGACAGACAACATGTAGAAAAAACAGATTCAACAAATATGGCAACATTTCTGGCACTATATTGACACTATTTGACAGAATGTAGTGTAAGGCAGCAATGCACACCTTGACTTGGTCAGCTACTGGTGGCAGTCGTTCATGTTTGTGTAGCACCAAACAAACATCATATCCATCATCTGAATGAATCTAAACAGACACTAGCCAGAATACATCACTAGACAAACATCATTGAACATTGCAGCATATTCCCTGTCTTGTCCTGAATCGGTGATAAAAATAAGCATCCTGCATGCTTTGCCAACAATGTACACCTGCAGGTGCAGAGGGGGTGATTGCTGAATATGACATGTCAGGACATCCAAGCAATGTTCACATTTTGTGTCCAACCTCGTGGCTACACAGTACAGACATTTACATGATTTTTAATGTCACGTTATTTTGACACTTTCTGCCTAGGAATGTTTCTGTGATTATGATAACATGTCCAATATTTTGAACAATAGGAAACTGATTGCAAGATAGAAATGTGACAAATATTATGGCTAAAGTACAAATAATTATTATCTAGAAAGTGCAGGTGTATCCACAAAGTGGTGCCACTATTTGAACATAGCAGCATTTGTCATTTGCGATGTACCCATCTATAAGATCAGAAATCCAAAGAATCCATTGTCAACTCAGAAATGTAGTGCATAATTATTGTGTTGCAAAGGCACCATTTGTGAACTGCCCACCAGGTTGGGCCAGTTTCACAAAACATACTTAATGTTACATAATTACATGTGTTTGTGTAAACTCCTCTTTGCTCATTAGAAAAAAAATGCGTCATTGACTAAGACAGTCATCTTAGCATTAACCAGCCCCAGGAATGTAGTATTACCTTTGCCGTACATCTGCTATTACAAGTAAGTGTTAGGTATATGTGGTACACAGGACAAGTCAAACAACATTTTTATTTGCTTTGGACACCCTTTGAAGCTGTCTCTCCCTCCCTCTTGTACATGTAATATAACTCAACCCATTTGCATCAGTGAAAACCTTGCGTTGGTGCCATGCCCTTGTAAGAAACATTTGCCTTGGTGCTCCCATTTTGGGGACACGAGTCACTGTCAGTATGCCCACTCTGCGTAGGAAAGAAGTCATCCTCAATACCCTACTTACAACAGGAGTCACCCACAGACAGTACTAACATAATCACCCTCCCTGGGACAAGAATGACAACCATTCTCAGTACCAACCCATCCTACTTGGGTCAAGAATCACCCTCAGTACCAAGTTACCAACCCAGCAAACAAGGAACCATTTCTGAACCAGTTGACACGTGTCATACTGGTTCATAATTGGTACCGCTCCACCAGTACGTGTTTTCATGTGTATTCACGTAAATACACGTGTTCTGTCTGTTGTCACGAGTTTGACACGTGTCGTACTGGGTCAGAACTGGTGCGGTTTCACTGGTACGTGTCTTCACGTGAATTCACGTGATCTGTCACGTGTTTAACTGGGGAAACTGGTACGGTTCTATCCGTACGAGTATTCACGCGAATTCACGTGTTCATACACGTGTCTAACTGGGGAAACTGGTACGGTTCTAGTGGTACGAGTATTCACGCGAATTCACGTGTTCATACACGTGTCTAACTGGGGAAACCGGTACGGTTCTAGCGGTACGAGTATTCACGCGAATTCACGTGTTCATACACGTGTCTAACTGGGGAAACTGGTACGGTTTTAGTGGTACGAGTATTCACGCGAATTCACGTGTTCATACACGTGTCTAACTGGGGAAACTGGTACGGTTCTAGCGGTACGAGTATTCACGTCAATTCACGAGTTCATTCACGTGTCTAACTGGGGAAACTGGTACGGTTCTAGCGGAACGAGTATTCACGTTAATTCACGTGTTCATTCACGTGTCTAACTAGGGAAACTGGCACGGTTCTAGCGGTACGAGTATTCACGCGAATTCACGTGTTCATTCACGTGTCTAACTGGGGAAACTGGTACCGTTCTAGCGGTACGAGTATTCACGTTAATTCACGAGTTCATTCACGTGTCTGACTGGGGGAACTGGTACGGTTCTAGTGGTACGAGTATTCACGCGAATTCACGTGTTCATACACGTGTCTAACTGGGGAAACCGGTACGGTTCTAGCGGTACGAGTATTCACGCGAATTCACGTGTTCATACACGTGTCTAACTGGGGAAACTGGTACGGTTTTAGTGGTACGAGTATTCACGCGAATTCACGTGTTCATACACGTGTCTAACTGGGGAAACTGGTACGGTTCTAGCGGTACGAGTATTCACGTCAATTCACGAGTTCATTCACGTGTCTAACTGGGGAAACTGGTACGGTTCTAGCGGAACGAGTATTCACGTTAATTCACGTGTTCATTCACGTGTCTAACTAGGGAAACTGGCACGGTTCTAGCGGTACGAGTATTCACGCGAATTCACGTGTTCATTCACGTGTCTAACTGGGGAAACTGGTACGGTTCTAGCGGTACGAGTATTCACGTTAATTCACGAGTTCATTCACGTGTCTGACTGGGGGAACTGGTACGGTTCTAGCGGTACGAGTATTCACGTTAATTCACGAGTTCATTCACGTGTCTGACTGGGGGAACTGGTACGCTTCTAGCGGTACGAGTATTCACGTTAATTCACGAGTTCATTCACGTGTCTGACTGGGGGAACTGGTACGGTTCTAGCGGTACGAGTATTCACGTTAATTCACGAGTTCATTCACGTGTCTGACTGGGGGAACTGGTACGCTTCTAGCGGTACGAGTATTCACGTTAAATCACGAGTTCATTCACGTGTCTGACTGGGGGAACTGGTACGGTTCTAGCGGTACGAGTATTCACGTTAATTCACGAGTTCATTCACGTTTCTGACTGGGGGAATTGGTACGCTTCTAGCGGTACGAGTATTCACGTTAATTCACGAGTTCATTCACGTGTCTGACTGGGGGAACTGGTACGGTTCTAGCGGTACGAGTATTCACGCGAATTCACGTGTTCATTCACGTGTCTAACTGGGGAAAGTGGTACGCTTCTAGCGGTACGAGTATTCACGGGTTTATTCACGTGTGTGACTTAGGAAACTTGTACGGTTCTAGCGGTACGAGTATTCACGTTAATTCACGGGTTCATTCACGTGTGTGACTTGGGAAACTGGTACGGTTCTAGCGGTACGAGTATTCACGTTAATTCACGAGTTCATTCACGTGTCTAACTGGGGGAACTGGTACGCTTCTAGCGGTACGAGTATTCACGCGAATTCACGTGTTCATACACGTGTCTAACTGGGGACATTGGTACGGTTCTAGCGGTACGAGTTTTCACGTTAATTCACGAGTTCATTCACGTGTCTAACTGGGGAAACTGGTACGGTTCTAGCGGTACGAGTAACAAAGGTTCGGCAAGGGCATTTTTTTTTAAACGAAAGTTGCGGTTTTGGGTTCATTTGCGCATCATATGTACCCCTAGATGATGCTCTTGATAGGTTCAGGATTTTGGAGCCAGACAATCATGTATTGATATGTGCAGGAGAGAGAGAAGACGTGAACAGACAACCGAGGTATCGTTCGCTGCTGCTTAAAAGATGGTTCCAATATCTCTCTTCAACTTCACTGCCATGCTTCTCTGCACGAAAACACGATTATTACCACAGGGGGACGAAGAGGCTCACAGCTCAGGACGGATATCAGTTGATGAACCAACACAAAATAAAAACTCATAGTGTTCCAGCAACTCATACAACATGTTTCAGGAATAGTCACCCCTCTGGGCATTGCCACTGCATATCATGTGTAAAACCAGACACGGAGCAATTAAAGCATTGATCACATTGAATAAAAGACTTGGTACAGGAATCAATTACAACACTCTTAAACGTCAGCTAACGTCACAATGTGCCACCATCATGCAACAGATAGAGCAAGACATTCCGGAGAACAAAAAATATGTCTCACAATCAACGTATATTTGCAATGGACAAACTGGATAGGAAAAGGAAGACATTAGAAGGCGGTACCTTCAATGCAACAACTGCAATCATTGTCGATAATATCGGCCATGTGACGTCTTGTGAGGATGCCAGACGCTTTAAGGATGTGAGTATTCCAATCGTAACATCATGTAGAAGGAAAACACTGTCATTTCTAACACAGCCATTCCGGTGTGTTACATTTCTGCCAGATATAGATCTCACCAACATCTAGATGGTTGGGACGTTAGATATAGTTCAACTGACAACCTTCCAGTAAGTAATTATTTTAACAATGTTTCGTACCTTCAAACAAATAAACAAACATAACTGTCGTGCTGTTTGTGCCTGGTTTGCTTCAACTTCTCAACGATAAATAGATTCATGGGGAAATCATTGTTCCTTGCTATGGTTACGAGCGAGACATGATTGTTTACGCACTAGCTATTTAACATAGGCCTAATGATGAAAGTATTGTCATTGTGGACTGTTAATCTGGAAATACATTTATACAAGTTACTCATACACGAGTGCTGTATCAAAGCAATGTACTTCATATATTAATTTTTTGTTAAAACAGTTATTAAATGTACACACAACGAATTTCGTGTTTTTTGATTGGTGGTTCTGTTTTTGGGAGTAGGGTAGGGAAAAGGAATCACGTGTATTTCCGTTCAGCAGTTGTGTATTCTAATATATTATGTTTCCTACATATTAAATACACAGAAGAAACTAATGTACAAATGTAACGCAGGCAAATAATTTAAACAAAGACATATGTTGCACGCACGCACGCGCACAAGCACGCACGCACGAACACACACACATTAATACTGATAAAACTTATCGAATTATTACTGGTACAAAGCAGCAAAGAAAGGAGAACACAACCCAAGTCCTGCGATGTTGCTCAGTGAGGAAAACTATCATATCACAACAATCTCTCCCTATATGCATTATCCAACTTAGTGGATCGAATGACATGCTCTTGTCATGATTGCAGTGGTAAGTTTATTGCTTTTGCGTCTCCTGCTGACATCAATGCGTGCGTTTAATTTGCGTTCTCCCAGGAGGGTGCTTTTCACAGCTGCAGTGGAGGATAATTACCCTCACAAATGGGCAGTGTGTAGATTGTTTCAGGCGTGTGCTGTTCAGTAGTTTAGTTTGACTTTGATTATAAAACAAGTTGCAGGTTACAAATCAACCTTCAGTAATTTAAGTGTTTTAGAGAACACAAATTCAATTCACTTTCACCTCTTTGAAATACAGTTTTATGTTATTTAAAGTTGGGCGACCAGCTTGAAAGTTCTACTTCTGTGACATTACATTACGCTTGGATTAAATTATTTCATGTTTACTACACATATAAATCGAATGCCTTTCAGTAGTAATAAGCCATATTATCACAGCAACACATTAAATACACCATATGTACAATATATATACATACATATATACATACATACATACAACGATCAAAAGACACCTGAAGCTAGGCTACACACAGCGCTATACCACATCTAAAGTGCCCGTATAAGGCGGGTGGCCTCTGGGTAGGGTAACACAGCGACACACAACGAAGCGAAACACAGCGAAGGGTGTACCTACATAATATTCTCTGAAAATAAGTGTTTTTAAAAACAAATATGAAAAAAACTAATCTTTAGAAGAAACAGTTCGAACACCCAAAGAAATTCCAGTTTGTGAAAATATATTAAATACAATATTAGTATATATTTTGTAAGAAAATTACACCAAAGCCTTTTTCTCGCATAGTTAAATTTGGATTGAACTGTCAATGAACTCCAGGGTCCTTAAATTTAGCCTAGCCTAATGATACCCATGGAGAGGCTTCAGTGATTACATCCCTAGTGACACCATCTGCTAGTCATTTAAGAGCAAGCCAGGAACACTGAAGGTGACCTGTTTCCCTGCCTCTCGACAACATTGACAGTTACAAGGACTTAAAGTGGAGAAGGTACGTTTATTTAATAATTTATTTTGTGGTAAACCTTTGTACATTTCTAGCTTAACAAAGATATATTTGTGGCATGACTTTATGATATATATGTGTGTGTGTGTGTGTGTGTGTGTGTGTGTGTGTGTGTGTGTGTGTGTGTGTGTGTGTGTGTGTGTGTGTGTGTGTGTGTGTGTGTGTGTGTGTGTGTGTGTGTGTGTGTGTGTGTGTGTGTGTGTGTGTGTGTGTGTGTGTGTGTGTGTGTGTGTGTGTGTGTGTGTGTGTGTGTGTGTGTGTGTGTGTGTGTGTGTGTGTGTGTGTGTGTGTGTGTGTGTGTGTGTGTGTGTGTGTGTGTGTGTGTGTGTGTGTGTGTGTGTGTGTGTGTGTGTGTGTGTGTGTGTGTGTGTGTGTGTGTGTGTGTGTGTGTGTGTGTGTGTGTGTGTGTGTGTGTGTGTGTGTGTGTGTGTGTGTGTGTGTGTGTGTGTGTGTGTGTGTGTGTGTGTGTGTGTGTGTGTGTGTGTGTGTGTGTGTGTGTGTGTGTGTGTGTGTGTGTGTGTGTGTGTGTGTGTGTGTGTGTGTGTGTGTGTGTGTGTGTGTGTGTGTGTGTGTGTGTGTGTGTGTGTGTGTGTGTGTGTGTGTGTGTGTGTGTGTGTGTGTGTGTGTGTGTGTGTGTGTGTGTGTGTGTGTGTGTGTGTGTGTGTGTGTGTGTGTGTGTGTGTGTGTGTGTGTGTGTGTGTGTGTGTGTGTGTGTGTGTGTGTGTGTGTGTGTGTGTGTGTGTGTGTGTGTGTGTGTGTGTGTGTGTGTGTGTGTGTGTGTGTGTATATTATTTGCACAATAACTTTACCATATAAAGTAAAGACAAACCGTTGCCAATTACACAAAGGTAAATGGGAAATTAGAATTTATGAGGGTATAGGCAAGTAATCTTAAATCATGTTATTGGATTTATTATTGTGTTTCTATTAAGAACAGGCTCACAGCTCCAGGACATAGATGAGCGGACACCTTTGCGATGGAGGCAAGCTTCACGACCTAATGCAACCCCCGAAGGAATAGCCTTATACATCAGTAATAAAAAGTATATTTTTGTTATTTTCTTAAGTATGTAGTCATTTTTATGGAGTCGCGTGTGGCTGAAATCACCTGAAGTTATATAGGGATGTGCCAGGCGCGCGAGGATGATAATATTATGTAGTACGTGCATGCTATTTAATTATAATTTATGTAAAATCTGTTTTTAATGCGCACATGCTATATGTGGACCTGATAATTATGATGGATGATGTTTTGCCTTCTCTTCGTTTAGGTAAATTTTCTGACTGTGCAGCCAGGCACCAGTACGAAAAGCAGGAATATCGTGAGAACGATGTTTGAAAAACTGGCTGTGCTGCAGGTCCTAAATTTATTTAGTGCTCGTGGCCAGTCACGCCGGGTCATCCTGAATGGCGTCACAACGAATAAAACAAAACGATGCTTCGTGTCGCTGACGCTGTACACATGTATAACGAGTGAGTATGCATAGTGTGTTTATATAAACGGATACTGGATCAGGTCATAAGTAAACATTATGCGAATAGAAATACATGGGCTTGAGTGCAATACATAAAATACCATTACAGCAATTATGGGGTACAAATAAAAGAATAATTAAGTGGGTAATACAAATAAATAAATAAAATAAATGAATAAATAAGTCGTGATATTTTCTGAATATGTTATTAAATTAATTATTAAAAATAGGGTATAAATACACTACAAATATCATATGTACAATTGTGAGTTTTATTGAATAGTTAAAACATTCACATAAATATAAGTTTTGTAAAAACTAATAAAAACCGATAGCAACAATCTCCATGTATGTGCACATTTAATATGGAAATTGTAGGTACAGTTTTCTGTATTGATACATTCTTCACGTGACGTATTTACCCCATACTAAATCTCTCCCCAGGGATTCAACGTGTTGCTCAGGGAACTGAACTCTCACACAGCCTGAAATAAAAAATCTTAAATAAATGTGTAAACTATTTCAATGTCCACGCCATGCTCATCAAGATCAGCGGCTCTACAGAATGGTTGGAAGAGTGGTTATATGTGATTCTTGAAGCTCGTGGGTTCTGTCGCGAGTGGAGGAGGTGTATGCACTGTACATATCGGTGGTACGGCGAAATCAGTTTAGAGCTTACTTCAGCTAACTTCATACAAAGCGTAAGAAATCTGTCGAGGGACTTGAACATAGTGGCATGCTTGGGGGGGGGGGGGGGCATTTCAACCACGCCTACGTGTTTAGCATAACATTGAAAGTGATTCTTCCAATCTGTAATGCAACTTTGTTCTTCTGTTATAGGAGCCGGCCGACGGCTCGACATAGCCAGTGGGGATTTGTTCAGAGACACAGCAGAAGTACTGAAGTCTTATTCAAAAAGGAAAGACGTTAAGGTAGATACACAATAGACATTTTAGAGACATAATATGAATTCCCCAATACATGTTTCAGCTATACCTATCTCAAATTTAGCTAATAACTCATAGTTAATCGTATATCAAAAGTGGTGTGTGTGTGTGCGCGCGCGCGTGTGTGTATATGGATATGTGTGTGTATCTTTTTTTATTCTGGGTAAATACAAATAAGCCTTGCTGTGTTAATTCCCAATTGAACATACGCCAGATTTTAATTAAAAATTAATTAATTGAAAGTTGACCAAATGGTACGATTTATGGCTAGAATTATTCGTCTTGACCATGATGTCAAAGAAATGCGTGATTCATCATATCAGACAGAAATTTTAGTTTCCCAAATGACTAAATACATTATTTGAACGTATATGTTACTTGCAGGTGGCAGCGGACTTGCAAGGTGGTGGCGAACTCGACCTAGGCCATGACGTAGTTGTCGACAGTGATGCGAGCGGCGAATAATATGGCTACACCCCTTCTGGACTTCCCCTACTGTTAGTGTAGATGAGAGTTGATGGCAGCCTGGTTGTTAGGTGCATGTTTTAAAGTTATTTGTAGACTATTTTAGTTGGCTAGGCACACTGAGGACGTGATGTTTAACTATTATACGCTATTATTTGCTTTAAATAAAAATTGTTGTGTCCAACGAGTTGGTCTGTCTTAATCTATACTAGGTATCAGTTGACTTCTGCGTCGGACCGTGTCTACACACCAAATGTGTTCATAGAATCCTGTGAATTCACGTACGACAATCGGGTGAATACACGTACAGAAACAGGTGATTTTAGTGACGTAATCACGTGTCGATACACCAAATGTGTTCATAGAATCCCGTGAATTCACGTACGACAATCAGGTGAATACACGTACAGAAAACACGTGATTCTCACGAATGGAAAAACTCGTGATTTCACGAGCAGTAAACACGTGTCGACACACCAAATTTGTTAACAGAATCGCGTGAATTCACGTACGGCAATCAGGTGAATACACGTGCAGAAAACACGTGTTTTTCACGAATGGAAAAACTCGTGATTTCACGAACAGTAAACACGTGTCGACACACCAAATTTGTCGACAGAATCCCGTGAATTCACGTACGGCAATCAGGTGAATACACGTGCAGAAAACACGTGTTTTTCACGAATGGAAAAACTCGTGATTTCACGAGCAGTAAACACGTGTCGACACACCAAATTTGTCGACAGAATCCCGTGAATTCACGTACGGCAATCAGGTGAATACACGTGCAGAAAACACGTGTTTTTCACGAATGGAAAAACTCGTGATTTCACGAGCAGTAAACACGTGTCGACACACCAAATTTGTCGACAGAATCCCGTGAATTCACGTACCGAAAACACGTGAATTGAACCAGTTGAACTCGTGAATTCACTTACTGAACACGTGAAATCACGGGTCGTTGTTTGCTGGGAACCCATCTTACCTAGGGCAGGAATGATGCTCAGTACATAAATATCTGTAGTTTACACCCTACTTGAGGTGGGAATGATCCTCAGTACCTAACTTCCTTCTGCAGTTTACACTCTACTTGAGGTGGGAATGGTCCTCAGTACCTAACTTCCTTCTGCAGTTTACACTCTCCTTGACTCAGGAATCACCCTCAGTCAGGAGTCAACAACTTCAGTTCCCACCCTCTCTAGTTGGGACTGGAGTAACCCCTGGTACCTACCCACCCCGCCTGGGGCAGAAGTGTGGACTGTGCCAGCGTGAATGGGCTACCCCCACCCCACCCAGCCCAGCCCCTCCTGATCAATGGGAGAGAGAGAGAGAGAGAGTGGCCACTGCCACAGCCACAGCCACAGCCACAGACAAGGCCAGCAGTCAGTGTTATTGGCTTGATGCAGCAAATGAATAGGGAATGCATTAGCAGAGTGTCTACAACGTGGCCCAGTGAGCTACGGTCAGTGCTAGACCACCGTCGCTGGTAATGGACTGTTACAAAGCAATATGCTCCAACAACGTGTCCAGTGTCTTGTCATCACCGTCGCTCTCTGACCGCTCCAGGTCGACCCATCAAGGTACGTGATCCGTAAATCCACAGCTCCGTGAAGTACGGCAGTTACATAAAGTAAACACGCGGCTTTGTTCCTTGTCGTTGTCGTTGTGTGGTATCTTTCAGGATCCTGTGGAATTTCAGGGATGAATAGAAGCGTTATTTGAGGAGAATGCCCGCTTATGTTGGTGTCGTTGTGAGGCTGTGTGGTATTGTAAAGTCTGTGTGACGGTTGGTGCTGCCAGGAGGTAAATACTTGTAAGATGTGATCAAATCTGACACATGGAGTAAATACTGTCATCTCAGAAAGTCATCGTGACATGGGTTGTCACAACGATGGATTAATTTATTATTAATTGGTCATCAAAATACTGATGGTATAGAAGTCAACATTTTGCTTTCTTGTCGTTGTGCATTGTTGTGTTATATACTGGTGGATAGAATTTATATAATAATAATAATACTGAATTTATGAGTACTCAGTTGGTCATAATATTTATTGTTTTAAAGACGGGTGTTATCATGTGAATGCGTTTCGGTAATAGGAATGTACTAACGTAGGAGGTTGTAAGTGAATCTTCCCCCACTGCTGCTACAGTACACTTGTCTTGTCTGTAACATTTTTGCCAGTCACAGTTTTTGTGGTAGACACGTGCATGTTAACTGACATATATACAAGTCAGTCTGAGATGTGTGATTATGACATAAAATAAACTACAAACATACATGTGACACCCATTTTTAAAGCATTACTGACAATGTCTGTAATTTTGGAAGACCTGTTCACATGATGGGTGGACAGGTCTCTGCATAAAGCTATGTTGACAGTTAATTTACAGTTATTTACTTGCTAAATAATGCCAATATGCTGCGACTGTCTATAGGCCTTGTTATTTCGTGGGCTGGGTAACTATGTAAGCTAGTTGTGTGAAATTAATCTAATCTAGTCATGCTGTGATAGCATTTGACAGGAATATTTACAGGACAGATCTTTTAGTCCCACCACCCCGGTGGCACACCCAGGGTTCAGTGGGGTATCACCCCAATCTGGGGGGGATCAAAGAGAACATTTCCACCCCAACAAATCAGTCTGTTGTTTATATCATGTTGCTGATGACCGCCCCCAGCAGAGATGTGTTCAGCTGTCCACCTCCTTGCAGGGCAGAGGGTAATTAGGGGGTGACCACTGCACTCTCTGGACAAACAGCTGTCTCTCTTGGACAGACCTGCAAATTAGCGGGAGAAGGGATCAGGAACACAGGGAGTTCTCTGGCTGAGTGGATGATGTCGGCCGGGCAAAGTGGGTTATGTCACTGGCACCTGTAAATGGGGGTAGAGGGGGGGGGGGGGGGAGGGTTAGATTGAAATTGTTATAATATGTTATAATATATAATTATAGCTAACCAAGAGAGTCCATCATTTGTGTGTAATACATAAAATATATACATTTAAGTATTCAAAAGGACAGATACATATTAATTTTCTTAGCCCTTTATTGCACAGTGTAATTCTCAAGTCACAAAACGATTATTATTCCCTGAAATATGTATAAATAAAGCAGATGGATGCAAAGTACAAACAAAATGACCTCAATGTCACAAATCAATTTTTTGGGTTAATTTGAGCCCAATATTTTTTTCCGCAAACAGGTTTTAGTGTTGTAAGAATATGTACACAGCATACTAAAAAAATCCCCCAAAATATTAATTAATGCAATAAAGGGTTAATATAAATAGACAGTAAAGTTTAAAAGTAGTATATTATGTAAATAGACTATTTGCTTTAAAAGTAATAATAAACATAAACCATTGACCATGCATTAAAAGGGTTATTGAAATCACATGTTAAACATTTATAATTTATGGCAATTGGAATATTTAGAACATGTACCAGTAAGTAAACAAATAGTAACGCTTAAATGTGGACTAACCACAGAGTGGCTTGTGGTTAGCTCAGCCATGTGAGCCAACACTGGCAATATATGTTGCCAATAAAGCATGTTTGGAACCAAAATGCTTTGTTTACAATTTCAACATGTGAATACTGCTTTCTGTTGATTAAATAAAATTTTGCAGGCAGTATGACAGCATATCTTTGATGTATTTATTATGATATTAACTGGACCTGTGTGTAAATAAAGGTTATAAAATAAAGAATGCACAGTGTCCCAGTAATGTATTTATGGAGACAGTTTTATTTGTGCACTTTGCTGTGTCTGGGCCGGGACTAACCTACTAAGTAGTCTGGTACAACCTGATCCAATACTTGGTCCCACAGGCACAGCCACTGACAGAAACAGGCAGAGGCAGAGGCACTGTTGGAAACACTGATGACATGACAACAGTGTCACTTGTAATGTCACTGCTAAAGACACTTCATGACAACAGTGTCACTTTCTGTGTCACCACAAAAGAGACTGATTAACAAACGGTGTCTCTTGTAGTGTCACTAAAGAAATACTTCATTACATGATAACAATGTCAGTTGTAACTTGTAATGTCATTGCTAAAGACACTACGTGACAACAGTGTCACTTTCTGTGTCAACACAAAAGAGACTGATTAACAAACAGTGTCACTTGCAATGTCACTATAGAAACACTTCATTACTAGATGACAATGTCAGTTGTAATGTCACTGCTAAAGACACTTCATGACAACAGTGTCACTTTCTGTGTCAACACAAAAGAGACTGATTAACAAACAGTGTCACTTGCAGTGTCACTATAGAAATGTTTCTTTACATGATAACAATGTCAGTTGCAGTGTTATGATGAGATGACCAAATGACACCACTTGGCATTAGTGTCACTTGCAGTGTCATCCTGTCAGGGTGAATGACACCATGCCAACAGTATCACTTGCCATGGCACGACTGTGACAATGTATGAGACAGCTATCACCATCATTATAGTCGATGTCAAAATAAATGAAATTATTAATATATGAGACGTGCATCACTGTTCATTTAGACAGCAGTGGCATGACAAGTTCCACTGTATGAAAAAATGTCACCATCTGCGTCATGGCCATTGACATACACAAAACAGGTGTCAACATCATGACTAGTGACACTGTCTGAGACAAAGGGTTTGTGTAGTCAACTCTCCCTTGTGTCACTGTACAATCTGTGTATTCCTACTTGTGAGTTGTGACATAACAGGCTGTGGTCCTTGTGTAGACCACTGCATTTAGTGAACACTGGTTGAGTAATCCCCTAAGGGGTCATCTCATTTCATCAGCATTCATGTTCTATTTATGGGAACCATCTCAAAATAGTGCACATAATTGGGTTGCACGAATAACCTTCCCTCGTGTTTCACTGAATTTGGCAATCCTTGTATCATGCAGAGCATAAATACAAACATAATCACCAAGTCGCGTGCACAGTGTACACTATGTACTGGTATTTACAGTATTTAAAAATATATATTTAATTAAATATATATATTTATTTATATATTTATATATATATATTTATTATTAATTATAATATTTTCTCTGCTTCTTCGTGAAGTTATTTGTAAAAGTTGTGAATTCCGTCAATAGATTTTCTAATGTTCAATCCAGTTTACAGTCTGTGTCTCCATTGCCTATGCATGACCGGTTGATATGATCTGTAACAAAACGAGGACAACAGTTGTTGACGTCTCCTTTATGATGTATCCAAAGCAATGGCTGAGTGGAGTCGAATAAATCAATATTCTCTGTGGCAGGGCATACATAATGCAGGTGGTGCTCTCTGGGAGTGGAAGCATTAAGTAAGAGTGATGTCACATTGCTATTGATCACAACCATACATGTTTTGTGGACCCATGTTCACGGCAGTTTTTTTTCCATCGCTAGACCCTGCGGATGTCTGGGAATGAAAGTGGTTGTTTCACGTCAAATTGATTTCGATAAGGTGTTGTTCCATCTAGGATTGCACATCAACAGGTCAGTGTATCACTGTCCCCCAAACATTGTTTATGTTTTAATTGGAAGCTCAGTTTGAGTCCACACAGATGCTTGCACCAGCAGATGAATATATTAAAATATTATACAAAATATTTTTTTTTTATAATATACAGTAATATTGTTTTATAAAGTGGCCATGTCTACTTGTCTCTGTGTTTATAATTAGTATATAAAAATCCATACATTTAAAATATAAGAATACATAACCTAGAATAACATAGCTGTATTATCAACATACAATAAATAAAATAAATCCATACATTTAAAAATAAATGTGTTTATTTAAGATACATATCAGAGTCACTGAGGTGATGCCAGTTAATTAATCTATAAAAATATAAATATCAGTTAATTCAAACAGGTTAGCCAAGTTGGTGTGTTGAAACAGTTCCGGTTTGCTGTGTAATACGAATTATAAAAGTCAATATATGTTATGGCAAAATGAAGTTGCAATCCTAAATACAATGCAATTCAGAGTTCATGTAGTATGGTTAAATAATTGATGTTGTTAATTTTGTGTTGCAATATCTTACGTCAGTATGACCCCTGGATTATTATTAATCCAGTGCAAGGATTAATTAATGTTTTGTTTTCAGTAACGGGCCCTATCAATTATTGAAATACATTCACTGTTTACTTATTTGTTTACTGAGGGAATTTGTACAGTTCCCAGTTGGAAATTAATTGTAGTTATAATTGAAACGTAACATGAAAGACCGGGATTTTAGCTAAGAGAGAGGATTTTAGAGAAAATCTTAATTAAACATAATTTTATAATACAAATCTAGTAGATAATCAAACCAAGTAAAATAGGAAAGAATTATATATATATATATATATATATATATATATATATATATATATATATGTATATGTATATATGTATATATATATATATACATATATATATATATATATATATATATATATATATAATAAATTTTATTTTGTTTTTAATAAAATGTATTATATATATATATATATTATGTACCCCCTGGTATGTATATATATATATTTAAATTTCAATACATTTTATTAAAAACAAAACAAAATATATTTATAAACAGTTTTATACAGTAGGGAATTGGAAGTAAAATTTTTAAAATGATATTAAGAATGAAAACAGGGGAAGTTAAACGAAACGGTAGACATTAAAATTTGATTGCATGATGCGACAGTAATTGAATGGTGATTGAATGACAACAAAACAGAAATGCAATTGTGAATCAAACGTGTTGTGTGTTTGTGCTGCAAATCAGACCATAATAGTAACTGACCTGATTATCAGGGAACTGATGCTTGAAGCACCAATTATGAGTGCATCTGTCAAGGGTTTTAGCTTTGTTATTGTTGCCATTGGCAGCTACAAGCAGCTACCAGGGCAGCACAGCACAGTAGAATCTACAAGCCCAGGGGAGTTTATTTATATTTATGTGAGTCTCTCCTACCATAACTTGATGTTATGTTAATGTTATGGCAATTTACGAGGCTGTAAAACAATTTACAATGCTATAAACTGTCTGTCTAGGAACGAAATAAATTAACATTATATTTAGTAAGAGCCGCGTTTAAACAGCTGTCAGAGCACACATGTGTGCGCACTATTGATCCGGGCAAAACGAATGTGCGCATTAAATGTGCATTTAACGCTATTCATTATTTAAGAATGGACATTATTCATGTTTTCTAATTCGCCGCATGCTTCGTGCATCCATCTTGGAAAGGTAATTAATTTGGTCGGATATAAAATGTTTAAATTAAGATATCGTATTTGTTTTCACGGCTAATGAAGTTCACCACGCATCTGATGTTATTAGAGATACTGTTTTCAGTGTACGCTCCTTTTAAAAGGTAAATAACGGGAGGAAACCCATTTGTTTTGTTTTCTAATATCAACGGGGCCACCCACTGCCATCTCTAGGACATTGCTCGTTTATCAATCTCTCAAAAAACACCAACAAGGTCGTTTATCATTCGGAGAAAAAACAACAAAGGGCTACAGCAGTGTCTGGGTGAATAATTTCCAGTTCAGCGTCTGACAAGGCTTCTTGCCTGTTTTCCAGCCCCCTGGGAACAAGGCTTGTCACCACTCCCCATTCAGCCGCTTGTTGAGTTCTGTTAGCCAGTTTCTCTGTCATCCAGTCAACCATTACGCTGTGTGTGACATCACTGGGATGTGACAGGCTGGCTACACAGGGACATTGTCACATCTGACATATGTGGTCACACACAGCGATGACTGGAATAGACTGTCAGATGACATATGTTCACATTATGAGGTGTGGATATTGAACCTGAATCAAGCCCTTAACCAGAACACATTTTTTGCCGGTATTGGATTAATCGGACGTGTGCCTTTTAGCGTGAAAGACCTGTGTAGAAGCCATTCAATGATTCATGCCAATCACAGACAGTATTACACTGGTTAGTTTATTTATGACAAACCAGTGACAGGTGAAGTCAGTTTTGGACCATTTATTTAATTAAAGTAGACTCACTGGATTGGTCTAGGTCCCTTGTCTTGTTACATTGTAAAATGGAAAAATAGAAAAGTAGCTATAACGGGAATAAAAAGTGGCTATAACGGGAAGTAGCTATAACGGTAAGTAGCTATAACGGGAAGTAGCTATAACGGGAAGACACCACTGGGGTCATGTCATTATCCGTTGCGCCAACCAGTCGCTAATGTGGCCCCCTACATTTGGCACTATTAATTATTCAAGAGGCCAGGTGGATCCCTTTCTGAATTCCACCACTCCTGTAAATTGTACTGTAAGTTGTACACCTTTCTTGGTCAGTCACTGGTCAGTCTTGCTGATGGATGGCCAGGTCTGGCTATACCATCTAACTCTGGGCTATACCCATCAGCCCTGACATGAATACTGTTACATATTTAAAGACATTCTATTTCAACCAAGAGTAAACAGAAGAATACGCTGATTATATTTAATTATTTTATTCCCTATAGTTAGTGTTTTAACTATTTAATTCAGTGTATATCCGAGAGTATTTTTAGTTTTTGCTGCCATTAATAGTTTTAGTTATACAATGTCAAATCATGTGTGCTAAGTTTTATCTGTATTTAGATTTATTGAATGTAGTTATGCTGTGTAATCAAATTTTTACTACCCCAGAGAGGTATTAACATTTATGAAGTAGTTTAGAGCTCGGGTTGATTATAGCAATACAAAAATATCATATTTTATTAGTCATTATTATTCAGCATAAATAATGTTTATCTGTGGCATTTATGTGTTTCACTTAATAAAATACTCACTTCAGTGGGGAGTGTTTATTATTCCATTCTGTGTGAATCAGGTGATATGTGAACCGCAGATAATTATTGTTTAATGCTTATTGGTGTGCAGTAGAATGCAGAAATACAATCCCTCTTGTAGAAATAAAAATTTGATACATTTCAAGGTTAACCTTTCTGAAATATTTGTTATACTTTTCTGCATTTGAAATGTGAAATGCATTATTGCATTCGCTGAACTTATATACAATGATACAAACACATTATCATGTGAAGGAAGACCTGTACATTTCTGTGTAAATATAAATTTGTAGGACAGTATTTATTTATGATACGCAAATAGTGTCAGTTTCACTTTTACATAACGTATTCCGTGTGCCTTCCTACGAATTGTTGATAGGATTGCCAGTGTCAATCAGCGATCTTGCAGACGTCATTTGCGCGATATGACGACCACACACTCTCCCCACAAGGAGCCTTCATTGCGCCTTTGATTGAGAAATGAATTTGCGATTGTGACAGGGTTGAGTTGAGGGACTGACATGCAGTTAATTCATTTGCAACGCCAGATGGGACCGATTTCGGCTCAATTCCATTTTCTCGACATTGTATCCGCGCGTCCCCACGGCGAAGCCACTACATCATTTAGAAATTAGTTCACTATGCGAAGGATGAATATTTCATGAGACGGCGATGGCAAACGGTTGCCATGGCATTAATTCATAGCACCGTTATTGGTTTGTGTGCGCATGTACATGCATGCGCGCGCGTGTGTGTGTGCGAGCGGTGGCTATCGTTGGCGTGCGGTGTGGTCGGTGCCACTTACTCGCTCGCTTGACACCTTTCATTGCCACAGCACTTTGCTCGGTTGAATTAATAATGATGTTTGCAGACTGCTGAATCAAATGCATGCTTTGCTTTCTCAGAAATGCCGTCTTGCCAGTGTATTCTTGGCACGTCAGATGTTGATAGAATTTCGCAGTGGGGACAGTAACTAGCCATTGGTCTGTGCTGGAATTCTGTGGTCCTTGTCGAAAAATAGAACGTTCCCTGATGAAGTGATCTTTTGATAAACTGCTAAGAGAATATCTGTATGTTATTAAATATATAATGTCACCAGGATACACGGTTAACAGAAATTGATCTGCGAATCTGTCTTTGTTTAAAGTGGTCTGATACTTGGAGAATACCACTTAACTGCGATAGAGATAAATTGCTGTTATGTAAAAGACACTACAAGTGGAGCCCCCTGGACTGTATCCACATTAACATCAGATCGCTGATGAGCACGGTTCCATCTGGTCGCTGATTACTCTTTTTGATGTCATTCAGACTATTAAAGAACATAGCAGGTGTTTTAAACATTTACATTATATATATATATATATATATATACATATAAATTTGGACCTGCTTTCAAGATATTCGAACATAAGACATTTTGCAACAGCCTAAGTGTTAGTGCAGGTAAAATGAGGTAATATTGTTTGCTTCATGTTCAGAATTGTTTAACCCATGGTAATGTAGTTATCTCTATCTTCAATGTAAACTGTCATTTTCTCTGTCCAACTCCAAGCAATGCTCCATATGTTTTTGCAAATGTGGGACTTTTTTGTAGTCTTGCTAGCAGACTTGTGTCAGTGATTTGTGTTTAAAAAAATTTAGGGGGGAGGGGGGTCCTGGTAGGATGAGGATATTGTGTGGCAAAGTGAAGCCATGCTATTTCTGGCAAGTGCCGTTATAGAGCAACATTGGCTATCCATGGGCATTATTAATATCTTTGTTTCTTTAGTCTAGAGGCGAATAAAAGAATTATTAATTGGCGGCTTTTCTTGCTATGCAATACTGAGTAACTCACTTAGACATGGATACAAACCCAATAATAAGATCTCTCCTCTCGCTCACAATGATTATGAGTCTTGATCATTGCTGTTTCTGATTGATCCTAATGAGTCTTGTATTATATCTGTGAGTCCAGGTTACTGAGTGTATTCACCATATCGGTGCTATAGAAGTTATATACAAGCTTACACCGTCACGTGGATCAACAAATCAGTGACAGTGCTAATAGTTTTCACCGTTGTGGTAGGCTAATCATACAGTTTTATCCAGTGGCTCCATCTGGAGAGTTTGCCACCACTCAGTTATCTCAGTAGGAGAAAGACCTGCTAGAAAGGCACAGCACATCAAAAAAGTTACTGTAAATAACTGTCTATGTGTTTTCTGAAATATATCACCAAATGATTTGGTAAATCGGAGGTCGGTGGTCTACTACTGATGATCAAAGATTCCTGGAAATGAATTAGCATAGTCAAGGCCAAGTACCAAGTACTGGATATACTGTGACAGTGTTCTAAGTAGCAGACCACTATAGATGATCCAGTATCATGTGGTCAGAAAATGGATTCACATTCGCTGACCAAATGAATGAAATAGTAGCCAGCTCACAATACCCAGGATATCAGCCAGCCGTTGTGTAGTAGACAGCTATCAGTGTTACTTAAGGCTCTGCAGAAACCACAAGGAACACACATTACTAATCTGACAGTTGTGTGGACAACTGGCAATACACCTGTATACAAAATAGGCAGAGCTCTCTGACGTGGAGGGAGGAAACTAGAGTCCTGCTGACATCCTGTTCACCTCAGGATGGATTGAAGCACTTATGGACGATTGTTTATAAGACGATATCAATAATTTAATATATGTATATATTATATATTCAAATATATTGTTTGAATGCCTGAAGACAATCAAAACAGATTTTGTTCCAGCTGTTTATTGTCTTATGCAAGAACGATTACTTGTTTTATTTTATAACTAGCAAGTTTGAAACCTGTATTGACGAGTTGTCCAGATTGACTGGTGCAAGCAGCCATGCACTGCTGGAGCCATGCACTGCTGCACTAGTTGCTTTGGAGCTGAAGTCATCTTGTTGGGTCTTAGCAGGAGCAAAGGATTTATTGATCAGTGCTGTTTTCATCCCATCTAATGCGACATCATCGGAATGGAAAAAACAACCTAAGTATGTTGACCCGAGCACTCAAAGAGCGGCAGTGCATTTCACTGACGCGGGGACATTTTAACTTTCTAATGCACTCACCAGTGTGTTTATAAGCATCTGTTGAAGGACCTGGCTTGAGGCTTAAAAGGCTTGTCAGGGATAGAACAGAACTAGCTACTTGAAGAAATAAATTTCTCCAATTCCCACTTTGCATTTCTCTGTCTCTGCTTCCCCCCCTCTCCCTCTCTCTCTCTCTCTCCCCCTCTCCTTCTCTCTTTCTCTCTCCCCCTCTCCCTTTTCTCCTCTCCCCTGCCTCCCTGCCTCCCTATCTCACTCTCTCTGTCTCTCTCTCTCTCTCGCTTTCTCTCTCTCTCCCGCTCTTTAAAAACCCTGTTCATGCTATCATCCCACCTCACCTAGGGTCTATTCCTACATATTGATTTTTATTATATTATATTTTTATGATACTAACAATTTTTTAACAATTTTTTTGTTATTATTATTGTAGCGTGTGGGTACCTTTCATCGACAGGGTCCCTAATGATCGACCGTTTCATAAATGCAATAAATTTGGTGTTGACTGTTACTGTACTAACGTAATTGTATATGTGTAAACAAACACGCAAACTGATGTCATGCCCATGGGCACATCCATGTTGTATGACACATCTTTACTCAAGTTTATGTGCTGAACGCTAACGGTCGATCATTAGGGACCCCCCTGTGACCTATTGGGTGAGAAGGTAATCACTGCCGGTATGTTGTCACCAAATTGTATCAAACTATTTTTTTGTGTTTGTAGAAATCGTCAATGAATATACTTTGAATAGAGAATAATTTAAATTGCGTAACTTTACATCAAAGGCGAATAAAACGCAAAAAACTACGCAAAAACGATCGATCATAGGTACCCCGACGCTATATACATTTTTAGAAACTATACTTTACACCATTTTTATTACTACTACCCGGTATACTGAATGGTAATTATATTATTTTTGGTCTAAAAATGTCGCTTTATGGGCATTAATAGTATTGTTTTAGCATGATGTTTTATATGTAAAAGCGCCATGAGCGCCACCACGTGGCGGATACCGGCACTATACAAATTGCCATTATTATTATTAGCTATATCTGTTCTCTTCTATAGCGTGTCGACATTCATTCTTACGACGTGACCTGCCCACGCCGCCAGGCTTCGTACAACCAGTCATGTTACACTCCACTACATCTCAGTCCACTCTCTGTCTCCATACAATCTTATGCCAGTTAGACAGGGCCTACCATAGTTCATTTGTCAGTGAACACTCATTGGATTTTCCTGGCGCCTTTATATAAATTATATCAAGATAAAATCTGCCATATTTTTGTAGCCACCCAGTATAGTCATTGCCCCTATTTTGTGCAGACATGATAAATCGGTGGCACATGACAGATGCTCCCTGGAGACAGGTTTGACCATATTTCATGTGTATGTTTTTATTCTGCTTCTTGCGATGTCTTCCCATCGACGAGATTGACACCGTGGGTTTAGAGGCTGACATATAGAGCCGTGGGGAATCAATATCTCTGAGTGAATCGCACGCTCAGTAATAGCGGTTAATATCCTCAGGGAAAGTGGCAATGACGAAGATCTGGCCACTCGCTGTACAAACACCCGCGCCACTTGTCAAGTGCTTTCTGTTTCCTCGTCGGCGGTGTAATTCCAGCGCGTGTAGACGAGCAGTTGCTCGGTTTAGAGCTGTAAATCACATCTGCTCGATGCTCTTAAACCTCTTTAAGTCGGCTGATGTCGTAGTTACCAGATAGAGTATGACTGGTGATAATGTTGGCATTATCCACAGGCAGCCTGAAGATGCAATAAATGCATATGATGGAATTAGAAATGCTGATCTTTCAAGATTTTTTGAAATGCTTGTGGTTGAAACAAGGCTAAAGTAAGGTAATTACAAATAAACATTGGCCATCGATTTGCAGATTATTCATATCTTACATTTTGTTGACTTACCTTAACTTAACTTTAAACATAATTTTTAATATAATTGTAAATATATATATATATATATATATATATACATTATTTGTACACATTCAATATAATTAAATTTTACATCTAATTCAATTTAAATATAATTTTTAATGAAATTTTAGACCTTATTATATGCATTTATTTGTTTATTAATTTAAATAATATTTTTAGAATATTAAAAATTTTAAAGGACATTTTATATACATGTATATTTATTTATTTATTAACTAGATTATTACAATTATTTTTAAATAGATAATTATTTAAAAATATATCTGAGATATGTTATTTATTTATTAGATCAAAATAATGTCATGTTGAAAAGGGCAATAAAACTTTATTATTATTATACTTACCCATCTCCTTTGTTGAGCCTGGAGCATAAGGCAATTAAAGGCAGCAACAAGTTTCCTCCCGCATCAGTGGTCTTGGCCAAGCCTCCAGAGTTCTCTCCAGGTCTTCCCAGTCAGCTTCATTTCTACTTCAGTTCTTCATATCCAGGTGCCCAGTGGTCAGCCTCTTTTCTGTTGACCAGCACTGACCAGCAGTATGTTGTAAGGTGTTTCTGACCATGCCACTGCCATAAATTTACTTCTTCTACGATGTTGTTCATATTGGTGCATTCTGATATGGTCATGCTTGTACCAACATTGTATTCTCAGAGAGACCTTCCTTCATGACTTCTGCTCAATCTCTTTACTGGTTCTTTTGCAAACTTATTTGGCTGTAAAAAACAGGGCCTTTATAAGAAATAATACAAGGTAATCTGTAGTTAGGCATCGGTTATGATTGGTAGTCTGCTTGCTGGTGTTTATAAATGCCTTGCCTTTTGTTTACCAACAGAATAATAAATATCAAGTTTAGGTTGTGCTGACTCTGCAAAGATAAAACCTTTTTGTGCGGCTCGGTGGCAAAATAGTAAAACTACCAACTGAAATTTAGGTTCAGTATGAAATAATGGTATTTTTAGTCAGTTTTTAAGTAGAATATAAATAGTTAATATGACATTTAGAACAACATCATCTGTTTTGTTTCTCACAATCCCCATCTGAAGTTAAGTGTGGTATTATTAGCACTGACAGTAAGTTTCCAGAATCATTTATTTACAAAAAAATAGTAATGACATCAACAAGCTAGACACACAAGGGCCTGAAGAAGTGGAACTTTTAACAGAGGCAACATTCAAATTGTAATCATATCACCATATCACCGATGTATTTATTACAAACACTATAAATTAATGCTGATATTAAGAACAGATAACGATGGTTTACCATGAACAAACTGCGCACATAGGTAACGGGGCTTTTGATGTCTGTTGACTAGTATGGCACGTCCAAGCCTTGAGAAGTAAGGATAATTGCAGCAGGATCCAGGCAGTGGTAAACAGATAAATTAGCCAGGTGCTGGAGACAGCTGTGACTGACTGCTGAGGCCAATCACGTCTCATCTCATCGGCTGTTGTTAAATGCTGACGATGTGTCAGAGTGGAGGCACAGATGAAATGGCACAAACTACAATTGATTAGTCTTTGACAACCATTATAACATTTCCTTGGAAACGAAATCTAATGATTCCATTTCATCACCGCAGGCGAACCCGACAGTAAGCATTGTTTGCCTCGTGAAAACTTGATTTATCTCTTTCGTGAAACATGTTTCAGGTTATCATCGGCAGACCATGAAACTGTGTTGTATGCGTATATAATTATTGTTATATGAGGCCTTTATCCGCAAAATGTGTTAAATTAATTTTGTGCATTTTGAGATAAATGACAACCATTATTTTGATAGTCGGTCGGTCCCGTAGCATATTAGATATTTTACTACATAATAATTTATCTCCATCACCACACCAGTTGCTGGCATCCTTCGTTACATGTCAGGGCCATTGTCATGGACAGTGTCATTTATAGACACAGACAGTGTCACAGGCAATGTCATCAAGAGTGTCATTGATCGACACAGACATTGTTACAAGCAATGTCATCAAGTGTCATTGATAGTCACAGAATGACAGTCTTGTGAGCTATTTCATAAAGTGTTATTGACAGTGTTGCAAGCTGAGTCACAATGTCACCAATGGGGTCCTGAACAGCATCCTTGACAGTTGATGTCACAAACTAATCAATGACAGTGTGTGGACAGACACGACAGCCAGTGTAATGGACATCTTGGTGTCACTGTCACCATGGATGTCATAGAGAGTAATTATAATGGTCAATAGGACAGTGCCCCAACCCTATCAGATTAGCTTGACCATTCCAAGGGGTCCATACTCTGTCCTCTTAGTCTCAACAATGTCTATAATGGCTTAACGCTTACATTTTGTAATTCATCAGTTGCCATACTAGCAACAAAATAATATAATTTAAACCAAAAACAAAATTTTCCCGACACTTTATGGTCCAATTATCACCCATTTTTGCAGTCGTTACTGCTAAATTACCTGCAAAAAATACCGTTTTTTATTTCCGAATCGCATTTTCCAGCAGCCTCTTGGAAGTGAAAAACGACTGACAGAGACAAACGTCAGCCGTCGGTTTTGACAAATGAATTTGATGTAGAAAGCTAGTCAGCTTTGATCGTGTCAATTTATCATTTTTGTTGTCACGTTAATTATTCTGTTTTATGTCCTCCTTTGAAGTTGTATTTCCAGCCTGTCATTCGGGTGAATCATTCGAGGGAGTCGTAGCTGAAATTAGAATCGCCATGCATGGCCGTACGGCGGTAGTGATCATGGTCACGATCACTGCGTTTTGAGGAGCTCTTGGACGATAGGTGACACACTGCATTGAGTCCACGAGGGAGCGGAAATTATTTGACAGGACCGCTTTTTATTTGATTGACGCATATTTCGTTCAACGGATGTATTTCGATGAATGTTTTATTGTCTTACTGCATGTCATGCTGATTTATGCTGACTCAGCAGTTGACGTTCATTCATGTTTAACCCTGTAGTATATGAATAAATAATGCGCTAATTGTCAATACAATGAAAATAACGTGACCATTATGCAGATAATTTGCATAACTGTGAATAAAAAAACTTGTTTTTTACAGGGGAGACATTTTATGTTTGCATAGAGATTAATAAATAATATTAATTTGTTCAATTATTTCATTGAAACTAGATAACAAATTAATTAATTAGTCAACATGTTATAATGGATGTTTGGCAGGTTTAAAGAAATAAAATAAGAACACTTAAAAAAATTGAATTGCCAAGCCACCTTTAAATAAAATAGAAACATTTTATTTATTTCGTAATAGCCTGTATTCGACACTACTACAGCTGCTATCATGGCTGATGATGACGTGGTGTTTTAGCACATTGATCTTGAACCAAGGTTGTTTTGACACAAAGAAATTACTTCTCAGAATTGCAGCAAAACATAATGTTAACACGGCTTATTTGTGGTGCTTAATCAATTATGAAACGTTTGCAAAGAGTGCTGGGACAGTTGATGTAATAACAGCTTCTTTCGTGGAAATTCTCCGCAGCAGCATGCTGGCAGCTAAATATAGTGCGAGAACGTTTTATAAAAAATCTGCTATTGATGGGTTTATTGTCATGCCAATATCTCGTTGGTTTAGAATCGAATACATTTCTTCTGTCAGGGTTGCGGGTTTATTTGATGCACTGTGCAGGAAACAGTTATAAATCTGCCAGTAATTAAATAGAATGATGTCAATTTATGTTGTAAACAAGGTACAAGTATATTTTTGGAAAGTCTATATGCAGAACTGAAACAACATAACCACTGGCATTTTGTGTGCGCATGCAGACACTCATTGTGAGACCAATCATTCAAGTGTGGAATTAAAATTTAACTTTTTTGTAAAAAATAATGTAATAGTTATATCATAAGGATGTTTTATTTCAGACAAACCAATCAGAATGTACATCTAAGTAAAATAAAAATAAATTAATAAATAAAATACAAAGATGTAGATACACATGAAATAAAATAGATTATTAATTATATATTACATAGATATATATTTTAATTAATATATATATATATATTTATATATATATATATATATATATATATATATATATATACACACACACACATAATATTATAATGTTTTATTATATATACATAATAATGAATGTATCTGTAAATGATTATAAAACAGTACACAAATAGGTACATACATACAGGCCTATAATAATGTAACAATAATTAAGTTTATCATAATATTGTATATATGTAGCAACATCATTGTACCAAAAAAAAACCAGCGTAATATGTAACTACCTGGGTAATGATTATCTATTTATAGTGTTTTTATTTACATATATATATATATATATACACTGTATATACATGTAAATAAAAATACTATAATAAATAGTCATTACCCAGGTACTTACATATTATGCTGTTTTATGTGTGCGTGCGTGCGTGCGTGCGTGCGTGCGTGCGTGCGTGCGTGTGTATATATATACATGTATATACAAACACCTGACCTGATCCCTAATTTTGTATGCGGTACTAATAATTACACATGTATATATGTATACACACCTTTATAAATGTGTTTATATATATATATATATATATACAAACACCTGACTTGATCCCTAATTTGGTATACGGTACTAAGAATTACACGTACTGACAGAACACTACAGTTCAATCACTGAGTGGTCACCACATTAAGAAGAAAGCACTACACAAGGCCACCAGGCCGGGTAAACATGTAACCAGTTATGAATGAACATCAACATGTGCGTATTTGCGATTAATCAGTGGTCGCCATGGTGACCTCAGATAATGCGTTGTTAGCGTATGATCAGCGGCGATGTGCCGTCAGCGTGCTTACACACTCACTCTGTGTTTCAGACTCGTTGCATCGCAGCCTTCAGGGCAGCCATTGTCCTCATGATGTCCACAGGGCTACACTGCATCTCGCCTAGTTTCAACCGGAATATCAACGCATACCGCGTGAGTACCTCCGTATAGCGTCAGCCCGACGATACATCATTAACAATAATCCGCAGCGACACAAAGTGGTATATACCCACACCATCACCACTGGCATCGGAGCATGAAAAATCCCCAATTGTCACGCCATGTTTCATGTGTTGTTGGTGGTTTTATGTCCTGATGATAGACTTTTGAAAGGGGTATGCTCCATGTTGCATCGCGCGACCAGGGTCTGTTACAGGACCTTGAAAGTCTTGAAAAGTCTTGAATTTGATTGGACCAAATTCAAGGCCTTGAAATGCTTGAATTTTACAAAGTAGTCTTGAAAAGTCTTTAATTTAATTGTGGTCAATAAAATATTGTTTTGATTCAATTGTTGTGACGAATAACAGCCAGAAAAGGAAAAGCCTACGCACAAAAATAACTTGTGCACATTGGGCAATCAGCATTTCATTGTGGTCGGCACCATTTTTCCTTAGTCTAGTAAAAAAATTAATGTTAACTTATTATACTGCCATTTTTAATGTTAACTTATTTTACTGCGCTTAAAAGTACATATGTCATTGAAACAGTCTTGAATAATTTTTTCAAATAGGCTTGAAAATTCTTGAGTAGCATTGAATTTCAAATGTCAAGAAGTGTACGGACCCTGCGCACGACGATTCATAGTTAACAATAATCCGCATTGTCACGGCGTCACGAAGTGGTATATCCCCACACAATCACCACTGTCATCGGAGCGTGAAAAATCCCCGATTGTCACGCCATGTTTCATGTGTTGTTGCTGTTTTTTATGTCCCGATGTATAAATAGACTTTTGAAAGAAGTGTGCTTCTGCAGTGGTAATTCACGTCTGACTGCATCGCTATGTAATCAGTTTGTCTGGGGGCGTTAACGACAGCGTTACTTTGTACCAGTGCAAATTATGTGCTAAAATAGCTCGCATTCTCGGCAATAAATATTAATGTTAAATCAGAAACAACATCGCCTACATATGTGGAGGCACTTTGCACGAGATTCATGGCTGTGTAATTTTCACGAGTGGGTGGAAATATCTGCCTTTAATGAAGACTCGTTTATTTATAGTGGCTAGTATCATCGTAATAAAACTAATGATATATCTGCTTTATTAACAACTTTCTAAATTTAATAATAATAAAATGTAATAGTTTTCCATTTCCACAGATGGTCCTGTCATACACATGGGTTACACTGATAGTATAAGAATTCTGATTTTGATAAGTTAACAATGAGTAATTTGCATTCTAAGATGGTAATTCCTAGCAAGAACATATGTATGTTTACAAAAAAATATTCAGAATCATTGTTGCCATTTGGGGATTGGTTATTTTATTGTTAATTTGATTCATTTATCAAGAATTGAAAGCAGACATCATAATCAGTGACTGTGTATAAAACTGTATATGATAATTACAGTAAATTAATCATGAAATGAAACACTCCGCTCATTCTGGAGGCAAGTGTCCCAGCAGTCGCCTGTTCCTTGTAATTACCCCTGGTGCTTTGATGTGTGGTCCACCCCAGTCTTTGATCACTGGTTGGTTTGTACCTGTGGAACTGAACACCTTCATTTAAACATCTCCAGTCCCGGGAGACCACCTGTTACTGGCGAGTGATGTCAATAGACAGGTCAGACACTTGGTGACATAGACAGGACAGGACATCCCTGCACATGGAGAACATCATATTCTCTTCCTTTGTTGTCTTTGTGGTTTTATGGGCATATCACTTGTCACGAGAAAGTTCCAGAGAAAATCTGAAAAATGTGCATCGTCACTATCATCGTCATCATCATCATACTAATTTATTACAGATATTTAAAGTTTAACTTGTTTTTAACATGGCATCAGTGTATTTAGATTAAATTTTTGTAATGGAAAATAAAATGTATTAAATTGTACTATGAACTATTTGCTTTAGCGTGAAGTAAAGTATGTGTAATAGTATCAACATCGCAATTATCATCGCTAAAATATATTACATTTTTTATTTTGTTTTTCATGTTTGGTTTTATAATTTTATAGCGATCTCATGGTTTGTATGAAACAGATTTAGTAGATGTATCTATCATCAAAATATCAATAGTTAATTTTAGCCCAACCTTTGTTCGTAGGCTATTATATCTGTCAGTAAATATATTAGGTGAATAACACAGACGTAACATAAACATGAGGTAAATAAATACATAACACGCAGAATCAATAGTAGCCACTGCTCCACCCATGACACAGACCTCCCGCAGGAATATCTGGTTTGCATCATAGAATGTTTAATCAAATAAATGCTTCCTGTTTGAATGGCACAGTGGTATAATAATAAGACACATCATGTGAAGATTGATGGGATGCGGACATTTTAAATGTCACGATCATTGTGGAATCCTCAATGGGGACATAGCCGTGCAAACACGTGAAATTCTGTGTTCATGAATTCATGGAACATGCTCGTTGCGTTCATGTATCATGCATGCGCCAATAGGATTAATATTTGATGAGGTGCTCGGCGTGACTCCCCATAATCCTCGGGAATTGGTCAAACACACGTTATCCCCAACACATTAGTGGATTGCGGTCAAATAGACATAGCATACGTCGATAATTTTGTTTATGTTATTAGCATGTATTGTCACGGTATGGGGTTGAGTTTGTGGCGGACACATGGGAAAGGGTGGGTGGCCCCAGAACAGTTTCTGTAAAATGTCTAGTGTGATTCAGGCAGTATTAATTTCATACCAGTGTTAATTAAATTGTGTGTTATTTTGAAAGGAAATTGTGTTATTTTATTTTAGTTTATATCTTCACAACATTTTATATTTTCTTTCTTGTTTCATTTTAATAGTAAAGTTGATTACTAATTGGGTACATTTTGTCCGTTGTATTTTTTCCTGCTACATTCTTTTCGTTTACTCAATTTATGGATGCACTGGACAGGACAGTGGACACAGACCAGTGACCTCATAAAACACTGACCAGCTGGGGCCCAACCTCTTTAATAGAGACAGGATAAATCAATGGACACTGGTCAAGCATTGATCCACCCTGGATGACCACTGGTTCCCTGGTGTGCTGACCACTCCCCTGGTGTGCTGACCACTATTTCTGGTACTAATTGAAGTGGTGGAAGCCTTAATGTCTTCTCCAAGGGTCTGTGATTGGCCTGGCAGCAGTTTGAGAGAAGGAGGTATTGAAGGAAGAGTGAGAGGGGTCACTGGTCTTTATTCTACATCTCCAGGTGTCCATTTAAACCAGCAACCTCATGTTTGTTCTGATGTGTAATGTCATTCTTAGAGTTAGCACCAGTGGCACAGCAGGTAGAACCTCTGACCACAATCAAATCTGAGTTCGAAACCTGTGCCACCATTTCGAACCTAGGGCAATGTCTTTCCCTCTACATTGCTCCATTAACTCAGCTTTGTGAATGAGTACTGCTGGTGGACATTACATCTTGTGTGTGGATAACCTTATGACATTGATTGCAGAATAGTTGAGATGGTGTTCGATACCCAATTGAACAGGTCTGCCAGGGGGTAAAATGTAAAACACTCTGAGCAGTAGTAAAAACTGTAAATGAACTCAATTATTTGCTCTAAAATGTCCATTAAATTGATAAATTATCTATTTAAAAATTATTATGTTAAGCTAATAAATAAATAAATAGTTGTAAGGAAACAGTGTCTGGGGGGACTGGACATCAATGATCTGTCTTTGAATGTCATAGCTAGAGGTATTTGTCATAGCTAGTGGTATTTGTCACAGCTAGAGGTATTTGTCATAGCTAGAGGTATTTGTCACAGCTAGAGGCATTTGTCATACACGGCCAGTGTTACTGATCAATGATGTGTCAAGTTAGATTAATATTCATCCAAGTGTTGACATTTTCAAAGTGCCCTTTATCGGATCCAATCCGTCCGCCAGTAACCTTTAGATACCTCGCAGTCTGACATATCAGCTCTTAAAATGTATCAGATACGCTTTTATTATATCATTTGAAGCAGTAGGCAATAAACCACAGTGTCACATCGCTGTAATGGGTAATGTAATTTCGTTCAGCTGAAAGAAAGGTCTCTGGGTAATTGAGAAATGTACAACAGCAATCAGTTTCGCATGAGACAGGCTACTTAATCAAGGACTAGCTCGCAAGTAGAAATTGTAAAATAGGATATCGGAATGTGAGATTTGGTAAAACATGAGAAAAACGTAATTGTTCCCAGTCATGAAAGATGTCAAGTTGACCCATAGATCTATTATATTAATATGACTTCTCAATTTTTTATATGTACTATGTATCAACACTTCATTTACACTTATTTTTGTTAATTGGTACATATTCCAAAGATCAGTACTTCTACAGAATTAGTTTTCGTTAATTTACTGTTACATTAAAATGTATTACATTTGAGGGAATTTGTCTTTACAGAAGACAAATAAATGGACCTACCCCCAGGTTATTGTCAACATATGATAATGTAGAGATACTTTCATCAAATCTGCATCAAAATTGGTTATTTAAACAAAATTGCTGAGATTGTTGACAGCAAAAGTAGATTATTTAGCATTTGATATTTTAATAGTGTCCTTGTATTTATCTGAAAGCAGTTATAAGATTTATAGCGGGTTTTTTTTAATAGCAGCTTGTCTGAGGCCAGATAAAATATTTCCAGTTGTTGCAAAATGTAAAAAAAATACAACTACGCCTAAATACACATCCCAGAGCAATAAATAAATGTCTGATTACTAGGATATTCTGTTACCGAAAACTCATGTTACCGAAACATCTGTTGGCCAAATGTGACCAAAGTGTCCTTTACCAAACAAAACATCACAGAGGGATACACTCAGTGACAGGCATAACAATCAATGTCAATGTAATTCTACTAAGTATAGTGACTCACATGACATGTCATTACGGTACTCCATCATTACAACCCTAACAGACAGGTAGCATAGAATTAGGGACAGAAATAAGGGTGGACATAAACTTTCCACACCAGGGTATGTGTCTGAAGACTATAGTTTTCAAGGTACTTAAAACTGAAAATGAGCAGTTAATCTTGAATATGTGTGCTATGCAAGCAATTAACTCCGCCGTTTGTTGACTTGGCACAGAAAGATTACAATGGTTGGAAAACCTGGAGTGATTTTACAGTGGTTCTCAAGTGGTAAATGTGGAGGAGTTAAATAAAATGTTACAGTAGTGTCAAGTTGGAAATGTGGAGAAGTTACATAAAATGTCACAGTAGTGTCAAGTTGGAAAATGTGGAGAAGTTACATAAAATGTTACAGTAGTGTCAAGTTGGAAAATGTGGAAAGTTACAGAAAATTTTACAATAGTGTCAAGTTAGAAAATGTGGACAAGTTACAGAAAATCTTACAGTAGTGTCAAGTTGGAAAATGTGGAGAAATTATAGAAATGTAATAACTAATTTTATGTCATGCGGGTGCTTATTTGGGAAACATGGCAGGGTTACAGAAAATGTAGAAATTAAGCCTGGTTGGAAAGTGTGGACAATGAATTTTAGAGTAAATGTCACAGTGGTGCCCAATCAAAAAATATTGTGCACATATACGAAATTTGGTGTATTCTAAGTCACATACTCCATTACAGAATGCAGATGAAATGGTTTTGTTCTTATGTAATTGCACCACTGGGTAAGTTGCTTCATTGGTTATCATCTGGACAGTCGGTCGGTCGTCACATGGAAGAATATTAGGACGTCAGCGCCAAAGTGTCTTATTGATTTCTGTTTTGCAGCTCGCCAGCAGAGGTTGTGTGTGAAAACGTCCAATTAAACGTTCTGAATAAACATGAGCGCATTAAGTAATCAGCCCAATCTCGTCAAACGCTGCCGTTTGCGAGTTTCCAGTCAACAAACAGTGATGATTTGATCTGCCCCCACTGGTGTTGAGACTTCACACTACCCACCCCCCCTCGCAGCGGCGCAGTGGACCGGCCCGCATGTTTTACTGTCCCGTTTGGCAAATTGCATTACGGTTTATTATGGGTTGGCAGTAGTGGCAATGGCATGGATGTTGTGAATGACAGCCCGGAGAAGTCTGTCACCAGATAATATCAGTGAGAGCATTGACACATAATGCCGTGTCGGACGGAAGTCGAATCTCGTGGCGCTATGTCAGCTGATCGTCGCTGGCCGTCCAGCTGTTTGAGATCCCATCTGACAGGCACACAGCAGCTAAGCTAAGGATTAATCGGGACGATACCATATGTATGTGTATATATATACAGACAAGATGACAGAAGTAAGTGTCATTTATCCGTTCCGTTGCTAACTGATTCTTTATAGTTGCCAGTGGAAGTGTCAGAAACTTTGCGGTTGTTTTATCCGTTAGGAGGTAACGGGAAAGTTTTCTGTCACTCAAGTTGTTGTCTACAACCAGATAGGTGCTGCGTCCCTGCAAAAGTTTTACATGCGGAATATTTTTGTGTCATATTTATGCTTCCATATGTGCAAGTCTTTGAATGATTTGTATAGAAAGAAAGTAACAAATGCATAAAAGATTCGGAAATTGTAGTTAGTTCTGTTGGGTTGTTCCCAGAGTTATATCCCTGGGGTAGTTCTTTTGTTATATAGTGGGGTTGTTTTGTTTGTACAGTGGGTTGTTCTTTTGTTTGTACAGTGGGTTTGTCCCCTTGTTGTACAGTTGGGGTTGTTCCATTGTACAGTGGGGTTGTCCCCTTGTTTTACAGTGGGTTTGTCCCCTTGTTGTACAGTGGGTTTGTCCCTGTGGTGTACAGTGGGGTTGTCCCTTGTTTTACAATGGGGTTGTCCCCTTGTTGTACAGTGGGGTTGTCCCCTTGTTGTACAGTGGGGTTGTCCCCTTGTTGTACAGTGGGTTTGTCCCCTTGTTGTACAGAGGGGTTGTCCCCTTGTTGTACAGAGTGGTTGTCCCCTTGGTGTACAGAGGGGTTGTCCCCTTGTTGTACAGAGGGGTTGTTCCCTTGTTGTACAGTGGGGTTGTCCCCTTGTTGTACAGTGGGGTTGTCCCCTTGTTGTACAGTGGGGTTGTTCCCTTGTTGTACAGTGGGTTTGTCCCCTTGTTGTACACCAAGTAGTGACAACACTAAGTAGTGACAACACCAAATAGTGACAATACCAAGTAGTGACAACACCAAGTAGTGACAACGCCAAGTAGTGACAACACTAAGTAGTGACAACACCAAATAGTGACAATATCAAGTAGTGGCAGCACCAAATAGTGGCAACACCAAATAGTGACAACACCAAGTAGTGGCAACACCAAGTAGTGACAAAACCAAGTAGTGGCAACACCAAGTAGTGACAACACCAAGTAGTGGCAACACTAAGTAGTGGCAACACCAAGTAGTGACAACACCAAGTAGTGATGACACTATGTAGTGGCAACACCAAGTAGTGGCAACACCAAGTAGTGGCAACACCAAGTAGTGATGACACTATGTAGTGGCAACACCAAGTAGTGGCAACACCAAGTAGTGATGACACTAAGTAGTGGCAACACCAAGCAGTGACAACACCAAGTAGTGGCAACACCAAGTAGTGGCAACACTAAATAGTGGCAACACCAAGTAGTGGCAACACCAAGCAGTGGCAACACCAAGTAGTGACAACACTAAGTAGTGACAACATCAAGTAGTGGCAACACTAAATAGTGGCAACACCAAGTAGTGGCAACACTCAATAATGGCAACACCAAGTAGTGCAACACTAAATAGTGGCAACACCAAGCAGTAGCAACACCAAGTAGTGGCAACACCAAGTAGTGGCAACACTAAATAGTGGCAACACCAAGTAGTGGCAACACCAAGCAGTGGCAACACCAAGTGACAACACTAAGTAGTGACAACATCAAGTAGTGGCAACACTAAATAGTGGCAACACCAAGTAGTGGCAACACTCAATAATGGCAACACCAAGTAGTGCAACACTAAATAGTGGCAACACCAAGCAGTGGCAACACCAAGCAGTGGCAACACCAAGCAGTGGCAACACCAAGTAGTGGCAACACTAAATAGTGGCAACACTAAATAGTGGCAACACCAAGTAGTGGCAACACTAAATAGTGGCAACACCAAACAGTGGCAACACCAAGTAGTGGCAACACTAAATTGTGGCACCACCAAGCAGTGGCAACACCAAGCAGTGGCAACACTAAATAGTGGCAACACAAAGAAGTGGCAACATAGACCTATGGAACCAGTAGCAGGAACACAAAGCGTTAATACTGAGTACCGGGAACTCAGGATTAGTTGGAACACCAAGTAGCGGCAACACTGAGCACCGGCAACATGACACAGAAACAGAGTAGCGGGAACGCTGAGTAGCATCAACACTGACAGGGGACACCATCATGGTAAAGGTCATCATGACATTTCTAGGTCTGATTGATTTGGGAGTAACTTCATTGGATTGTGGACCTCACTGTGAGCTGTGAGGGAGGTTGGAGGCAGGGGGCACGAAGCAGGGGGCACAGTACCATTACTCTGCCCCCCATCCTCTCACAGCTGATACTGAGGTCCACAATCCAGTGTTGTCTCTCAGGTTAGTCACCTTTGTAACTTGACCCAAGGTGATTCAGTCTTTAGACAGACCTGTGACAGTAGTCACCTACTTAGTGACATCTCACGCGTGTCATATTTCTTTTTGTTTCTTACCCATTGAATCACTGATTTAACTTCTTTTGACACTTTTTAGGTGTGGATTACAATCTTCAAAATGTTATGGGGTTTTAGCTGTAAATTCTCCCTTGCATTTTGTGATGTAATATTTACACTAATAATGATATATTATAAATGAAATAAAAAAAATCAGATTCCATCTCAGTGATGTAGGGTACTTGCTGAACACAGTACTTTCCTTTGACTAAAGTGAACTCTTTAGAGACTGTCAGTGTCAACAATGATGGAGTTGATTGCCGTTTAATGGTGGTCAGGATGTATACCAGGTGTGGTCTTCAAAGGCCGGAGCAACTATGACAGTTATTTTGTTGAGATGTTGTCCAGATGTACCAGTTGTAAAGGTTTGGGGGAGGATGTAGCACAACAGATGTCAAGACTAAACCCCCCCTTTCACAGTGAGGCCTCCCTTTCACAGAGATTAACTAATCTGGATTAACTAAGTCAAAATGCCAAGAAGTTATTCAATGTTATTCTTATTACGTACATTGTAAAGTGAATAAGCCTAAAAAAAGTAAATGTCAAGTGGCCAGGAGTGAGGAGTGTAGACAGTGTTATAATCATACCACAGATGGAGGCTATGTCTTTGTTATCACTTGAGTTTGTTCTCATCTAAGTTAATGCAAACGGACACTGCTAAGAATGATGATGATATTCAGCATGGCATATATAATTATATATATATATATATATATATATATATATATATATATATATGTATATATATATATATATATATATATATATATATATATAATATATATATATACATATATATATATATATATATATATATATATATATACATGAGAGTGTTCTCAACACTGTCGTATATATAATATTGAAACTCGTTCTCACCACACTGGTTATCACATATATATATATATATACACACTGTATATATAAATATATATATATATATATATATATATATATATATATATATATATATATATACATTACTAGCAGTTTATCTCAATGTTGGTCTATGTTTCTGGCAGCAGTTTGTCAATTACTAATAAGTAAGGATATTAATTATGCATGTTGAACACCAGGAAGCTGTGGGACTAGTTTACTGAATCAAGTTATACCAGGGCATCACCAGTGCATGCCATGTTACCTCATTGTCCTCATGCAATATATTATTTATCCAAAACAAGATTACATCATAAAAGTTCTGTTTTTCTATCCATATTATTCCGCTAAGCACTGCACTGTATGGAATCACTGTGCTGACTGTACGGATTCACTGTGCTGACTGTACGGATTCACTGTGCTGACTGTATGGATTCACTGTGCTGACTGTACGGATTCACTGTGCTGACTGTACGGATTCACTGTGCTGACTGTATGGATTCACTGTGCTGACTGTACGGATTCACTGTGCTGACAGTATGGATTCACTGTGCTGACTGTATGGATTCACTGTGCTGACTGTATGGATTCACTGTGCTGACTGTACGGATTCACTGTGCTGACTGTATTGATTTGGACACGAGATATTTGCACACCCTAAACATTTTGTTTATATTTTATGAGTGTGAATACTTACAGTATATTTATATAAACATGACAAATTTATTTAAAAGTATCTAAACATAAGTGTAAAACTTCTACTGTGCTTGTAGCTTTAATCTTATCAGTAAAACCCTAGTTACTGTGACTAAGCCATAGCATTTGACAGGTATGATGGTACTTACTGGACATTATTATAAAACATTTAAAAAATTACTACATCTTATTAAACATCTTTATTTGAAAATTAACATATGATACTTAACATCTTAATTTGAAAATGAAAGTGTATTGGTTAAACGTAACATCTTTATTTGGTGTTCCGCAAAACAGCTGCCCTGTGTTATTTTGAGTTATTACTCCCAATTGTCTGTGCATATTTTACAGCAGTGTTTTGATCATAAATTTACTCTTAATAGGTATTTTATTGCCACACTGTACAACTTGATGAAGAAGAAACCAGCTGTCGATGTTTCTGCACTCAGCTATTGATCGAGTCCAGCTAGAAGTCAGTGTAGTCCATTTTGATGGTTGCTAGGGCGATTCTGCCAAGGCTTTAGTGTTTTATGGGGGCCTGTCACTGGATGATGAATGGCCCCACAGGTGTGGCTGTGAAACATCTTTATGCCTTGCACTTAATTGTCATCCTCTGCTGGTGAGTGTCATTTGGTGTCAGTATAAATCTTCTATCACTTTGACGCTGGTGATGCGCTAGTGACACGGATGACACATTCAGACATGGGTAAGGATGACATCTTTCCACCAGGCGGGGCAACAAATCTAGATGATGACAAGGTAAATACGATAGAGACAATGGTAGTTGAATTGTTCTCTTGTCGCTACATTCTTTGGGTCAGATGTTAATGACACATGTTGAATCATTTTTAATAAAAAAAATTATGTTTCTGTTGATAATTTTAAAATGTTTATTTCAAGTTTTTATTATTAAAGTAATTTTTCTTGTAACAGTGTTTACGTGCTCCATTGTTCTAGGTACTGTGTAATGTTTAATAGACTAAAATAATAACGTAAACTATTTAAACTAATTGTTTTGCAAATGTAATTGCTACAAATTGATAAATGCATCTAGATAAATAGATAGATAAATAAAAACCGAGAAATCTAGATCACCAAGTGAGGTAAATAATTCACTTAGAACGTTTTAAATCACAACACTAAATAAAAATAGCTAAATGCTAAATAATTGGAAAGAAATAGTGTTTATTATTGAAGTGTGTTTGTCCAGTCCAGTCCGTAAGGAAAACATTGCCTTCTCTAACCGATGTTAACCACAATTTCGTCTGCCTCTGCAGTCTGCTACACCTGCACTACCTCTGCCAATGAAACCCCAGACAGTTGATTCAGCAAGAACAAATTGAACGCGATTGCAGTCTATGTAACAAACTAGTCGGTAGAAGCCATCAGCATATCGAGCCTATGTTTGGCACAGTGCTTTCAGATGCCTTCATTTTTTGACATTATTGATCCCGACAAATCTGTACACCAGTCTGAAAGGCCCATTCAGCTGTAATAACATCCTGATTATGTTCTGTGCGTCATTCATAATCCACTCTGTTGTCTTCGTAATTAATAATCTGTCGTTTTTGTTATCACAATGCCTCGAATAATTGTCCGATATCTGTGTGACAATGCGAACTGTTCAACCTTGACTCTTCGTGATAATTCCACGGGTCTTTCTGTTGTTCCGAAGATATTCCCTCGAGGCTCCCACAATGCATTGCAGTAATTGACTTCTGATGAGTTTCTTTTCAAGTTCCCTATTTATCAATTTTGTGAAACATTTTGATAGCATCAACCTTGTCAGTGCGTGTCTGGGATTTGATCGATTGATCGTCACTTTGCATACAGCAGAGAATTTCGGCATTCACCGATAGAGGTTCCATCTGCCTCATGACAATGCGCGGCAGAAATTAGTACAAACATTTCGGCGAAAAGACACCTTTCAGACAGCAATTGAATCGTCTGTGACTGATGGTAAAAGTGTCATCGGAATAGTTTTTGTCGTGATGATGTCACTTTAGGACATTATTGGTGCACATGCATATGCCACGGAAGTCGCAGACCGTGTGACAAATTACTACTGTCCAGCAGAAAGACCAGCCAGTCTGCTAACTGGACTGGTCAGTTATAGCACAGGTCAATTTGTTACTCGGATGTTCGATACCAATTTGGTCTATTTTTAGCGGAAACAGGTCCATAGGTCTTTTGAAGGAATGGGTTTTCATTGGCTGACTGATAGTAATCAGCTCTGGACATAATTAATATATCTCCAAATTGGGTTCACTCCATTTTTCATTCTGAAAGTAAATACATATACTATTCCTTGTTTTGGTATTACCATAAAATAGGATACAATTTTCTTCAGACGTTAAATTTTTATTGATCGTTTTCACAAACCTAAAATAGTAGGCATAAAATGGGATTTGAACAAGCCAAGAAATTATCCTATGAAAATATTTTTTTCTTCAGATGTTAAATGTCATTAAAAAAATTATAATGTATTTCATAAAGTATGCGTTTCCTTTTCAGATTACTCACGTTCACAAATATTACAGCATAAAAGATAAAAAGTTACATATTTTGTGTACATACTACTACATACTGTATGTTGGTTTTTAGCCAACCAGACTGTTGGAATGTAGAGTTTTGGGCTGCAGTGTTAGTTTTCTGCATAGACCAGCTGTGACCCAGATGAAATGACCAGCAGAGAACAAACAGCCTTAGTGAAATAGCATTCTTTGATGTTTTCCTGGGGGAAATATTGTAGAGGACAATCAGTGGACAGTGGCAGGTTCAAAGGACATCATTGAGCAGAGATGTCATCAACAGGTGTTGGACATTACAGAGTAAATTAGAAAGGAAAGGACAATATATGTATGTGTGTATATGTATATGTATATATATATATATATATATATATATATATATATACACACATATATAATATATATATATATAGAGAGAGAGAGAGAGAGAGAGAGAGAGAGAGAAGAGAGAGAAGAGAGAGAAGAGAGAGAAGAGAGAGAAGAGAAGAGAGAGGAGAGAGAGGAGAGAGAGGAGAGAGAGAAGAGAGAGAAGAGAGAGAGAGAAGAGAGAGAGAGAGAAGAGAGAGAGAGAAGAGAGAGAGAGGAGAGAGAGGAGATAGAGGAGAGAGAGGGGAGAGAGGAGAGAGAGGAGAGAGAGGAGAGAGAGGAGAGAGAAGAGAGAGAAGAGAGAGAGGAGAGAGAGGAGAGAGAGGAGAGAGAAGAGAGAGAAGAGAGAGAAGAGAGAGAGAGAGAGAGGAATAGAAGAGATTACCATAACAGGAACAAGTAACAAATAATGTAATCTTAGGAAGGAATGGACTAAATAATACTATAATGTTTTTTAATGGAGGTTGGAAACGTTTGCTACGTACAAAATATGTAGGCTTTATGTAGGGAGTTTGGTTATCATCATATATTGGAGGAATCAGTTGTAACCTAGGCTCTACCTCAGTCTTGTATACTCACAAACGTCAGCTGTTGGCTGTGGTTTTCATAGCAATTGTAGAAATGACAAGTCCTAAAAGGCATTGGTGAGACGGTTGTTTTCATCTAGGTACAACATTTTTAATGTTTTGTTACTTTGAGTCTCCTGGGATTTTCTCTCAAAGAAGGAATTTGGATTTTAAGGTTTAAAGTCATAGTCATAATTTGAACAAAATTGACTTGTTATAATATTATCATAGGATGGAATATTATTGTTCTTCTTTTCCCTTGATGCAAGTTCTTGAAATCTGTTTTATATTAAATGTAGGGTTTTTGTAATTGAATTCCCAGCTATCTCACATACATAGTCAATTGTGATGTAGACTCAAGCCTCTCCACCCAGCAAACATAAATCTCCACATTAACAATCATTGTCACATGTTGTGTTACATAACATCGGGCATAGCAGACGCGACTGCATTCATCATGTTGCATATTTCATGATTAACATGTCTGTGTCTGCAACCGAAACCATGACACAGCCCGACACGCTGTAATGACACAAATACAGTGACATTCGTGTGACTTTATTGCCGGTGGACGCTAACGACTACTTACGGGGGAATCATGTCTTCCGAGCGAGCGACATGATATTGCATTTATAGCGCATGTTGTTGTGCGATGGCGATGTTTTTCAAACGGCATGCCACCGATAAATTGAATTTCCATGAACGCAGCTGCGGATTGCGTCTAAGCTTTTTGGTGACATGTCATTATTGCCAAATGACGCATAGCTTTTCAGATAAGTCACATCGCTGTCAAGGTTAATGCAGCATCATTCGATGGAGCTGTGGTGGGTTGACATCACTGGATCATTTTCTCTCAAGTGATATGTGTCGCGTGTGTTTAACAGCAAAAGAATGCCATTTCAGGAAGTGGCGAAAACCGTAACAGTGTCGAAGTAATTATGTTTAGCCATGACGTGTGGGTGAACTATCTGACGTTTGCATCGGTGGTTTTGTTTGTGCCGGTGAATTATTTGTTGGGAATAAATTGTTAATAACTTGTGTTAGACTGATTTGATTGGCGGAAATAACCGCTGGCAATGGGGACATAATATGTGGTGGTGATTTATGGGGGCGGTTATGACCATTGACTTCCTGTTGTAGTGATGGCATGCCAGATGGCCACAGCATCTATCAGTGCTGATTGATGGTCAGTGATGGTACTGACCACTGGGACTGTAGCCATTAGTGTGCACATTAAAATGCCAGTGTCCAGCAAACAAGTGTGGGTTGTTTGGCTTTGTGTTGACCAGTGTAAACCAGGGTATAATTAGATGTAATGGTGTGTCCAGTCAGTGCTGGTCACTACACTGGGGGCTGGACAGAGTCGATAAACCGTGACAGGTGGGATATTTGTAGCACTTTGGGTAAATAATGTGGCAGCAAACTTGGTCAGTTCTGTGTGCTGCTGGCTGTGTATAGCAGCAGTGGACAGCTATTGGGTAACAGAGACTGTGTCTGTGGGTCTACCCAGGAAAGGTCAGTTTTAATGAAGGGGAAGTTGCCTCTGTTTCCCCTCCCACCCAGTGTCCCTGGGGAGTCAGTCCCTGAGCCCTGGGAGATGTGACCTTGCTGCTGAATTAGTCTCTCTCCTAGTGTTCATTAGACCACTCTAACAAGACAGGGTTTCTTCCTCTCTTCTCTGTCCGTCTCTTTCTGCATAATATACATTTGTATCTTTTTATTTTATTTTCTAATGTAAGAGAAACTCTATCAATCAGAAATTATATCAGTTAATCATGAATTGACTGTGTTATGTTTAACATTTGTTAAATATGATATTTATGCAAATTAAAGTGATATATAACTATTGACAATATGACATATTATAATTATGATTTCTTTTAAATAAAAAGTACCAGGATAGCTTTTGTAAATAAATATATATGTATATATATATATATATATATATATATATATATATATATATATATATATATAAACAAACAAACAATTCACACACATACATGCATGCACACATTTATATATATATATATATATATATATATATATATATATATATATATAAATGTGTTCATGTATGTGTGTGAATTGAACCTTTATGCCCAACATTGGCATTAATTAATATTTTCATTTCCAGAACTTTCACTGGTTTTTAGCTGATGTTTTAGTAGACAGCTATACAGGTGTACCAAGATGACAGAAGCGTGACCCTTACACAGTGTATTCAGGTCACATTTCATGTGGCAGCTTTATGTCAGTGTGGAGACATGTCACAGCAGTGACAGCACCACCACAGCACCACCACATAGTGCACCAGACCTTACAAAGTTCTCCCCCGCCGTGTCAGTGAACCCAGCCTGTGTCTATTGAACAATGTTGTAAAGTTGGCAGGTTTAGTGCCCTGCAAACACATTCCTTGCTTAAAGATATTGTGTAAACCAGATGCCATTTCTTGTGCCTTTTACACTTACTCTGCTGACCCTGGATAACGGGTAAAGGCAGTATTTTAGTTGCTGGGGCACATGCGTTGATGTATATTTTTTTTTTTTTAATATATTGTTTCAGTTAAAACCCTGCTAAATAGTTTCTGATACATATGCAGCTAGGAAACCTTTTTCTATGTAAATCATAGCATCACTGTTTGTACTGGTCTTGTTGAAAATGCAGTTTGAATTGTAAACATTTAGTTTATACTTTTATTTCTTTGAATACAACCCTGCATTTAGCAAAGTGGTAGACATAATAAGAAACACATTTCCTGGATTAACAGTTAATTTCTAGACTCAAAGTCTAAGTAACACCAGAATAGTTACTCAAATACTTTTTTAGTCAAGCATGGTTTATGCTTAGTTTTGTCCAGAATGACACAACATTATTACTGTAAAAGACAAACAATTCTTTGCAAAGCAATCTTGCTAGCTCATTGCATTGATAATAATAATAAGAATAATTATTATTATTCTAGTTATCATAAAATAGTTTAGCATACTGTTTTTTAAACTGTATTGTAGTTTATATACTTTGAAAATAATTCTAATAAATCAGCAGTGTAATTGTTTCTTTCTCAGAATGAAGGCTTCATTAGCATCCCTCAAACTTGTGACATAGTTGTGTCTCACGAAATAGTTGCCTTCATCAACATCGACTTGCTGTTTCAGACATTCCACGCCCCGAGCTTTGGTGATGACGAGTTTGAGATAGCGCCATTGGCCCTACCTCCGTTGTCTCCCCACCAAAACTTTGCACCGCTCGCGCCGCAAAACGGTGCGTTCCCGTACGGCTATCCGCCGCAGTATTCCGCGCTGCCGGTTGCCGTGCCGACGCACCACCTGTTGTCAAACCACCACATCGTGTCGCCCGTGTCATCGTCCATAGACTTGTTGTGTCATCACGACATCAACCCGTTCGCGTCATCACCCGTTCTGCCGAAGTTCCCGCCGCAAAACTTCGACATCCCGAACATCGACCTGTCTATGAGCGACATCATGGACCGGCAGACGAACGAAGGCGCGGATTGCGCCGCTAACTGTGACAAATACCCGAAGGTGGCGCCACTGGTGCTACGCCTGCCGCACCAGCTCGTCACGCAGCACATGCCGGCGGTTGTCGCGGACTTCCACCAGCTGCAGGCCGGGGCTGACCAGCTCGAAGCCGCCCTCAATCATGGCATCTCACCCCCGGGGTCCAATAGCACCTCTCCCAGTCGGGTAGGGAGCAGCGAGGAGTTCAGCAGCGACGACAGCGTGCCACTGTCCACGGTAAGTCTTGCAGACTGTTAATTAATGAACGTCCTGCTAATGATTGGTATACAGGTAGGTGTCAATGCCGTTGTTTTTCGGTTGTTAAAAGTGAAATCTGCCAATACTGTTGTTGCTAATTCAGCATTACATCCATGTATGTTCACATGCATGCTTGTTTATAAACACAGTGTCATATATCGTCACACACAGTGTCACATACAGTCACACACAGTGTCACATACAGTCACACACAGTGTCACATACAGTCACACACAGTGTCACATACAGTCACACAGTGTCACATACAGTCACACAGTGTCACACATTCACACACAGTGTCACATACAGTCACACACAGTGTCACACACAGTGTCACATACAGTCACACAGTGTCACACATTCACATACAGTGACACATACATACACACACAGTGTCACACACAGTCACACACAGTGTCACATACATTCACAGACAATGTCACATACAGTCACACACAGTGTCACATACAGTCACACACAGTGTCACATACACGTAACAGTCACACACAGTGTCACATACATTCACACACAGTGTCACACACAGTCACACACAGTGTCACACACAGTCACACACAGTGTCACATACATTCACACACAGTGTCACACACACTCACACTCAGTGTCACATACAGTCACACACAGTGTCACATACAGTCACACACAGTGTCACACGCAGTCACACACAGTGTCACATACAGTCACACACAGTGTCACATACAGTCACACACAGTGCCACATGCAGTCACATACAGTCACAGTCTTACACACAACATGTCTCCCACATACATGCATGTACACACATGTGTACACCTACACTCACACCTGAACACAGTGTCACACACAAGAGTCTGTCGTACACAGAGGTGGAACGGTCAGAGTTCATAACAAGGCTAAAATTAAATACACCAGTTGCACAGTGCGTCTGTTTATAGCCACAGCCGCAATGTTCCTTTGGATGTTGGCCATTTCCAAAGTTCGACAGCAAATAATTGCTCCCTTAGTTAACTGGTGTATATCTTGGTCAAAGAAATTGTAGCATAAGTAAGAAATTACATTGATGTGATGGGGAAAATATTTGATATGAAATTGGTAATTGGCTAATATTAATGGGTTTATAATTTGTTTTAAATACATTATAACTAATTTATAGCGTATTTATGGCAGTAATACCTTATCAAGATGTTTGGAACTTGCCGTGTGATGACAAGAATAACTGCTTATGACAATCTAACAAAATCACCAAAACAGTTTCTTCCCTCTGTTGGCCTGCCAGTGTCTGCCAGTGTGGATGGTGTGTCAGAACACATTAACGTTCGTGTTAGACCATTTATTTACAATACATTGACTCATTGCAGTGGGTACAAGATGGAATGCTCAGGGTGAATATTGTCAACAGTAACAGTATAGCACACCTACTCATTACAAAAACATTATGTGACATTTTGTGGCCTGTGTTGGCGTATATTTATGACATCGTTATGCTGGAGTAAACAATTAATCACTTGTTGACATTGTACCTGGTACTGCCACTCTGCCAGTCATGATGACAGAACTAAACGGAGGCAGCTATTGGCCTTGACATCAGAGTCAGTCACACTGATTGACGACCGTTATTGTTACTCAGTTTCCTGATGCTCATTTAGTTTAATTAAAATTAATTTGTTTCATTAATCAACATTGCTTAAAACATGTTTCTCATTATTATTTCATAGAACAATTTTATTAATACGTTTAACGATCAAGTAAAGAAATTAATAATGCAGTAGTTTAATATCATGATTTAGTATCACTGACATTTTCTGTGGAGTAGATTATAGAGGCAGTATTTATCAAGATGCAGATTGTACGTACGTATGTTATAATTTGGATAGTAAAATATGGATTTTGAAATTGTGTATTGGTGAAGGCCGATTTATGATAGATTCATAGCCAGGCCTGCAGTGACATGTAGCAGTGTGGTTTTAATGTTAACCCTTAAAGTCAGTGTCACTCTGTGATTTGATTATACTCATCACTTTTATGTGTTCCTGTAACGTATCTGATGCATTGTTTAAGTATAAAAATGAAGTGTGATTGTCTGCCACATATATTTGAATGTTTGTTTCAATCTACTTCGAGTGTTAGCGGCGTGTGATATTTCTGTTGAAAAGAGTGCCGACAGTAATAATAACGCCAAGCGTTATCTTGGATTTGAACTGTGAGTCTGAGTGTGACATTTAAGTTTATGATGTCATAGTCCGTACAGATGTTCTTTATGCACCCACCTGCTCTGTGTGCACTGAATGCTCCCTCATCAATCACCGTTTGGGACAATGGAATTCGTACTGCGTAAAATTCATGGGCAAAAAAGAATATCTTCTCTGTTGGTTATCCCAACAGAAATCAAGGCGATTTTCTTTTGATGCTTATTAGAATTTTTAAATAGATTCAGCAGGCAAAAACATGTGATTTTAATGACTACCAGTGCAGTGTAAGCATTGTAAGAAATTTTAATAATAATAATGATTAAATGTTTCATTAATGATTCAAATAGATTTTAATAATGCTTTAAAAACATGGTTCTATTTGTTGCAAGAAAATGAACTGGTTTGTAATCTTTGTATGTGATGTTTGAAGTTGTTAATCTGATATAAATTATTTTTTGTTATTTGTTCATTGTAATTCACAATAAAAATGTAGTAATTACAGAATTAAATTCTAATTTATACTTAATAGTAATGATCCAAAACAAATGTAGTTAAACAGTGCATTTTATTTTGTAGCAAAAAAATGTATTCTTTGTATGAAATTTGCAATTGTTTCATACTCTAATATTATATAAATTTGCTAAATGTTAGTTTTAAATACCATGTTACATTGTATATAGGTCTGCATATTGTTTTACAGGAAGTACAAATCACTGTGTCATTCTTAGAATACCACTGAACGGCACAATATGGCCACATTGCTACAGACAAAATTGATCACTTGGTTATGGCTCAAGATAATGTCAGAATTATAATTGAACTGACGCAGGTAATAACATAGTTGACGTCAGAAACAAGATTGATCTGACAGTTATGTTATCTCGTCTTTAACTTAACACAGAGCATCAATAACAGTTGATACAGCATATGTAGCTGACAAAAGGCATCTTGCTATGATCGATGAGATGGCAGTGGCATCTAGTGTAAATCTTTTATTTTTTTCTTTATAATATTTTGCTTCCGTGAATAGAAATTTATATATCATTACATTTATTATACTATTACATCCACATGTTCTTGTTTCATTTTCAGAATTAAGTAAGCTGTGTGATTGCATCCATATGTAATATGGATATATATATATGTTTATTATTTATATCGTCAATACATAAATAATAAATAGTTATATTTATATATATATATATATACCCCTATTACATATGGATTCGCACAGCTTACTTAATTCTGAAAATGAAACAAGAACATGTGGATGTAATAGTATAATAAATATTATTAATTAAGCCATGTTAATATGTGTTAACATTACAAGTTAAACCAATTAGTATAAGTGATGAGAACTTAAATAATTGTCATAAATAATGACAAATACAATATGTTCATAAACAAGTACTTTATATGGTAAAACATTGATTAAAAGACAGTCTGAGACAGGTGCTCCAACGAATGGATGGTTTACAACAGTGATGTCCTGATAGTTGTGGATGTGGCTGGTGGCTGTAGTCAGAGTCTTCTAGTGATATTATCAAGTCATAGCCTCTGGTGAGATCATCGAGTCAGAGTGATCTAGTGAGATCGAGTCAGAGTCATCAGTCAAATCATCAATGCATAGCCACCTAATCAAATCACTGAGTCATAACATGGATGCTTTCCAGAGAAGCTAAGATGGTGTTCAATTGAACAGGTCTGTCAGGAAGTATAAAGTGTAGCACATTGAGCAGTTCTAATGATGAAAAACTGTCCTATATAGAAACGTACCTTGTTTACTTTATAACCATCTAGGCATAGCATTGATTCATAACCAGCTACTCACATCACCAATAGATTGTTAAGTTATAACCATCAAGTCAAATCATTGAGTCATAAGAAATTTAGTCATAAGAATTAATTTATTAATTTGAGAAGTCAGTACATCAGAAGAAATAAGAAACCTATTGTGAGTGTGTGTCTTATTGCCCAGGCTAAATATTTTCTCAGACATCGAAATAGGTCATTATTGTGAGTACCCTATTGTCATGGCCAGCGTCTCTGTTCCGTGACAATTGGACATGACACTCTGTGTCCTGGGCACTCGTGATAAACAATGAGATCTATGACATTTATGTTACACTCACACTGTTGCATGACAGTGCAGTAAGGTCACTTCAAGGAGGCTGATCTGAGACATCGGACATTGACAGCGAGAGCACATACAAATGTCTCGTTGATTCACGGAAAACGCTTTTTGTGCGAACCAATAACATTGGTGTAAACCGCAGGCAATAAGGACATTACAGTTCTAATGTTGTTCTACGATAGAGAACTGACGTCAGCAGCAAACAGTTACGCAGTTCCATGTGCTCACGTAACGGGACACTGGCGATAAAATTCCCCTTATAAAGGGTTTTATTCACACGTTGTTTTCGTATTTCACAATGAAATGTACATGTTTTGTTTAATGACGTTTTGACTATATATATAAAACATTTGCTGGTGACACGCTAATGATTCAGGGCAAGTGTCAATGGCCTTTTACTATTACTTAGATGAGAGTTGAAAACTGCCAAAATTATAAATATGCAATTATAAATATTTGACAAACAAAACAAATTACTTAAAACAATCAGACATTATACACATTTTGCTTTTGTGAATTGTACTAGCCTAATTATTGATCTATCTACTGTGATCATTAATAATTTTATTATTTATGTATTTATTTATTACATTTGTACATATATATTTACAATTTATTTTAGTATATTTTATAAAATATGGTAACATATGAGAGCAATAAAAACAATTGTAAAGCTGCAATATGTCTAGACTCAACTGTGACATAACAACTGTTGAAGAGCTATGTCAGAAACTAACGTTATTATTTATATATTTATTTCTTACATTTGTACATATATAATATTTACACTTTATTTTTGTAAATTTTATTTAATATGGTAACACTCACTAACACCTGAGAACAATGGAAAAATGGTACAGCTGTAGTACATCTTGACTCGACTGTCACATAGCAACTGTTGAAAAGCTTTGTGAGAAACTGTTTAGACAATCGTCACATCTGGCGTCTTGTAAGGTCTTCTTTATCTGCCAGTGGTGACTAAACAGCAGGCACAGCCAGTGCCTGACAGGGGACCCTGGCAGAAATCAATATTCCAAGCTGACCTTAGATTTTGACGTGAATCTGTGGATTAATGCAGTTGTATGCTAATGGGGAGATGGCTTAAGCCGTAAAATAGGCAGCAATGCATGAATTGTGCAGTCATTGTTGTGGCGACTGAGACACAGAAATTGACGTCAAGAACTGTCGATGGTTCTGGATTATATTGCTTTCTGCTATAATGTAATATCGCTTGATCAAGTGGCATGTTTGTCAGTTTGTTGCAGAAAGACAGTCAGATATTGCTAACCACTGACATATTTTTGTGGCACTTTTGTACTATTTTTAGAAATGGTACATCATTAAAACAGTTAACATAGATCGCTCATAATCAGTCAGGGTGGTTTATTTATGCATCTGCAAAAAGTTCCTGTAAAAGGCTATTTATAAATTGGATATTTTTTTTACAAAATAACAATTTGAACATTTTGCTGGCATGTTACTCAAATTATAAATGTTGTTTCGGGTATAATAAATGCTATTTAGTAGGCAGTATTCCTGCAACGTGTATATTTATTCATTCTAGTTAATATCAAGAACATCCTATAAAATAAGACAGAAAGTGTTAGTTTTAGACCTTTACATATTTGTGCGCAACGTAAATTGACGTTTTATACTGATCCACCAGATGGGGCTGCGGTCAGTGACGGAATATGAATCATGCTGACATGTAAACAGGACCGTGGGCAGTAGTTGACCTTATCCCTGACCACTGTCCACTTTTCATTATGATATTGATTACGGCTCTGTCACTGGAATTGATTTCTCATTAAGGAGGATGAAGTGACGAGGTATGATGGACTATGATGGACGGCAACTGACCACTGCGTTTGTGTCCAGTGACAAGAGTTTAGCATTAGGACTGGGGGGGATTATCAGCTACGTTACCCTTTGTTGTGTCATGTGACTCCACTCACACTGTCCAGATGTCACCTGTCTCCCAGGACAGGACTTGTTTTGACAGGTTCTTGGGAGAATTCTGGGACTGGTCCAAGGCCAGTGGACAAGAGACAACAACGGGAGGTGACAAGTGGACGGTGACAGCTGGTCACATGATGAATGGTCACATGACATGACAAACAGATGAATGGTCAGTCAGCTGGTCAGACTTGGACACATGATGGACAGAAATGGGTTAGATTTAAATGTCCAGTTGGATAGATGAGTGTAAGATGGATAATCAAATGGACAGATGGATGGATGGACAAATGGACAGTCAGATGGACAGTTAAAGGACAGACAGACAACAGTATAAGAAGTGAAATGGATGTTGAGATAATATTATGTGGCATATAGACTTTGCCAAGTAGTGTTACATGCAGCAGTTCATAGATTCCCGATAAATTGTGAATGGCTGGACGTTTGACCACTGGTAAAACTAAACTCAATATCCACCTTCATGTTCTTTATATATCCTCGATTGTAAAATTGGTGGCTAATGATCCAAGGTTACAAATAAACAGCTGAGCACCTAGAGAGAGGTACACATATACATACATACACATATACATATACATACACATACACATATAGAGCCTCTAAGTTAGCATATTGACATACAGATACAACAACGTCAAACTCAAAAGGTAATTCTTCATAATAACACCATAGTAATATAGTAATAGTAATGTTCATCTTTAATACAACCACAACCCGTTAATCTCCAAGTCGCACCATGTCCCCGACGGCCGTGTGGGAACAGTCAAATGATGTTGCTTCATCATATTAGCTGTGTCTGGCCGTTGGGTTCTTCATGCGCACGGACACAACAAGCCAATAAAGCGACCCAGCAAAGCACGCTGCGAAGCATGCGCACAAAACAGTAATGACACTTGAGAAAAAAATCTCATTAATTCCGCCGATGAAACAACAAGGTAAATGGCCCGTTTTTGTTGCCAATAAGCCTAATTCGGGGCATAAAGCACACAAGAGACTACTAAATGGCCGGCGCGTGGCTACAAACATGGCTGTTATTCACTGCCTTCGGTTGCGCTTTGCATAAACTAATTGCATACATGACCTCTCTTATGGCACGGTCATACACTGTGGGTTTCACTTGTGTGGATGTTGTTAATTTACAGCCGGAAAATGGTTGTAGTTATTTTCACATTGATCAGTCCAGCGTAATGACGGGGTAGAGATTCCTTTGTTGTGTTGACGGACTGAGGATGTGTGTCAGTGATTATTAATTGTGCCATGATCACCCATCCCTGGTGGCTTGAAGCTGTGGCCTTGCGACGGACTAATGCGTGATTATATTGCATGATGATCTTGTCTTGTGTTAATGTAGGCGTAAGGCAGAATCATATTTGTAGAAGACTGCTTTGGGTTTGTTTGCAGTTCTAAGCCAGATTCATCTCCATTGTAATGTTTGGTATCAGTGTCTTACATTTGTTATCGGAATATTTTCTATTTGATTGTTTCCATGGTACATTTTCTTAATAATAACTTTAAAAATGTTGCTACATCTTTAGCACGTGATAATTTATCAACTTTAGAGCAATAAATGGCACTCAGCAATAAGTACAATTTAGATGTTTAATTGTTTTTTGCAACTGTCCCTTTCAGTTGATTAAATACAATTTTGCTGACGGAATGCATTTTACGAATATTATATTAAAAAATATGAAACGAAAGGCTTAATTCAATGTAGCTCATCTTCTCGTGATGCCTATCCATCAAATCGCCATCGTAATAGTCTCTCTCTGACCCCAAAACAGTGCCAGAACTTCATCAATCTTCTCACTAAGAAGTTAAGAACCTATGAAAAAATTGTTGATCTTGTAGCGATATTAAGAGTTGTGCTTGTAACGGCATCTGTGTTTCTGTACATGATGTTGTTTTGACAGCTTGTTTTCTAGAAAGACGTTCATTGCGCGCCCACCTCTGTTTGCGCATGGCTGTGAGAACACGCATTCATCTTGTGTAGGTGAAGCGTGGCAGCTTCATAATGACACTTTGTGCTTCTGTCAGATGAGATAAATTACACCCACCAATGCAGTCAAAACATCTAAATAAATATGTTGTGCAAAATGGGATGTTGCACAGATAAAATACCAGCAAAATGGGGCAATGAATAAAATAAGGTTGCACATGAAAAGGGGTAACTGATAGGATAGGACTGGGAATTCGTGGTAGCTGGTAGCTAGCAAAACGCTGTGATCAGCAAAGTGATGTGATCAGTGAAATGTGTTGATAAGTGATATGCGGGGGAGGGGGGGGGGTCAATGAAATGGTGTTGGAGTTACAATGAAACGTAGTGACCAGTGAAATAAAATTACAAGCAAAAATGGGTTTAATTACAAGCAAAAATAATGTGAAAGCAGCAGTATAGCAGGCTCATTTGTATATGTAACATCTTTTTAATAATGTAAATTTAACAGTAAAAGGGCAACAATTATATGATCTTGTTAGTAGATTCATCACTGGTTCCCATGGTGTTGTGTATGAGATAAATTAATCAGTTTATCGGTCGTTGGTAATAGTTTATGCGTGACACTGCCTCATAAATATGGATGGCGTGATTCGCGTTCTATCACCAGTTGTTTACATCGGCTCGAGGCAAATACTGGATCAAATCACGGCTAATTGTTGTTGTAGATCTCGTGATTCTCCACTCTCATTCTCCACTCTCATTAGGACTTGATTAGATTATTAAATGGTATAATGAGCAAGGTCCTGTCGCTTTGTATTATATATGGCTTCATTATTATTTGCGATCTAAGCGTCACTATTGAGGCAGTCCATGGATAAAACAAGCTTCTCCTATTCCTCCAGGGTCTACAAATGTTCCAGATATATTTTGTTTACATTGAGGGTGTTGTCAACATATGACGTTATTCCAGCTTTTCTTGTTAGAGATATATTCTGTTTACATCGAATATATTGTAGATATATGGCTTTATTCCGGTGTTTGTTATCACAAGTATGAACATTAACAAAGAACAACAGTGTCTTGCTACTAGTTTAACAACATCCACCATCAACAGAGATTCGTTAGGTCCAAAGTGTATTCATTAGTCATCATGGGTTGTCCATGACGGTTCTCTAAGTAACCACAGTACAGCAAGCAGTTGTCCAGAACGACTGGGAACAAGATTTCTGTGCACAACAATATACCACAGACACAATCAAAGCAGCGCAAATGATCCAAGAAACGTCTCAGTTTAATGTTCTCCTGTCATCTAAAATCATGTGAATACATTGCTGTAAGACCACAAGACAGAGAGCAGTATTACATGGCACTGGACACAGTCCTTCCGATCATGGAGACCGCCTAGTGTGAGACGCAACATCCAAGGGGCGCGTTGGTTGTTCCTGGCCTTTGTCTTCTTGTCGTCCTTTTGTGCTATCTCATGGCGCTAGTGGTGTTCACTGTCGAGCGTACACACACTGACGGCCAGTTTTTAATTTTCCTTTGTGCTCCACTGGGCGGAGTCATGTTAACGTCTTGTCTCATCGAAGCAACTAGGTGTGGAATCATTCCAGTCGTTCTGGTTGCTTCAGATGTTATTCTGTTATTGTAGTTGGAATCGTTCTAGTAGCATCACATGAGGAATCATTCTGGTTGCTTCCAATGTGGAATAATTCCTGTTGCTTCACATGTCGAATCATTCTGGCTGCTTCCAATGTGGAATAATTCCTGTTGCTTCACATGTCAAATCATTCTGGCTGCTTCCAATGTGGAATAATTCCTGTTGCTTCACATGTCGAATCATTCTGGCTGCTTCCAATGTGTGGAATCATTCCTGTTGCTTCATGTCTGGAATCATTCCAGTTACTTCAGCGTTATTCAAAAACTCAATCTGATATAATCATCAAAGGGTATGTCTTATCTTAAACTTGCATAAATTGGCCTTGCAGTTCAGTTGAAAAGGAATATTATATTTTAAAAGAGAAAATAAACTGCTCAAAATGTAAAAAAAAAAAGGTTATAAGCCAAAATAATCATCTGTCACAGAGGGAATGTTTTATTTTGCCCAAGTACCCGTCCATCAGCCGGGATGACTTGGTGGTTGATAAGCAGCACTAGATGATTGTCTTCAAGGTTCGGTCAACCAGTGACAAAGTACAACATTAAGGTGTCTGATGCGACCACATCTAGTAATATGATGCACGTGTCTTTTATATGAACTAATTTAGCCGCCAGAATTTGAGTAAATGACCGCGGGGCTGGAGCGAAAATAGTTTTTCACCGACCCTAAGAGACCCTAAGAGCATATTGTTATTTCCAACTGGCTAATGGCATTGAAGCGTCAGGAAGATAAAAGTGTCGCCGTAAATCAATAGAATTAGCCTCGACACAATAATAGAGGAGAAAGACATGGCTGGGATTAGAGGCTATGAAGCGCGAGATCGCTAAATTACGTTAATAAAAAACGCTGCTTTTAGTCGTTAGATGTCAATGTCTTCAACAGCACATGACCAACACAGGGTCAATCTTCAATTTAATTAGCATTTTTATCTTGCATGTTTTTATTAAATTGTGAGATTTAAAGGCACTCATGATAGTTTATATTTTTATTATTATTGTTAATTTTGCCCGAATCTAATTGCTAAATTATGTTAGAAAAACCTGCTGGTTTTGGTTATTAGATGTGGACATTTCTTCAGTAGCTTACCAATGCGAGATAAATTGACAGCATTTTTATTTTGCATGTTTTTATTAAATTGTCATATTTAAAGGCACTCGTATGATAGTTTATATTATTATTAGTAGCATTATAGTTTATATTATTATTAGTATTATCATTATTAATTTTGGCAGAATATAATTTGGTAGATTGAATAATATAATTGGCTGTGATTGAAAAATTCAATGTGTATTATATGTAATTGTATGCATTATGGCTGAACAGATTTTTTTTTATTTACAAACAAAAATAATTTGATTGTTTTTTATTTGCACACCAAAATTATTCAAACTTTAAATTAGCCTCCTAGACATGTAAATTTGTTGGCATTAATGGTATTTTTACAAGCTATGTGCCGAGGTTTAATAACAAATATAAAACACATATATTAGTTACATATGGGTGTACAAATAGCTTACTTGTGCAAGTCTAAATAATAATTTATTAATTTTATTTTGTTGAAAAATATAATTATTATGTCTCCCAGTAATCGTGAAATAATAGAAAACAATTATTTTGTTTTATGTAATGTGCATATTTCCTATAATTACAGATGATATAAATGTTTGATTAGTTTTATCCAGAAATAAAGCCAGTTTGTGTTCCGGGAAATATAATGCAACAATATGCTTATAAAATCAATGGAGATTGTTATGAGTTTCCAAGTGATAGCAACAATATTTCAATCATAAATTGCTATAAAAATAGTACTTCTACGCGTGTTTTGCAAGTGTGTGCTGATCTGCAAAGGCTACGTCTTGCTAGCCATTTTATTTAGTTAATATAGTCTAGTGTTTTTGTATTAACACACCAGGTGTCACTAGCGCACAGTTATTGCATATCATTGGTCAATTACGAGATCAGGGCACGCAGTAAAACAGATCGATTATGTGGCTGATGAATCTGTGAACGAGTGAAATCAGCATTAATAAAGTTGTATTACTAATGTATGACATTGCCGATAGTGCGCTGACTGCGAGGCCATTGTGAAATGAACTATAACGGGCACAATGTCACGTCACGCCTGAGCGAGCACAGTGACAAGGATTGTTAGTTCGTCTTTGTCATCTCGAGGACAGAATCATCAATCATGACAGTGGTTACCTCGTTAGTATGCGCGACACGGATTCTGTGGCAGCGAACTTGATACATCGGGGTAATTTTGCCAACAGGTGGCACTTCATGTAGCGATGCCGTATCGACCAGTCACGACAGTCGAAGCATCCCATTGGCTGACGACTGGTTGTGTAACGATATACTAATAATAATATTATATGTTTACTTGCAATAAAAGTAAAACATCATACATCAGAAGCAAGTAAGATGTCTGCTCTTACCATATATACAAAACAGCTAGAATTTTCTGAGCAAATAATTATTGATATAATTATCTGACTTTTGTAAAGTACCTTTTGTACAAAACAGTTCATCGGAAGGTTTAAGCAGGTACAGAAATTTGCAACCCGATGTCCTATTTTGGTATCATTTATTATGTTGCGATTGTGGTCAAGCTAATGATCACATGAACAGCGTTAAGGTTATCAATATAGACATTAAACAGATCTTGCAGAAAGCAAATATGTGTAGGCAAAACGTTGTCTCACAAATTTATTATTATTTTGTGTATTCGTCACTGATTATACATCATTATTGTGCATAACTTGGTAAATGGCTAAAGAAATATTTGATTTGATTTGATTTGATTTGATTTGATTTGGTGCTCCCCACAGATGATTGTCTGGCATGATTAGGAACTTGGTGTCACGTGAACAACTGTTTAAATAGTTCACTTATTAGCGGAATGAACCAACATTTTATGACAATGCCTAAATTTAGCAGGCGTGTTTAATGCACAGAAAGCATGCTATAATCATTGTTTTGGATCAAGTGAAAATATTTACAACTTTAAATTCCACCTAAAATATTTCATGTATTGCAAGGTAACATGTGAAATGGTAGATATTATTACATGAAACACTGATGAAAGAGGTTGTACCGGGTGCATTTGTGCTTTAAAAATTACATGTTTCAACAGATCGGGTACTTATTGTAGTACCACCACGGGTATTTCATGTTTAGTTAATCAAACACATTAAATATGATATACAAACGCTTGCTTCTTGAAAAATTAAACTGTCAACGTTAGTTAAGTTGTACAAATAGTACTTGACCCGAGCCATGGCGCAAAGTGTTGGAGAAATGATTTGCCAGATGTAAAAATGTCTGGTGACAGAACATGAACGCCCGGCCACTCTCTGTCACAGGTCCTTTGTGTTGTGCCATGCTGTCTCTTGGTGACAGTGTCAGATGTCCCCGTCACACAAATGCCTTGTCACTGACTTAATGTGTGTCTGCTTGATGTCCCTGTCCTTAAGTGGGCAAAAACACCACCACAAGGCTCTCTCTCCATTCACCTGCCGCAGAGTGTTTGATCAGAGAACTCGACAGTTTCTCTTTATTTCTGGTTAAAATCTAGGACAGGAGTCTCAGCATAAATTAGTGCTTTTTGACCTTTTTGATATGTGTAAAATATTGTAAAGCCTTAATTTATGTTTTAGATATATTTATTTTAATGTTTTAAACTATTTATTTGTTATTTTTTAATAACTTTAGTCAAATAATCACAGAAAATATGTTCTAATGTCTTCAATTATTTAAATTACTTTTATAGATACATGTTGTATATTCTCTACATTATAATTTATGTTAATGTCTTAAATTATATATCAGTCTATTTTTAACAAATATACTTTGCATGTTTTATGTACCCATTTCAATCTCTATGATTGGCCAGAGTGAAATTAAACTATCATTATTATCATTGCTGCTGTTCTTTAAGATGTTTTAAAAATTTGGAAAATGTGTTGTTTCTCTGTTTGTAATAATTTTATTTCTATCGTAATTTAATCATATTGATATGATAACAACTTAAATAGATAATAATAAATTTAATATTACTTTCATGCATAAAACGAAGAGAGTAATAATAAGTTGAATATTTATTTCATTAATAAAAAGAAGACTTATTTTCAGATGGATACAGATGTTTGATTGATGGTGTAATTTAGTGTTTTTAATTATCATTTTGAAAAGGTGAAAATGCATGAGATTCATAGGTGTGTGGGTTTTAGGGTGCAGTGGATGGTGAAGATGTTAGACTTAGTAGCTCAGTTGTTGTTTGGGTGAATCCAATTATTATTTATTTATCTATCTATCAGACTTGATAATAATAATGTTTTTGACGTATATTGGTATTGTAATAGAATGTTGTGGCAGAATTCTAAAAAAATCGACCCAGTATGTTTATTTTGGACAAAATAGTCCATATGTATACAGCCGTTCATAAAATACAATACAATTTGTTTAAGTACAATACTTAAACAACTAATGCAATTATGGGGTACAAGTAAAATAATAATTAAGTGGGTAATAAAACAAATAAATAGGTCATGAAATAAAATTGAATAAATGATTACAATAATAAAAAATAGGGTAAAATATAATATAATATTATGTAATAGGGATCTCCGGTATGTATACATCGAGCTTCTAAAATGTATATCAGTATGAAGGTAATTGACAAATAAAAGGTTTTCAGACTGATGAAGACGACATAAAAGGCTAAATATATGAACGAATACATTCATTAAAAGATTTAACATAATTGGTGGCAAACATAAAACTTGCACTACATCTTGATGGCAACTAACATGTAGACATTATTGACACTTGACGTTACCTGACCGTGTTGTTTCTTTCTGTCTATCAGCTGGTGGTGAAGTTACCTGACCGTGTTGTTTCTTTCTGTCTATCAGCTGGTGGTGAAGTTACCTGACCATGTTGTTTCTTTCTGTCTATCAGCTGGTGGTGAAGTTACCTGACCGTGTTGTTTCTTTCTGTCTGTCAGCTGGTGGTGAAGCGGGCCGCAGTGATGGGGGCCAGTCTACCATCAACAGAGGTCCGCAGCAAGAAGCTGAAGGCCCCAAAGAAACGCAAGAAGAAGGACCCAAATGAACCCCAGAAGTACGTCTACTTGTGACAGATGCACATGGCAAAATCATTGTTGTTTTTGTGGATTTTGTTCATTACTTGAATGTGTCAAGCGTTACATATAATATACACTGAAGTCTTACACAGATAAGGTCATCTAGAAACCTTCACATACATCATTTCAGTGGATAACTGAAGTTTAAACAATTAGCATCTTAATATACCTTGCTATATACATGTTTTATGTGTATGGAAAAGTAAATCTGGATAAAAACCTACTGAAGGTCAAAGTGTACGGATTAAAGAGGTTCCATTGAGACCGCTAGACAGAAATAAAATTTGTCAATCTTGAATGCATCAAATAAGTCTTATGACCAGCTTGCTTGGAAGCCATTATTGGCCAGTTTATTCTTTTTAATATAAATCAGTATCATTTGAACCATTTATTAATACTGATTCAAGGTTTATCAATACCGATTCAATGTCTATTAATACGGACCCAGTGAGGGCCCTAGATGTTGAACCATTAGTTAATCTAGTTGGCCCTGTCTAAATTCTACCCGTCTTATCACGTGCAATTACCCGTCCCCTCCAGTCGTCTGCCAGTCTAGAGGACAGGTAGTCAGGTCTCTGGCTAAGCCCTGGTTCCACCCACCAGGGAGTGTGAGGTTGTGTCCTGTCTGACATCGAGTGTTGTTTTCAGACCCATCTCGGCCTACGCTCTGTTCTTCCGAGACACCCAGGCCGCCATCAAGGGCCAGAACCCAAGTGCCAGCTTCGGCGAAGTGTCCAAGATTGTCGCGTCGATGTGGGACGGTTTGGATGAGGAGCATAAAAACGTGAGTTGCGACTAATTTTTAAACATTTTACATTAGCATTATTTTCAAATAATATAATTGATATTATTCACTGATGTTACGTTAGCCTTTTTTATTATCCATGTGGCTGTTTTAAAGTTTTTTGTTTAGTAAAATAATAATTTATAATCTATTATATAATGTATTATTATATCACATGTTTTATGTAACACACTTCATTCCTGTATAAAATGATTACGTAATAATTACATAATTTCACATAGTAATTATCGGTTGTTTTTTATTTTGTATAGAAGAGTTATCGTGGTTCTTACACAACTTATATAGATGTTGTTTGTCGTCTCCAGACGTATAAGAAGAAGACGGAGCTGGCCAAGAAAGAATACTTGAAGAAGCTGGCCGCGTACAGAGCAAATCTCGTTTCAAAGGTAATGTTGCAAAACACCCACATAAATCTAGACGATAGATGTTAATTTTGTTTATACAATTGTACCACTTGGTACTTTGCTCCATTTCTTCGCCGTAAACTGCAAAAATAGCCACCACAATTTACAAATAGATATATAAATAACGTCCATACTAGGACATTCCCATTTACCGGGCAGTAGTAGGTTATTAGCAGATCTGGGCAGAAGTAGTAAAATGACGTTGGGCTAGAAATATGTTTACACCGTTTCAACAAATAATCAAGGTATGTAGTAGTATGTTTATTTAGGACAAATAGTCCATATGTATATATGAAATACAATACAATTTTAAAATAAAAAATTACAATACTTAAACAAAATAAAGCAACTATGGGGTACTAGTAAATAAGTGGGTAAACAAATAAATAAATAGGTTCTGAAATAAAATTGAATAAGTAATTAAAATAATTATTAAAAAGTAGGGTAACAAATACAATACAATATTATGTGTACAATAGGGATCTCCAGTAGGTGTACACCAAGCTTCTAAAATGTATAATGGTATGAAAGTAATTGACAAATAAAGATTAATTGCATTTATTTGGCCACCAAAGCATTCCCAAATCTTACTACCCGAAAATGTATTCGCCCAAAAATACAAACAAACAGCAACCACTATTTTGTTACGGGCATCTGATTGTTTAACTTAAGCACCCCAGTGTTTTATTTAAAGTTTTGCATGTTTCAGGGGGCGTTGGTGTCCCAGGAGATGAATGAGAAACCCCCCACCAGTCAATCTGCTGCTGCGGGGGCGAGGGTGTCTTACGGGGGTGTTGCCCCCCAATCTCACCCAACCACGATGGCCTCCCACATGGTCGAGGCTGCCAGCCCTATTGCGATGAATGCTCACCAGATGTCTCCCCCGCAGTACCACCACCAGATGTCCCCACAGTCATCGCCGACGGCGATGAACATGTCGCCTTCAGGCGCCGAGTATCCGTATGAAAACCAGGTAAAAATAATAGTTTAACTTTAATTTTTGTAATGGTATTTGGTTGTGTATAAATTAAGTGAAATACTTAATACATATTAAGTGAAATACTTAATACATAAATTATGTGAAATACTTAATGTTGTGAGGGGCAGAATATTTGGGGTACTGTAGCACATTAGACCTCCACCCAGCACCTATGTCACGCCAATATAAGGTGTTGGTTGTCGTTTTAAGCAACTCAAAAAGGCTCCCAAAATCACAGCCGGTACCATGTCTGTGACACCATTTTAAATGGACTGTTAAGATTAATCATAAAAAATTCAGGTGAAGAAATCGAAAAGAAATCCTTACATCATGTCATTGGAGTATTGTGTTTTGGGAACTAAATATAAATATATAATATAAAACCATCTGTCCTTTCTGGTAACGTATAATTTAGTAGCAAGTTTACTCAGTGACATTTGAACATTAAACATATCAAACTACGAGTCAGCACTATTGGCTACCACTAAAGTAAAAGTAAAATAAAGGCAACTTTTTATATAGCGCAGTATCCAATCCTCAGAACCATTCAAAGCGCTTTACACTTTACTTCCCTGACAGACCTGTTCACTCAGACACCATCTCGGCTTCTCTGGGAAGCATCCAGCCATATGCTACATTTAATGTGCGAAGGCTGCTCGTACACATATCCATCACTGCCTATAGCCAGGTACTCATTTATACAGCTGAGTGAATTGGAGCAGTGTAGGGTGAACAAACTTGCCCAAGGTTTTAACACCGCAGCACAGGATTCAAACCCGGGTTCTCGTAGTTTAGGGTCCGAAGCTCTACCCCTGAGCCATTGCGCTCTACACTCTAAAGGTGTTACTAAGTGCCATGTCTGTGTCCCAGGTGATGCCCTCGGCCAGCATGTCGCCCCTGTACGGCGTCGGTTCCCCCGGCATGTGTGTCCGTAGCGGCTGTCACAACATGGCGACAGAGAACCCCGGCTGGGACCGCGAATACTGCAGTAGTGAGTGTGTCGTCAACCACTGCAGGTGAGTGTCGGTGACACCGAGTGTCTGGTGACACGTCGGTGACACAGTGTCTGGTGACATATCGGTGACACCAAGTGTCTTGGTGACATGTTGGTGACATAAGAATGTCTGGTGATGTAAATGGTGATACAGGCATGTATATCGACAATGACTTAAGTAGTGACACATGTATGTGGTGACATGAGACATGTTGTGAAACTTTGATGACACAATGGTGTATGTTCAAAGTCACTATGTTGACACAAGTGGTGATACAAGAATGCGTGGTGACAAGAATGTCGGAGTCTGGTTACTCTAGGGTGTATTGTGATGTAGAGAGATAGTGACACAAGAGTATATGGTGACACAACAGTCTGATGACATATTATAAATAACAACATGTCTCGTGTGACACAAGATATTTGTGTTAATATTTAATATTAACGGATGTATGTATAATGCAATTAGCTGCCTGTAGACTACTCTATGCTACCAATATGTGTAGGACATAAAGACAGGTTTAGGTAGACCCTGCAATGTACTAATAATTTTATTAATCTATTTATTATTTTATTTTATTAACTTATTTAATATTTTAGTCTACAGGACAGCAACATTTAATGGACAATTAATTTAGTTATCTATTTATTATATTTATTTCATTAACTTAATCATTGTTTTAGCCAACAGTGACATAACAACCCTGGCAACCTGCAGGACAGACACTTAATGTACAGTTAATTGTAGTTATCTGTTTGTCATATTTATGTTATTAACTTATTACTTTAGCACACAATTACATTACAAATTGCAGGAGAGAGAAGTATCACTTTTAGCAGTACATTCTTGAAGTTATAAAGTTCCTGTTTCTTTGTTTGCTTTCACTTTCACTTTCACATTCTCTGTCTACAGAGACGTGTTCACGGCGTGGGTGGCCGCCCGACAGAACGACCCACCTTACGTCAAGTGACTGCCAGCCCACACCCAGCGCCCCCTACTGGACAGATGACACAACATTGCCGCAGCTAGCCGAAAAACGACCACTTGCCCCGATTGGTGGATCCAACTCTTCATTATGATAACTGTATCGCATAGAGATGCCTTCGTGGCAGAGATGGAGAATGGATAAACCACTGTGTTCATGCTGTAGTGTGGTGACCTCGTTCGGAGCTTGGAGTGAGGGAGCAGTCATTATTTACCAGGGTGGATAAATGGAAGACACTTTATACTGTTAAAGTTCTGTTACAGTGTGTATAATTGCCAGTTTAAACGACTGCATAAATTGCACATTTTAACCAGTTGCTGTTTCAAAACGTTCTGTAGGTATCACAAATGTGCCCGATTATATTGGTTATTATTATTACATAACCAAAGATTATGTCAGTGAAGTTCAGCTCAGGAACATATAACTAGAGACAACCAGGCACTAAATTAATTATGATTATCATATGTTTTGTATCGAATTCTCACGGTACAACAATTTCCTTTTATGAACCTTATCGTATATTACTTTAATTATATAAGTGAAAACGAGATTATGATTTATAGAATATGCACATTATGTTGGTTATTATGTATTGCATACCCAAAGATCGTGGTGGTAAAAAGATCATGGTGGTAAAAAGATCATGGTGGTAAAAAGATCATGGTGGTGAAGTTTGCCTCAGGTATATACTGCTTTATTTCCGATGGCATATACGAAATTATAATTTACGCAATATGTTCATTATATAGTATAAAAACTCACAGTAAATAAAAAACGCCAGCACCAATAGCTATCTCTGATATGACCAGTATATTTGATGGAGTATGCTCATGAATGGTCGTTACAAAGAGGATGGAGTCGCATTATAGAGGGCATCTGTGTCTTACGACATGTGTTTATCATTCTAGTACAACGTATGCCTATGATATTAATGATATTGACACGGTCGTGGACTCGTGGTGCACTCTGTCTCAACGACGAACTTTCTTGCACCACGTAAAATCAATAATATGCAGAACTGTTTTTGTCGGACGTCGCTGATGTGTTATTTATGTGTGTGCAACTAACTACCAAATACCACGCCGTGGTATTGAGTGGCTTAACTCTGACCTGCTGAAGTCGTTTACGTACTCGTCGAACCTCGTTAATGTTCTGCCGTAACGTCGAGACGACAGAACTCTGTCTTAATGGTAGCAGGAACTACACAAATATTATTACTTGTAAGAGGTAATGTTTGTACTCTCTGCTTATGTTTGTAGGTAGAAATTGTCACTGCATTCTCTCTTAGCAGGAGCAGTAATGGCATGGCTAAGACCTTGTATATATGTCGCTGTTGTGTTGGTGGTCCTTACGGCTGCTTTGTACTGACAAGGCTCCAGTCATAGGGAGCCCACCTGGTCCGGTGTTACACTGAGAAATGAATGCAAATATTGCATTTATCCAACTTTCAGGCATAACAAATCCATGCATCTGTCTGCTGCAGATTGTTGGAGTCGATATATGGAACATTAAAACACCACACAAAAGATTTGCAAAAAAATTCTTTCAAACGACAGATGGTTATACGAATGTATTATGTTTTGTGTCGAATTTCATTGTTTAGAATATTTGGTAAAATATCTGCAAAAATCCAGTAGAATAATTTTAATTTTTTTCCAAGGGAGATAATAAAGAAATGCGTTAATTTTGTTTAACTAGTTAGTAATGACAAAGAACTCGGTTGCAAGTCTTTGTTGTCACAGCAAGATTGATCAGGGCCAGTTGGTGACATCGGGCCATTGTCGAACAGCTGTAGTGGTGCAGTATAATTCCCCCAGATGGCACCACTCTTGTTTTAGAATAGAGAGCGTTGCAGCATAAAAGGTTAACAGGTTTCATACGGCTTCTGTTCGTTGGCTAGATTGTCGTAACTCTGTACCGTGGTGTCCAGTTGTAGCTGATTTGTAAAATATCAGGTGTATATTCTTGGTGTCTGACGAATATTGGCATAAGCGATATGTTTACCAAATGGAAAATAAACTATTGACAAACAAATGGCTGTGTTGAATGTGTCTGTGTTAATTATAATCATTGTTATGAGAATAAGGAGTTATGTATCATTTGCCCAAAATCTGTTTTTATATTATAAACACAGTTGCCAGCTACAAAAGGTATGAATATGCCCCCGTGGTAGTTTATAATTTGTTACTAGCAGTTGTTATTAGCCATTTCTTACAAGACATACCTGGTAATAATTAATCTGCTGCTGACATGAAATAGTATTTAGAGCTTAAAGCAGGCCATTTGTGTACTACAGGTACCAGTAGTCAAGTACCATGTTCTGTATATTGTAATTGTTAATAGTAATAATAAAGCTTTATTGCCATTTTCAACATTCATTATATGTTAAATTGGAATGTAGCCTGGCATTGACTCACATCATAGTTCCTATATATATATATATATATACAATATAATGAAATATGACAAGTATATAACCTACAGCATATATAATATGTTCTTTAAAACTGTAAAAAGTCTTACATTATCTTGATCTAATAAATAAATAACATCTCAAATATATTTTACAGTAATAGATTATCTATTTAAAAATCATTGTGTTAATCTAGTTAATAAATATAATATAACATGTCCTTTAAAATTATAAATTATCTTCTAAAAATATTAGCTTAAGTTGGTAAACAAATAAATATTATAAGAAGTCTAAAATGTCATTAAAAATTATATTTACAATTGAATTATATGTAAAATTGAATTATATTGAATAATTAATTAATGGCATCTTGTAGTTTTTAGTCTCACACTTTACAGTGTTTCAAATTGGGTTTCTGTATTTTGTGGCATTATTTGGGGGTTTATACTAGAAATGGTTAACTTCATTTTATTTAAGTTTTGCTGTTGATTATGCTGTATTTTGAGGATGAGGTATTTAATTATTTATTACATTATCAGAGCATGAATATTCATAAAAACCAAATTGTGAGTTCTACCGAACCATGGACATAAATGTGTGAAAAATTTGTAAAATGCACAAATATACTATATATAGATACATGTACACCTGTATATAGGTACATTTGTGTGGATGCGTGCTGTTTCACATAACAAAACATGCGTATATTTTCCACTTTGTCATAAATGTCCAATGAACTTATGACATCACTTTGTGTGTAGTTTTCTGTGCCATTAGCCCCTATTATCTCACAAACTATTCAGGATTTTATATTTTTAATTATCCCTAGACTTTGTTACGGAGGAAGTGTACTGCCAAGAAATTTAAATTTAACCCATTTTAAAAACTAAAACTAGTAATTTTTTTCAGTTTGCCAATTTTCCCAAAAACTGTTGAGTAATGTTTTCTCTAATTTTGCAAAGACGCAGGACATTGTCACTGTATATAAGAAATTTATAGTTGACTGGTATTTTGTAAGGGGACCTCGGGGCCTCCTAAAAAGCTAAATGGTCATATTTTACACTTAGTACACTGGCAGATGTGTTCAATCAAATACCAATTCAACCTCTCTGGGAAGTATTCAGCAACACTGCAATTAATACATGAAGAATATTTGTGCACAAACAGCCACCACTAGAGCCAGGTACTCATTTGATGTAACACTACAATAATGTGTTCATCCGCCATTACCCGTGCGTCTAAAGAGTACCCTGTAAAAACACCAGTATGCAGGTTGCCTGAATTGTTTTGAGCACATATGTAGTGTGGAGTGAGTAGAAATGATGTTTTTGTGCAGCGTGGCATCAGAGCTGTCAAATTATGACAGCTGTCAGTCGGTGCATTTCTGCGTATTAATACAGTTGTCATTTTGCTTGGTGATGTAATCAGGGGCAATCGGTGGGTGGTTCAAGCAGAAATGGAGAGGTGTAAGGTGTTAAAGAAGTTTGTGGGAGCCTGAGGTATGAGAATTTCTCAAATATTTCAGAGAACTTCTGTCTATGGAGGGTGCTGTGAAATTGTCAATAACATACCTCATCAAGATTAGTAGGAAATGAAGGAAACGTTATAATGGTCGTATAGAAAATGCAAATGTGGTCTGACTCCATTTATATTGCTGGGAGGGCTGAAGTCACAGAGTCAACATACTTGCCCAAGGTTCAACACAACAGCACATAATTTGAACCTGTGACCTCTTATTTATGAGTCCAGTGCTCTGGCCACTCCACAACTTAGTTGACCATTCCGTGAAAGCAGGAACTTTAAGGTTAAGATCAAAAGAAGAATCCACCAAGACCTGCAGGTAGAGCCTGGTGCAAAGTAGTACTAAACAATCCAGTAGATGGCGTAACAGTAAGTGAGATTGTTATTAATGACTGATTTTCAAAGGTGACATTAGGATTTGCAAAGTGGATTTTAAAATGGTAGTAAATTTATCAATGATGCACATGGTTAATTGTGAGGGAGAACTAAAATTGATAACAATCAGAAAATGTCACTGATTCAGTACAATGAAACATAACAATCTCGCAAGAGAGTGACAATAGATGGGTAAAAAACATGGGTGGGCATGTAGTCCCAAAAATAGATTGGAGATTAAATAAACAAAGTTTTGAGAAAGAGCATCATGAATGTGTGACTCCATCACTTCAATGTCTGAATATATTTTGGCAGTCTGGATTTTTTAATAACTACACAGTGTACTTACCTATTCATGGCCATTTATGTAAACATGTAACTGTGCTGTATGCAGCTAATAAACTTATTGTCTAGGAGCAAAGACTGACAGCGTGTTTATCTGCCACGTTCTCAATGCAGTGATACTACTACATAGTGGAACTCTAACATCAAAGATATCAAATTCACATTTAATCCGTTTACTTAACCAGTGTCCATATTTCCATACAAAGTGTTTCAGTTTGTACATATAGCAAATGTGTCACAACTCACAAGCACTACTACTGGATAACTAAGTGCAGTTTTCTTCAGATCACAGCTATGAAGGTTAAATTGTCATAAAAGAAAAGGTCATCTGGAATTGAATTATGCAATTTAGATTTTTCTCTCCTTGCGTTAACGTGTAGGGAACAGGTCTCCCTTCCCGTGGCTATTCCCCAAATGTGGGACAATCAGTTTGCCACACCATTTAGTGGGCAGAGGAAACACTGAAATCTCACAATTCACTTCCTGAGGACAAATACCGATCAATGGTAGTCCAAACATTTGACTTAAATTCAAGTTACTTTTCAGTTGTGATCTGAAGAAAATTTTATTTAGTTCATTCTAGCACCGTGGTGAACATTTTGACAATTGGATACACCTCACTGATTCACAAATTGACGTCGTTTAACCGGTGTCATACACAGTGACTATGCTGCTCTCTCACTCCTCCCATCCACACATGATCACGAGTCATCAATGGTAAACTAAACACTGTTTCAGATGTCAAGTTTAGTCCCAAATCATGAAAGATGCGCAGTCTTTACAGCATTTTTAACTTACTTTTTAAATATGTCCTCAATTATCATGTCCATGTCACATAAATGCCCTTGTTGATGTACAATATAAATTTTCACAAAAACTGATCAGTCACCCACGAACATGTCAGCGGAATTGTTAGTCTTGTGGAAAGACACTAGATGTCACCTCACTGGAATGTGACATCAGGATTGTTCTGCATTCGTCCGTGTCGACACCACTGCCGTCGTCATGTGGAGGCATCAAGTGGATCAAGGCAGCGATGTCACTCGCCTCGTACGTCATCGGTGTCCCGTTAGTGTCCGTCGTCACCACCAGGTGCTGCTGGTTCTGACTTAGCGACGCGGCGGCCTGATCGATGCTCAGTTCGATGCCCGCCGCCTGCATGTCCGCACTGATCACCAGGTTGATGTCATCGTCCTGCTCACTGTTGTTCTCTAGGTCGCCACCAGGTGGCTTGTGTGTGTTGTGGCTGCGTGACTTGGTGTGCTTGATGCCGTGCATGTTGCTCTCGTGCCGCTGCAGGTGGTGTTTGTGGCGGAACACGTAGCCGCAGAACGAGCACTTGAACTTCCCCTCGGTGGTGTGGGCGCGGATGTGCGCGCGACACATCGTCTCCGTCTTGAAGCGCCAGGTGCACCCTGGGAAGTTGCACGCGTACGGCCGCGTCAGATCGTGCACGCGTTTGTGCTTGTTAAGCGTTGCTTTATCGGTGTACGCGTAGCCGCACGTGTCGCATAACACGCTCCCCTGACTGTGCACCTGGCGGTGGGCGTGGATCGCGGCGTTGATGCACGACGTGAACTCGCACTGGTTGCACCGGAAGAGTTTCTCGCGGTGCACGCGTTTGTGCACCGTCAGGTAGGTGCGCGACTTGAACGACTTGCCGCACACGTCGCATACAAAGTGCCGCTCGGTGCGGTGCGTCTCCGTGTGTTTGCGCAGGTACCGCAGCCGACTAAACATCTTCCCACACACGTGACACGGGTACACGCCCGGCACGTCCTGCTTCTCCAGCTTACGCGGCCGTCGCAGGTGTTTCCCGTGGTAGTTATTGCTGCACAGCGCGTCGTACGCCGACATCCGCATCACGCGTTTACGACTCGTCTGCGGCGTGTCCGAGCTCCAACTACTGTCATCCACCGTCAGACTGGCGTGAAGTTCTAGCAGGTCTCGGTGTTTGCTGGTCATGTGACTGATTAACAAGTTCTTGCTGCGCGTCTTGTAGTCGCAATGGAGACACTTGCACCACGTCCGCCCGTACGAGAAAGCGTTCCCCTTAATCGATTCTGTGAGCAACACAAAGTTGAAGTCGACACTGCTGCGAATTGATGCGTCATCACGGACGCTGCCGCGTCGACGTCCGCGTCGAATGCAGGTCATGCCGACCTCGGGTTTCGGCTGTCGTTTACCCGGGTCTGATTCAGTGAGGGTGTGCGCATCGCCGGCAGGTGTTGCTATTGCGTTGTTGCACAGTCGGTCTTCGACAATATCGTCGTCAGCCACCTTGCGTTCCTCGTCGCTGAATCCAAACTGGTTCTCACACAGCAGCCGCGTATCAGCTTTCGCACTCATCGGCAACATCAGCTTCGTATCACACGCTGGAATCTCTCTTATCATCAAGCCCGGTGGATTCACGTCCTTCACAATGTCCATATTAACTGTGTCACCGAACTCATGCGAGTCAACGATGTCACCATCGTGACAAGTCTTCGTGGTGACATCTGTCGGCTTCGCATCTGTGCACATCTCTTCCATGTCGCCATCTGGTGGTCCATTCGAGCAGACGTCTCCGTCGTCGCCAATTTCCGCTGTCTGTTCGTCATTGTTGCCATGGTCACTGCCAGAGCTGCTGCCGTCCTTGACATTCGCACACATCTCTGAGCTGTTGATGAGTCGGATGCGGTGGCTGCGTTGGTAATGCAATCCCAGCAGCCTCTGCTCCACAAACAGCATCTTGCAAAGCTCGCACTTGTAGCTTTGTTCTCCAATCAAGTCTACACAAAAAAGACACTGTATCAGAGCATTGTTTTTCTTGTTAATAATAACAAATGATAGACCAGTGAAATAAGAGAACTTTAGAGATTTAATAAAAATTAGATTTTTCCAAGAGACTTTGTTTGAAAAAAGGTCAAGAAATTTATTAAGACTCCAGTCGTTTTGGCGTCTCAATGTATTTGACCCTGTTGCTATAACTATTTCATTTTCTTTGACATGAGAGTCTGGTAAGTACTTAATTAAGGTGGTGTAAAACTTAAGTAGTTAGACATTAGTTGTAGATGATAACCAATGAATGTTGAACTGCAAAACAATTGTGTTACATAATGAACTGGTGAGTCCATACTCCAAAGCAAAATATATAATTAACTGAGTATATTTTACTACTCCCACAAGTGGCTAAGTAGTATTGTGTATTCAAATAGTTACTTCAAGTTCTCATACATTATGAGTAATATGAGTCATGGTTGAACAAAATGAAAACCAGATGAAGATACTATTCAAACACTGAAGTTAAGCCCAGCCAATACTTGGCTGAGTTTAACTTCAGCGGTTAATAAGGCAATCTGTTAGGGGCACACCAAGACTGATATACCGGGTACAACAATGAAACTTAATTAATAATAAAAAATTTATTATCCCTGAATGAAATTCATTTACAGCGTTAATAAAACAATATATAAATACATCAATAAAGTAGTACAAAATAGCTTACAATTACATATAAATAGACAGTAAAAATTGTCAAAATCATTTTAATCATGATTATAATAATTCCTACTCTATATTGTAATTATAAATTTGGCTATTGCATTATAAATAATAAATACAGCATACACACACAATTAATTTATAATGGCAACAAATAGCTGCTGGTCACCACAGAGGGCATGCGAGAGTGATGTTGGCTAAGAAAAAACAATACTAACTCTACCAACTGGCAGACAAAATTCTTAAAGTGAACTGAATAATTTTGATGTTGTTCCTTTTGAGCAGATGTTCTTTACCTCAGAAGAGATTAAAATTAGAGTTCAAGGTATATATGTGAAAAATCATGTCATCAACTTTTTTAACATTACTGGTCAAATCGTTTACTGTGTTTCAGGTTGTCAAAGGTAACATTCATAATTAACATGCCACCGGATAGAATGTCTATATCACATTGCACATGGATATCAAACTCATAATTTGGTGATGACCCAATACTTGACCTGACAGAGGATTAAAATATTGTATATATACTACCCAGTACTCAAAATTTGCTACGGATCATACCACGTTTGTAACTGGAGAATCTTGAGATGGCAGCCATCCAGAGACTCATGTGAAGCATGAGACACGTTGCCAGGCTGTGATTGCATCACGTGGGTCAAACACAAGCTACTGAGAGTTGTTGCTACTGGTAATTGAATTGTTTGAGACATTTTTATGACTTGGAGTAATATTCTGAAACCTCCAATTTTGGGGGTCTGAGGGAAACCTAAATTTGGGGGGGTCTACTTCTTTGACAACAGAACTCATGTTACCTATTGTTCACATTTGGTATACAGCAATGATATTCAGGAAATAAACATGTCCTCGAATACATGCCATTTTTAGTTTTTGTGTGATACCCATGCCAAAAAATATAATATCGCCCTAAATAGTGATCACTAGTAGCACATTTTGTGTAGTATATGTACTATTGTAATCCATCCAACAGATGCTACATTTTCATGGGGCGCCACGCTTAGACAGACAGCTGCATTGGGAAACTTACGCAGACTTTTGTGGATGATAAAATCAACGATGTCGAGGAAGTGTTTGCTGCAGGTGCCACAGGTGTGAATGTCTTGGTAGATGAGGAACACCTGGCCAGACACGTCTCCTGCAAACAAGGTTCCTGTGTCAGTACAGTATAGTGGTTGATTTACACAATGATTACCTGTAACAGTCATCATCATTTTAGCAGAAAGTTTGTTGAATGAATCAGTTGCATTTTGTCTCAATTCATGGTAAATAATTTGAGAAGAGTCCAAATCCTAATGTATTTGTTATTACTACTCCATATAGCAAATTAGCAATATAGACAGTTGTTTCAGTAATAATTAGTGCCAATAGTGACCGTTTTATTTTACAATCTCAACATTTAAATGTCATAGTTGTGACATTTAAGTTGTTAAATCAATAACTTTTAGGCTGTTTTAGCATCACCAAACTCCAATTTTGATTATATTTTGCATGTACTTTTGCAGTTTAGGCCTACACCTCGAAAAAACCTTCAAAATTATCAGTTACGGTGACCAAACTTCACATGGTTTACCTACTATACCTGTACTATACGTATGCACTTGTCAAGTGATTACAAAATATTAATGAATGCCTGAAATAAATCAAAATTTAGAAGTAAATACCCGAGGATAACAAGTTTTACTTTTTGAGCCTTTATTGACAGTGAACGCTGCCAGGTGGCACCACCAGACTGTTGGTCACCATTCGGTCACACCACAATTTTTCTGTAATAACTTCACTGATTAATGATTATATGAAATACGCATTTTAGATTATACTTAACAACAGCTGATGTCGTTTAATATACTGATTAGATGAAACACATCAGTTATTTATGTGCAGCTATATTTAAATATAACTGATCAGAAGAAGATGTGAGCAGCTACAAGTAGTTATTTAACATTATTTTTTTATTATTTTATACTACCAAGAAATATTCATTATTAAAAACAATAAATTAGTCATTATTAAAATGTTCAAATAAAATATCGTTTTGAACATTTTAACAAGGCCATTGTTTTTAATAATGATTATTTCCTGGTAGTATAAAATAATGAAAAATTCATGTTAAATAACTATGTGCTCATATCTTCTACTGATCATCAATTTGAATACATCTGCACATAAATAATTGATGTGTTTCATTTAATCAGTATATTAAATGACAGCAGCTATTGTTAAGTATAACCTCAAATATGTATTTCTTGTAATCTGTGATATTACAGAAAAAAGGTGTGGTGTGAACCTGCGGTTTAATGTTGACCATCTGTCTGGTGGGGTGAAGTTCACTGTCACCTGCCCAGGTGCCACACTGTGGCAGTAATGGCTTGAAGAGAAAAACGTTTTATTTACTTATATATTTTTATCAATTTCAGGCATTAATTATTATTTTGTGATCAAGTGACAAGTGCATATGTATAGTACAGATGTAATAGATAAACCATGTGAAGTTTGGTCACCGTAGCTGATCATTATGATGAATTTTTCGAGATGTGGGCCTAAACTGGAAAAAAGTACCATTTTGCATAGCAGGCTATATCTGTTGGCTAAAATTAGAACATAAAAAAATTGCAAATTATAAAAAATTTGGTAAGATTTTATTGAAGATGTAGGTCACTGATCGTTGACAATATGATTTTGCATCACTGTTTGGGATGTTTACGGACTTGCAAAAACAGAAGAAAAATAACAACCATCCCCGTTTCCAGGATCTTCCACCTCTCCCTGCTGCTGGATTTGCAGGTGGATCACTGCCTGGTCCCCTCCCAGCATCGATTCGTCGGATATTACAGCCAATCCATTTTCATCAGCGGCAGTTGGGTCGACAACATCTTCGCTTTCTATCTCCGAGTCGTGAACTGTTGTTGCCACCGGTACGTCAGATGGCGATGCAAATGTCAACGCGATGTCTGACGGCGGAGACTGCGAACACAGCACGCTACACCCTTCTACGCAATTTTCCATTGTTCTAAAACATGTACTTAGTTCTGTACCCACGTGCCAATGCAACTGTACGTCAACTGTTTGTTTGTTATGAACGTAAATACAACATTACAGAGAATGTTTGGTTTTACGGCATGCAATTTTATGCTCCGGAAATGCAGTTTACTTCCGGTTAACATGAATAAGATTTGGAACAAGCTATTCGCACAGACCGGTTCTCTTAATAAATGAACATCGTATTCGCAGAGCCGGATTCCTTGAACGGGTCGGGTCCTTCCTTGAATAATAAAGCGATAATATTATGTATATCCACGGATCAAAATACAAAGGTATTTGTTTTTTATTAAATTGTTAATATTTTATTTGTTATTGTATCAAGCATAGAGCATAACTTATTGAATAGGAATATGGTAATGTTCTACATAATTATGTTTACAGTAATATTCCAATTTATAAGAGCATCAAAAACTAAACAAGAGCATCAGTAAAATAATGTCACCATCATGCTAACAAGACTGAAATGGTAAACACTAGAAACCAGAAAGAAATTGTTCATGTCTCACAATGTTTTACCAAGGCAAAATCGTTTTTCGGCCTCGTGAACATCTCCACCCTAAACTTGACACCACCAACTAGAAGCACCAGCTAGACACCATGCATTAAATGTACCCTAATTCCAGAACAGACTACGGGAAATATGTTTTCCCCAGGACTATGCCAGGTTGGAATATACTTCCAGATTCAATAATGTCAGCACAGGCTCTAGCCTTGGCTCCTTCAAGGCCAGGGTTGCTGACCACTTCATAAAACAGTAACAAAATCAATACTCCCCTCCCCTTCTCCCTGCCCCTATTTTAGTATTCCTTTTATCTGTCCAACATCATCGTCATCACCACCATAAATCCCCAGCAAATCAATTAATTCCTCTACTGCAAACTATCTTGACTTATTCACTTTTAAGTTTTGAATTCTACACTAAATTTCGATGCACATCCATTCTAACTCTATACCAAAAACGATCTTCGACATATCTGTTATTTGGTCTAATGGAAGAAAAAAAGTCGTATTTGTGTGATTACGCTGATGTGTAAAACGTATGTACTCATGCACCACATATGTTGTTTACACAATACATTCATGCTTTCTCCAAAACATTCATTTGCTCTATAGATAACATACACTCTCTGCCGTAAGTATTAGTTAACTAAATTCCTTTCCAAAAGACCCAATTGCACAAATAATAAAGCTCACTCTCCAGCCCCCCACCAATACCAACGTCTACAAATATAAACATGGTGGATTTTCAATCGACCCTCTTTCTCTTCATCACGTAGCCAACAAGAAAAAATTGGTATTGAGGATATAACACTGTACGCTATATTGTACCCCTGGCTGAACATCTCCGCAAGCCGTGGAATTAAGCAGATCGAGTCGAACTATAAAATGATAGCAATTGACTTCGCCAGTCGCTACTGCGGCAGCCATGGGAACCGCACAAATTTATACCCATCCCAATTTGAAGGTGGAAATCCTAACACAATGATCCATTCGGATCCTAAACAATGCATCTAACATGAAAAGCGTGTGGCTAAAATCACACAAAAATATATAACACGACCAGACGTCCACCATACTCCTAGTGGGCGATTTAATTGACTGAGGTTAACAAAGAGGAGTTTTGCAAGGGTTTGCTGGGAGTCTGTAGGCTGGTACTGACGCATTCAGCCGCAGCGATCCCTGTCGCGCGATAAAATGGACTGCTAGACAGGTAACAGATAACATCATCTGGACAGGTAATCGGTACCGTACATGTTCAGGCAACGTGTTAGTATTACATATATAAAAAATAAAGGCACTTACGTACAAGTCGGACCCACCTCAATTTTGCTATTATAACTGTATTTTTGCCAACAATTGATACTTGATTTTGTTAATTCAATCAATTGTAATCATCTTGCACATATTTATGTTTTATAAACAGCGCGTCTTAGCAGACTGTTGAGGTCGAAAAGACAGCGCGGTCGGCATAAACAAACTGTTTATCGCTCATTTCATATGCACAGCGCAGTAACATGCACCGCTGCGCTTGCGACGGGCACAAATCGCGCTGTCTTTTCGACCTCAAAAGTATGCCAAGACGCGCTGTTTATAAAACATAAATATACGCAAGATGATTATAATTGATTGAATTAACAAAATCAAATATCAATTGTTGGCAAAAATACAGTTATAATGGCAACATTGAGGTGGGTCCGACTTGTACATAAGTGCCAAAATAAAATATATAAGAAACTAAGACATACATTTGTTAGAAAATATACATTTCAATTCATATATGCGACGGAAGTTTAAAGGACAAACAAAGTTAACTTTTACGTGGCATACACCTAATAGAGTTAATATAAAGTAACAATTTCCACATATACTCAATTTTTTAACGCCAGCGGTTTACCAGAAAAATATTTTTTAACACCCAGCCATCCAAATTCTATGCGCTACCCCATCTTAGACGAAGAATGACGTCACGACGGTGATCGAGGCGCTCTCCACGTAGATTCCCTGCATAGGGTTTGGCTGTTGTCATGAAATGGCTGCAACTCGGCAACGCGCGTAACATGCTGATGACGGAAAATATAAAGTTGTCTATTATTGTTATCGCTGAAATCATCCCATCAACTGATGATACATGTCTACATCAAAGCATTTCTCCTCAAAATGGACCGAGCAAAGTGCCAAACAGTACGCCCGCAAATCACCAACGTGAATCCATTGCTTCAATACTACCGGTTGTTTAAACTATTATTGCAACCGTATGCCGAACACGAAGGCATAATTACTAAAGTTTACCATAGATTTAACCACAGATTTAGATATACGTCTATAAGCAGCTGCTAGATGTCACGCCAACTGAACGAACTGTCGAAGACTCGAAGTTGTTGACCCTTAACAACGTCGCCGGAAGCTGACAGAGATATAGAATGCCGTGGGCTGAATGGCCAAGCCAAGTTAACCCTTCACCTATGGCGGCGTCTAGACCATCGTGGATTTCGTTAGAATTTTAGACTTTAAAGTCACATTCTGAGTAAACCGCTGACGTTAAAAAATTGAGTATATGTGGAAATTGTTACTTTGTATAAACTCTATTAGGTATATGACACGAAGCCGTAGCCTTTTTTTGTCCTTTAAGTTATGCCAGGTTGGCGTTCCCCGTGGTAGTTAACGTGTGCAGTGGCGACGCTATGTGGGAGCCCGGTGAACTAACGCGAAGCGGTTATTTCGAGAGATAATATTTCACTTCCGGTTGAGGGCCGCCGCCAAAGTACGCGAAGATACTTACGGGCTGGATGCAGGTGGGTTTTGTTGAGCAATACCGATTTTTAGACGAATTATACCGGGATGATGTATAATTACAAATATAGTTAAGGTGCACCAAGTTAAATGTGTTGGACTAGGTGTTGTATGCACTGCTGAAATGTATCAAATATCATGTTACGGAGCTTACGTCTAGCAGACTTGGACTAGAGTCTAGACTGTCACTGTAGAGTTTGACTTAGCGGTTAGGCTAGCCGGAGGTAGTCTCACGTCACACCAGCAACTGAGCAAGGGATTCACGGGAGTGTGATGCTTGATTGATCACCAGGTTAGGTTAGCCCTTCCCCAACACTTTTCCGTCGGCCTTGACAACATTTAGTGTGGGACCAAAATTATCGCAATATTTTGCATCTTAACTAGTTGTTCTAGTTGTTTCCAGCACTCGGCAACGTTCTTTTAACTGACTAGTCTGTATATTGTGGTTACAACGTATGATCTTATGAGGTCTCATTTAACTAGTCAGCCTTTTTCAGAACATCACGCCAAGCCGACCTTTCTATGCTGGCACTGAGGATGGTCACTGCCAGGGTGCTTGTCGTCCTCAGTGGTTCTTTTACGTCCCAAATTGAGACGGGACCGACATTAACGTGATTCTCCGATTCACGAGGGATACACAGTCCCCAATGTTGAGAGCCAGATTTTTACATCACAACTGCCGGTACCGGGATCGAACCCGTGCCGCCGGCGTCAGAGGCGGGTGTGGTAACCACTACACCACCCGCGCTCTCTTGTACTGTAGTCGTAACTCTTACTGATTTTGATCATTTCTACTTCATTATTAGCAATATACAGAGACCTAATGACTGGCATAGGGTTAAATAAGTGTCAACGTCAACGACAGTGTCACAACAAACGCTAGTGTACACATGTAGACAGTCAGGGCAGAGGCCAATACCAAGTACTCAGTGACAGTTTCAAGTCTGTCAGTATTTCCAGAAAACGTGTCTAAACAACCTCAACACAGCCGTTTTTGTCAACACGTAGGTTCATTTTTGCTGCCCAGGGCTGATATAAATTGAGTAGAAGTAAAATATGTATTAGCGAAACATCTGTCATTTTTAGTAGACGTTTAAAAAAAAATTGCTCAATGGGAGTGTACTTACACTCAAAGGAATAGATTATGTAATCTTTTTTTACTTGTGTTAAAACATTTGAATAATTTGTTGCTTACTGGCAGCTAAGTACTGCTAACGAAAACAGTTGTTGACAAAGGCATTGTATAATGCCTATCTAATATTAAAATCTATGTGTGTTAAAATTTATTGAAGAAAAAAAACAGTGTTAGCATCTTCATAAGCCTATGGCCTCCTTCACTTTCCTTCATATTTTCTAACTCTGAATCAATTAGGAATCTATACAAAGAGAACTCCAGAATAGTATGGTAGATCATGTCCAAGTCTCATCATGAAACTTGAGGACTAACTGATTTTCTCTGGGTTGAGTGATATGGCATGGGACAGTCCTGATTTTGTTTGATTGGTAGACATTTACAATGTAGATCACAGTAGATGTTGACGTGTTATGAGTGAAATTTATGATGATTTTAGGATTAAAGGTGCAGTAAGGACACTGATTGCACTTTGCTAAACATATAGACATAGTCTAGATATATTTAAGTGTTTACTAAAATGATAAGTGATAAGATCTTGTGTAAAAAATAAATATACATATATTCACAGGCTGAGCTGGCTGTAGTAGCTGCAGGCGTAGTCTAAGTAGATCTTAGCAGATCATAATCATGCATTTAAATTGTACCTGGCCTTGTCAGATGGCAATATTTGATAAAGAAAAATGAGCTGTACTTGTAAATTTTAAATCAAATTTTTTATTTTAGTCTTTTAGAAGGTTTTTATGCAAGTGTAAATTTGTTAAACCTGAATTGTAACAACTGTTACATTGTCACACATCGAACCTTGCAGACATGATATTTTTAGTAGTTATAAATACTCAAGCAAACACAATGGTGCTAGAACAATATTATTGTTAGACTGGTTGGGAACTGGTGAGATGGGAAGAGTTGCTAGGCATTGGTGATGTCTGTGGTCTTCAACAAGGGCAATCTAATAAACTGCTGGCAATGTTTTAGTATATACATGGTGTCATTCGTTATTCCAGTTGCTAATGATTAGTTTTTATTTACTGTTGTTAGACAATGGCTATTTTACTCAACTACTGATCAGTGAATAACAGTCTTATCTTGTTTATCAAAACATTGCACCAAAATTCCCACCTCTCATTCTATTTACTCATTCATTATCTCGGTTTAAATATACACCCAAGACCTGTAGTGATTGGTACCCCGGTACTGATCATTTGGTCATGCATGACAGACTCACCCATACACAGTATGCGGTCATGTGGCAACAATCATAACACAGACAGTCATGTGACTGGTGGAAAGCACTTTTCACTTAATAGACTGGAGTCTGGAGGGCATTTTCAGTATACGGAAATGCCTGTGGTGCCAGGGTCCAGCGGTGCCAGTTAGTCATTGTTCCACGTGTCAGTGTTGAAAGTAGACCTGTTGGTGACGTTTATGGCTCAGTTGCTCAAATCAAGTTCCAAGGTAGGCTTATTGGATCCGAGTAACCTGCAGTTATATAAGTTTGTATGATTTGAATGACCACAATACAATGGCTTGGGCTGTTTTGGTGGTATTAGGTTGTCTCTGGTCATTGTTATTTTCTTTTTGAGCACTGTGGTTATTGTTGCCTGCGACATGGTTAAACTGTTGTCTGCAATTAATGAGTTATTGTTGTCTGTTGTGGCTTGTCACTTACTGTTGCCTTGGTCTGGTGTTTGTTTTTTGGTTCATGTTTCCTTCGTCTGTGGTTCTAGAACTTTGTCCCTGTCTCAACTCTGTACGGTTCTTATTAATAAATAGGATACGTTCTCTTTGTGGTTCTTGTTTTATGCTTTTTGTCTGCAGTAATTCTTGTTCTTCATCTCTTGGCAAACTGTTTTATGATTACATATTTTTCTGTATGTGTTAGTTCTTCTAATCTATATAACTATCTAGACACGGTATATGTTTTGTCGTTTAAGTAGTCAGTTTTGAACAGCCTTATACTATTTTATTGCCTATTTTATTGGCTGCTGGCTAGATTTAGGTTTAGCCTCCTGTTTCATGATAACGGTTGGTCAGTCTTTTTGTATAAAAACTATAAACAAATCGTTTTATCAGATCAGTCAAAAATAGTTTGACAAAGACCTAAATATAGAGCCGTGACAGCAAGGTATATTGAATGGATGATATCATCAGTCATGGAGATGAAAGACGGCTACTCTATAACTGGTGGGAGTAAATACTATTGTTTGGTTACGCTAAAGTGTTAAAACAATTTGGACATATATTAGGCCCACAAACTGTGCTCACTGGCAGTGCCTGTAAAATACCACTCAGCATAATTATATGGGTCAGAATACAGTACTGGTACACCCATTTATTATATTTTATTTGGATTGGATCAAGGTAAAATTATGTATATTGTCACATTATGTTACACTAATGGAGCACAGTCGGCCTAGTTTCCTATCTAGGGGTTCTTTGCCCAGTTTGCACTGCCCCCAATGGCCCTAAATGAGGCCATCACTTGTCGTTTCAGTTTGTTCCCTGTGTATGTTGAGAGATAGGGGTATTTTGTATTAATATTCATTGTAACACAGGTGTTAGTTAATACTTTCCTGGATCTTTATGTTATAATCAAGACATATACCTATCCTTGTGATTTCAAATTGCACTTTGTGATTTTAATTTATCCATCTTCCAAACATCGTAGGTATACTCCAAGAATAATAATTATGAATTGTTGCTATGAACATAGCAACAATGTAATAATGTTCATTATCCAGTGTTCCCCTCAAACGCACACGTTTTTGGTGGCATGATATCTGTTACTTGGTTGCCTTGAGGGATGGGGTCGAGTCTAAGACAGGAGGTGGAGCTGGGGGGGGGGGGGGGCTCAGTGCACTGTGTGATTATTGTAATCCAAGACGTGTTATGGTATAAACACAGAGCAGCCTGTCTGGTACACACTAGGCAGCCATCCAACTTTCCACGCTCAGGGTTTCAGACTTTCCTAGTGCATTGTTGGCCTTTCCCAACACAGTGTTTAATGTCAGATTATGTCCCCTGCTGACAAAAGTGGTTGCTAAAATCTGCCGTCTGTTTATGATTAAAGTCAACCAAGCAAACACATATGAACGGATTATAGATTACAGAAACTATGATTAATGCGATGCTGTGAAGGGGTCGTGCGTGAACAAATAACAATCAGTACAAGCTCATTAACCGCGGCTTGTTAAATTCTCAAAAAAACATGTTTAATCTAAATAGGGCAACCAGTGCATTGTTCAAAACTGACCAATGTGCACATTGTTGAGATAATCTAGTCAGGTGATTAATGATTCATGGTCAGGTAATTAAACACATGGATGATTTATCAATTAATACTGACATTGTTGCTGACAACTGCAGCTGGCTGTTTGCAGCAGACTCCAGCAAGACAAGAGTGTGTGGGGGTGGTGTGGGTGGATGGATGGTGGGTGGTGTGTGTATGGTGGCATTAATATTAATTCCAGGATGAGTTGTTTGATAAAGTTCTGCAGCTTTCTGATTACAGATTAGTGTGTGGGGTATTCATTTCCAAACTCAACACCACTTGTACAGTTAATTTTATCTTATGAACACTTAAACATCAGACCTGTTTGGGCCAAATTAAGTCAATAAAAGAGTATATTGATCATTTTGGAGATAAGATAAAAAGTTGAGGTGAGGTAAGAGTTATAGATGATTGTAATAGTGATCATGAGTCTTGCCACTGTCAGACTTCCTGTCGTGACAGTGGACTAGTTGCATTATGACCACCATTACGGACTTGTTTAAAGGGATTTTTTAAATGTTAAACACTAAGGAACGCAATGTTTAATTAATCGTGTTGTTACCATTCTATCATGTAATGTTACGCGTACATTTTGTTAAACATTTATTTGATTAATCAATTATAACTCTGACAACATATCAAAGAAATAACTCTGTGTGTGCAGAGTGTCTAGCGTGGGCTCTGCCTATACTATAGATCTACAGAGAATTCAGTTTTATCCAACAAATTCACTGTGTTTAAAGTCAATGGTCATTGCATGTTTCAGTGCACATTCATGAATATTAATTTCATTAAAACCAAGTTGCATAATTAACGTGGCAGTGAGCTCAGTGATTCACATAAACACAGTTGTGTATGAGCTTGTTGTGCAGATAACACCCAAGTTAGGCACTGATTTGCAAGACACAAGTAACAGTACAATGTTAAATTATCGTGTTTGATACAGCACACCATATAAGCTTAAGCAGAATTCCTTAGTATGAGTCAATTCTTTAAAGGTTCAGCTGCAAGGTATGCGTAGGTGGTTTACCAGCCTGCCTGCAGTGCACCGACTGTACCACCAGCGTAGGTGTTCTTATGGTTCCATGCACCACAAAAACAGATTGAGTTTTTAATGGCGACCTATGCTTGGTTGTTTCTGCCAAAGTGTTTGAAGTTACACATTATTTCTAGGCTGATGATTTAATTGTTTACAAGTTATAAATATTCCACTACAGTCATCAGGTCTTATGATTTCCCCTCCGCTGTGAGTCACAACCATCAGCTCATTTCACCCCACAGGTTATACACCCCAGTGGTTATACACCCCAGAGGTTATACACCCCAGATGTTATACAAGTTTACATAGTAGGAGATAAGAGACAGTGTGATAGCTGCACAGCCTCAGTGGTTCTTTGAAGTTGGTTCTCTTGCTAACTCTCCTTTTCATATGTATGTCTGGGGTATGGATTTAGTAGATGCCTGCACACTACCGGTGCTAGGTATACACCAGTAATGTGAGCAGTAATCTGATGTTGTCAATATTGACTCAACTGTCCAGGAAACACCAGTAGACACTAAGTAATGGTAAAATCTGGCCAGATATGGTTAATGTTGCATTCCAGGCACCATGTGTGTACTGTGAATATGCCGTTCATGGCACAGTTCCGTCTGCAGGTAGGAGGTCTTTAATATTTTTTTAGGTAATTTTTGGTACATTTTTATGCATACCTTGTGTTATAAGTAGTATCAATATTTCTGATAAAAATGTCAATAATTGCTTCAAATGTAATATAGTAATATGTTACATTTGACATGTAATAATAATTATAATAGGAAGGAAACTAAGTATGGTATGTAACATATTACACTGCAATGATATGTAATTAACCTGGTAGTTAGCTGTGATGTTATAATAACTCAGTATCTGGGCCACTAAAATATCAATACGTTGGTTATAGATTTGTACTGGGTGGATGGGGGGGATACACAAGGTCATTCAGAGGGTTTAAGGGTGAATGCCCCCTGTCTCTGATGTATCCCTGGCCTTGAGGGTTAGACAGGCAGTAAACACGGGTGTTTGACCCGTGGGCACTGGGAGCCTCTGGGTAGGCCTGAGCAGCTGACCTGGCTGCAGGCATGGGCCATGGGCAGACAGGCAAGGATAAGGTCACTGGGGTCACTCCAGTGCATCTGTACCTAGTCCCACCCGTGGTAACCCAGTTCACGGCATTTGTGGATGGTGGAAGTTCCCGGTTACACCTGTTTACAGCAGTACAGGAGCTGGTTCTGGGTAGGTGTGAATTGTTCCAGTTGCTTGAGTGTAGACTGTAGATCACCACACATTGTAGCCAGAGATAATGTTAGTTCAGTGTGTGAATACGATGTCTTTGTTTTGCACTTAATAGAAGGGCGAGACGTTAGACTGTCTGCCTGTCTAGCTTTCATCTAGTCAACTAGTCTCGGGTTAATGGTTAATGTCTGACTTTGAACCCTGCTCCCAGACTGTGTTGGGCTGTGGGACTGCCATTCCGTTCATCCCAAAGTTAGTCCCAACACAGTAAAAACACATTTACCATTAACAGTGTGATTATAAGATAATGCAGACTAAGTCATTGTTGTGATAACTTTAGTGATGTTTATATAGCCAGGGCTTTATTGTGGAGAGGTGAGAGACTGTTTTGTCTGAGGCATGGAATTGAACTACTACAAGGCCAAGGGGGCAAGCAGTCAGTTCCGCATTAGTAAGCAGCTTGTGAACTGTGAACACAAGGGTAGTTAGTGGTGTGAACAGGGCGTACTCAGTGAAATGGGTGATTAAGTAGTGGGTAATTATGAGATGGCTGTATATTTGTTGATGTGGTCAGTACTGAAGTAAAGATCTGGGGCAAAGTAGCTCAGATGAGATATGGATGTAACCCCAATGTATAACCCCTCATGGACATAACACCTAATCAATGACATACACACATAACCCATCATGGACATAACACCTAATCAATGACATACACACATAACCCATCATGGACATAACACCTTATGAATGACATACACACATAACCCATTATGGACATAACACCTAATCAATGACATACACACATAACCCATTATGGACACAACACCTAATCAATGACATACACACATAACCCATTATGGACATAACACCTTATGAATGACATACACACATAACCCATTATGGACATAACACCTAATCAATGACATACACACATAACCCATCATGGACATAACACCTAATCAATGACATACACACATAACCCATCATGGACATAACACCTTATGAATGACATACACACATAACCCATTATGGACATAACACCTAATCAATGACATACACACATAACCCATTATGGACATAACACCTAATCAATGACATACACACATAACCCATTATGGACATAACACCTTATGAATGACATACACACATAACCCATTATGGACATAACACCTAATCAATGACATACACACATAACCCATTATGGACATAACACCTAATCAATGACATACACACATAACCCATTATGGACATAACACCTTATGAATGACATACACACATAACCCATCATGGACATAACACCTAATCAATGACATACACACATAACCCATCATGGACATAACACCTTATGAATGACATACACACATAACCCATTATGGACATAACACCTAATCAATGACATACACACATAACCCATTATGGACATAACACCTTATGAATGACATACACACATAACCCATTATGGACATAACACCTAATCAATGACATACACACATAACCCATTATGGACATAACACCTAATCAATGACATACACACATAACCCATTATGGACATAACACCTTATGAATGACATACACACATAACCCATCATGGACATAACACCTTATCAATGACATACACACATAACCCATCATGGACATAACACATTATGAATGACATACACACATAACCCATCATGGACATAACACCTTATGAATGACATACACACATAACCCACCATGGACATAACACCTAATCAATGACATACACACATAACCCATCATGGACATAACACCTTATGAATGACATACACACATAACCCATCATGGATATAACACCTTATCAATGACATACACACATAACCCATCATGGACATAACACCTTATGAATGACATACACACATAACCCATCATGGACATAACACCTTATGAATGACATACACACATAACCCATTATGGACATAACACCTAATCAATGACATACACACATAACCCATTATGGACATAACACCTAATCAATGACATACACACATAACCCATTATGGACATAACACCTTATGAATGACATACATACATAACCCATCATGGACATAACACCTTATCAATGACATACACACATAACCCATTATGGACATAACACCTTATGAATGACATACACACATAACCCATCATGGACATAACACCTTATTAATGACATACACACATAACCCTTCATGGACATAACACCTTATCAATGACATACACACATAACCCATTATGGACATAACACCTTATGAATGACATACACACATAACCCATCATGGACATAACACCTTATTAATGACATACACACATAACCCATCATGGACATAACACCTTATCAATGACATACACACTCACATAACCCATCATGAACATAACACCTTTAAGGCAGGTCTGGGGTAACATGGAACCAATACAAAAATGATTCGAAAATAAGCAGATGTGAGTTGTGTGACCCGTTGAGACTCCTTAATCCCTACTTAAGGCAGCCTTCAGTGGCCCCATTCTGGTAGTGAGTGAGGTGTTTGTTGTTGTGTGTTCTTGTTACCTGTGTAAAACACCTGCCATTTGTGAGTCACTGTGCCAAACATACACAGTGACTTTGTGGCAAATTCTATTCCATTTATATATATATATAAATGGAATAGAGTGGGACTCTGGAAACACCCTTACCCTCTTCAGACTATCGTCAAACACAATATATTTATATACATGTCATGTATATGTATGTATATATATATATATATATAATATATAAATGGAATAGACATATATATATTAAATATATATATTACATATATATATATACGGTGTATATATATATATATATATATATATATATATATATATATATATATATATATATATATGTCTATTCCATTTATATATATATATATATATATATATATATATATATATATATAGATACATATATTGTGATTGACAATAGTCTCAATGCGGTGAGGGTGTTTCCAGAGTCCCACTCTTACGCAGCCTGACTGTAGGAGTTTACTTGGCATATAAATGTCTTCTTGTGCCATTCGTGAAAACAAAAAATATGAGGACAATTGATGTTGTCTCAAAGTGTCTGCCTCTGCACTGTCGGTAATCTCCTGCATCCATTCTTATCAAGTGGCCTGTCCACATCACCCATCTTCTCAGTATTCCTATAAAGCCACACAGCCTCCTAAGTCCTAATCTCTTCCCTCAGTGCATTCAGACACCTTCTCTTCATCCTCTCGTTTTGTCACTGTCATTGTTCAACTGCCTCCACAGCTTGACTCTTGTTTTGAAACTGTAATTGTACGGATTCTTAGGCCTGACCTCCTCAGGCATGTATCTGAGATCTGGCTTAGTACATTCCAGAAAGGACTTTATCAGTACTGTCGAGGTGGATGATCGCCATTGATGGTGTGATTGGTGTCAACATAAACGTTAGTGAGTGTCAGCGTGCTTCAGATAGTTGATAACATGTATCTCTTACACAAACAGGCTCTTGTGTTCTCTCTCATGGAGTCAAGTGTTGTTTCATAGCCAGGCAACACAGAGGGGGGTAGTGATTAGCTTGTTATTAGATACAGAGCAGCCTTGTCAGGTTTTATAAAGAGTAACATTAATCGCTTTACCCTTGTGTCCCAAGATCAGCTTGTTGGTTGGATAGCAAATGATTACTATGATTACGTACTGTTACAGGCTTTTCATTTTAATCTAGCTTGTGCTGATCATTTATTTTCTGAAGTTGTGAAATATTTCAAGGTAAACTGAATGTTAAATCCACAGTGAAACCCTGTGATAAAAATATCACCAGCAGCAACAACAACAAATGTGTCAGTAAGTACTAACTCAAGTAACCGTCCTTTGAATTAGTTCAGTGCATCACTAGTCTCCCCTGACACCCAGGAGGAGATGCTGCTACTTAGCCCCCAAAGTTGGCGTGTAGATCCTATGCCTTTAGACTGCTCATCTATTTATATATTCCATTGTGGCCTGTGTGGTGTTAATTGGTAGGGCATTGTTTCAGGGTGTTGTACTGGGATCCCTGAGGGCCCAGTGGTTACCTTTGAGACAGGCTGACAGGTGTGTGGATGACAGGTGTGTGGATGACAGGTGTGTGGATGACAGGTGTGTGGATGACAGGTGTGTGGATGACAGGTGTGTGGATGACAGGTGTGTGGATGACAGGTGTGTGGATGACAGGTGTGTGGATGACGTGTATCTCTGGATCTTTGTTTTTTGGGCCCATGTTCACCTGTTAGTGAGGTGAACCCTTGCCATATTGATGAGCCAATGTATCTGATTAAATAGCCATGAAAGAGAACAAAACAGATCTGAGGCCTCACAAACATACACCTGACCATATTACAATGTACATGTATAATTTAAGAGGATCCTAAATATCAATGACATAGCCTGTTGTCTGTGACATGTCACGAAGGTGGGACTAAGTTGGGGTGACCTATGACACTAATTAGAAGCATAATGCTCTCATAATCATACATTATACAAGTACTATTTTAGTTAGTGCTCTATATATAATAATTTGCATCATACATTCAAAGCAGACATATTATATTAAAATTAAAATACACATTTGTTTTATAATTAAAGCATCAAAATGTAAAATACAGGATGTATTTCAACAAATTTAAGACTGTCTAGTATTTAAAATCCTCTGCATGAATATTATAAACAGGATTAAAAATGCATAAAAAAATTGCCCTTTTGACAATGTTATTAAAGCAGTTCGGAGTATTCTTGTCTAAATAGCAACATCTTAACTTGAGAGATCCCTTAACTTTGAAGTGGTGATCTTGCAAGTGTTTCTGAGACTTGCTGGCGTATTGATTCAGACCTGCTGATGTTGAGACAAGCGGATGTCGGGTGCTGTGAGTGCACATGCACCTATGTGTTGTGAGTGAATGGTGGAGGCTGGTTGGTGGAGGTCACAGGCTGGCGGGGTCACTCAGGCAGAAAGCAGGTGTCTCGTGAAATATTACACAATTATATAGGAATCTCTGGCATTCTTGGAGTCTGTTGGTGTCTTTGTATGTCTTTGCACATGGATACATTGACACACTGCACCCACACATGCGTGCACACACACACACACACACACACACACACACACACACACACACACATGCACACACACACACACACACACACACACACACACACACACACACACACACACACACACACATAAATGTGTGTGTGTGAGGGGGAGGTGTGTGTTTGTACGTATGTATGTTTGTGTGTTTGCATTTGTGCGCGTGCGTGTGTCTGTTTGCAGTATTTGTGTGCTTACTATGTCTTACTATGAGCCTGATTGTTGATCACATTGTGTTGTTATATATATATATATATATATATATATATATATATATAGAAAACATTGAATTGCGGCACAACCCACATTTGTATGAAGTCATTGCGCCCCACCCACAGGCTATTCCCAGTGTTACATAGAGGCAGTTTTTTGAGGGGTAAAAACCTTAAATACCTCGCAGCAAGGGTTGTTCAGTATTACGTCAGCGCCAGTGGGTGAGTGGAAACCACACACTTCCCTCTGTGTGACTGGGTTAGTCATCTTGGCCCTTTTAACTCACATTTCACGCGCTGTTGTTGATGTGTACCCTGGGTAATGAAGCGTGGGTAGATCTATGTTAGTTGGGTTAGTTGCCCCATACTGAGTAATGAGCCAGTTTGCTCCTGCTACCTTTGTTCTGGGGCACCGTTGACGTTGTCATGGTAAGACTGTCTGTGTCATAGACCTCTGTGGTCTGTGTGCCTTTCACCAAAGCAGTGTGTGCGACGCTGTACTGTGCTTGTGTTTTACTGCAACTCGAGCTGGTGTCAATGTGTATATGGGAGTGAGGGTCCAAGGTTCCCAGGTAGTCTTTCAAATAAGTTAAATAGATAGCTCCAGAGACTGCTATACATTGTGTTAATTAGTTTTTGTCATTCTTCTGCACTAATTTATAAAGCACTGTTGCATTTAGGAAGCATGTGTTAGGGCAGTAAGAAGCAGTTGATAACTTGAAATGTTACTGATTTAAATGGAGGTTTTCAATACATTTTTATGTAAAATTTATGTTGTACAGTATTAACTAAAACATGTACATCTTCTAAGTTCTAACCCACTAACTGGACAGCTATGTTTTAACTACACCTTTAATTTGAAGGTCACACTGCCATAAATGTTATAAATTAACAATTTTCGCACGATCCATTTCAATGTCAACAAAATATTTGTTAACACATTTACATTTACATGTTATAATAGTTTATACAGTAAAATTATTGTATAATGAAAATTAATGAAAAAAATCCATTTAATCAGATACGTATGCAGACAAGACAATAATCAAGAGTTTCCAGGCCACACATGATACTGATGTGTGTATTTGGGGTGGTTGCCCCATACTGAGTAATGAGCCAGTTTGCCTCTGCTACCTTTGTTCTGGGGCACAGTTGACGTTGTCATGGTAAGACTGTCTGACGTAATACTGAACAACCATGCTGGACTCAAGATTCATATACGATTTGGGCCAATGTTTTGTGTCATTTATTAATATGCATACACATTAATTAGCTATGCATTGATTATGCTGTTATAGACACATACATATTTATTAGGTACACACATATTTATTAGGTACACACTACACACTTGTGAGTAATGTGAGTGAGTGTACATAGGCACATCACGGACAACTGATCCTGTCTGTGAGGTGTCAAGAGGTGGCCATCAAAGTAGCATTGCCCTATATGTACCCACGCACAGACATTGTCTGTGGGCGGACGGAGGGGTTGTATGCAGGGGCTGAGACGTAGACAGTGAGCCTGTCTTGTCACCCCCACCCCCAGATCACATGCGGTTTACCCATACACCTCTGTCTTCTTCCTGTACATGTATAGAGAGTGGGTTGTGTTCTGTGTGGCCACTTGTATAGGAGCCACTACTGAAGGTGGTGGTGTTTGTTCTGCCTCAGTGGCCTGTTGTAGTCACTAAGTCAGTGGTAGTCAGTGGCAACACGTAGAGTCATCTTATGTGTCATTCAGCCTGCTGGATTCTGTCATGGTAAGGTATACTTCTGTTGACATGTTGACTTGAGACCGAGTGAAGTGTAACCCTAGGCCAAGCGCTCCATCTATGACAAACTTAGGAGTGGTTTATGTTCTAGATTGTCCTTGTGTTTAGTAGTGACTCTGTTACAGGGTTTTATTTCCCGAGTGATATATTTGACGGCCGCTCATAGTACTAAAACTGTAGTGTAGACAGTTTAGACACCAAGCAATGTGTCTCTTCCAAAATTCGTTGTCAGTTGATAGTCTGTAGTAGACCACTCCAGGTGTTGCTGTTTGTTTGATTTGGATTGAGTTCTAGGTGGGGTCTTCCGACCGTAGACATTCTGTAGAGGGAGGAAGCCCCTCCCTAGATTCCCACTTGGTTGTTGTTTCCCAGTTTCCTGCCCATAAATGACCCGCCAGCCTTGTGTGTCAGTCTGGCCGTGAAGCTCTTTAAAGGAAAGGTACCAGCGCCTTGTATTTTATTGTGTGTTTGTTATAATGATGGTCTTAATACATATATCTGCAACATGTACTGCCTGTTGAATTGCATTTAATAAGCCTGAAATAGAAATAGTGTTTGTGATTTGAATTTTTATTCCATGAAATGTAAACAACTCTATTGGCAATATGACACATGCTGCATCATTTATCTTGAATGGTGTACAGTGATGGTGGTCCTTGTGTCCATGTACATTCAACACAATCAATTCAGTGAGTGCCTTTTAATGTTTACCTCCCCGGATGTTTTATGGTAATGAATAAAGAACTTCCCATGTGTACATGTCAGAAACAAAATAGTGTTCATTAAAACACATTTTGGCAGCCGGTGTGGTAAGTTATAATAGGCTATAGTTTCTCGTGTATTTAAAATTGACTCTTGGTTGCCATGGTTTAAAGATGTGTTGATTAACCTTGGCAGGCTGTGGGTGCATGTGTACTGGAGCCGTGGTTATACATAGTGGAATCTGGTGATGTCATGACTACTGTACTGCTGATGTCATGACTACTGTACTGGTGATGTCATGACTACTGTACTGGTGATGTCATGACTACTGTACTGGTGATGTCATGACTACTGTACTGCTGATGTCATGACTACTGTACTGGTGATGTCATGACTACTGTACTGGTGATGTCATGACTACTGTACTGGTGATGTCATGACTACTGTACTGCTGATGTCATGACTACTGTACTGCTGATGTCATGACTACTGTGTTGACTACGCTGTTGACTGTTGTGATGTAATATGGATTTTAAAATATACCCAGCAAGATAGACTTAATGTATTCATCAAATTGACAGTCAGTTGGTCACAACGTAATATTGTTTGTGGGTTGATTAATTTATACATATTTCCACCTAACTCTAGCACCTATACACCAAGCCATTTATAAATCTACCTTGTTCCCCTAAAGGTTGCAGTTCACAGGTAATTGTATTAACCAAGTTAGAACTAATTTCATCTGCACAGCTAGACAGAATGTGACAATATGACACTAAATACATAAATAAAATGACACTAATCACTCAAAATATATTAGCTATGAAAATTGGCAGAAATCAATCTTTTCTTGCCTTTTACTATAATGAAACAAGTATAACAGTATTCTTCACTAATGCGAACCAGAAAACCACCTATGTAATAACAGGCACTTGCACTGAGTTGGCAGCAGACAATGCTGCCATGATGCACTTCAAAACCATCTCGCTCTGAAAGAAACCAGTGATCTTTAGTCAGAAAAAACATGAAGTTGTCAAACAAGTCAGGTGCATGCCTGGTCGACACAGGGGGTTCTGGTGAAGGGGTGGGGCGGTTTGAGAGCCTCTTTCTTCCCACCAACCTGTTATAAACTTTTTAGACCAGGAATAGGTGTTCTCATTCTTTGCCAGGTGTTTTCACTTCAGCAGTTGGTGTCACCCTGGTCATATATATATAGCGTTGATCAATTCTCCAGACAGTGGCACGGTTGTGGTGATGTCAGCTGTGAAACTGAGAGGCTATTTAAAAAGATGAATTTAGAGTTATTTCTGGGTGTCAAGCACTGCTCTAACCAGACATCATTTTTCATACTGACTGCTTTGATAAAAGTCACGTTTGTTTGTGTACAATGTCTGTGTGTGACTTTGTGTACCTGTTTGTTTATGTACCTGTTTGTCCATGTACATGTTTGTCCATGTATGTGTTTGTCCATGTATGTGTTTGTTCATGTACATGTTTGTTCATGTACGTGTTTGTTCATGTATGCGTTTGTTCATGTACGCATTTGTTCATGTATGTGTTTGTTCATGTACATGTTTGTGGGGGTGTGTACATGTTCATATTTGTTCACGTACCTGTGAATGTGACAATGCCTCATTCAATGGGAGTCATAAACAGGGCTGGTAGAAATGTAAAAAGGCTGTGCTATTGTAGTCATTTTGTAGATGTTTATACGTTCTATGACACCGAACAATGGAAACATTTCTCCGCTTGAGTCTGAGGGAAGCGTTTTTGTAGCTAGTTTAATTTACTGACATAGACGGCCTGTTGTATGAGTAAGTGACTGTCTGACTGCCCCAACTCCAGAGCTATCACTGAGATGTTTTATGCCCAGAGCACTGGTAATGTATGTGGGCATTGTCAGGGATGGTAGACTTACTGGGTTTCTTAAACCTTGCAGTATCTCACTTTCTCTCTGTGCTAGTACAGGAGTGTATTTGTGTCTGAGATGGTGATGCTGTCGCTCTCTAATTTGCCCGTCGAATGTTTACATTCTTGCAAGTTGCAACCAATCATCATATTTTTAACAGCAACATGCACATTTATACATTATTAGTAACGTAATATTATTATTTAGCAATGTGATTGAAGAGTGAAATATTCGGTTTTCTTTTAATAAAATTAGAAGTGTTACTCGCAATGAACCAGAGAGTATTTAGTAACCATGGTTGTAGATCGTTCAGTGTGCCCTATCATTAGTCACAGTCTATAGCAGTGATCAAGTCTTTGCCATTGATCTGTAAACACTACAATCAGAAGACCAATACACTGCACATGTTTATGCTTATCTGAAAGGCGAATTGCGCAAGGCCAACATGACACGTCAACCTTGAGTAGGCACGAGTACAAGTGTACCCAATACTACCCGTAGGCACTGTTTGTGTTTTATGAAAACATTACGTGGGCGGCTGTGTGTTTTCACAACTAATGTGTATTGGTGTCGATGATTGATGTGTTAATTGGCCGCAGGTGTTTGTCATGAGTCTTGGCAGGGCAGTTGCCTGCAATCTCTACAGCAGCTCATTCATTATGTAATTTATATCCCGGACAGTTGTTATGTAGATGTGAATGTCGTTGTTATGTACTCATGTAATTGTGTACATTTGTTTCTTAGCAACACAGTATTTACGTCTGTGTTTGTTTAAGGCCCGGTCTCGTTTGATTCCATGTTCGGGTTCGTCCGGTTGGTTTAGACCCTGAGTAGGACTGTCGATGTATCGTTGTGTTTGCGTTATTTAAAAACCTTTGACCCGTATCATATATGCGTGAATATATCAATGGGCATGCTGTCCCAAAAATGGCCCAGAACATACCCAATTGTCTGATGGTAGAAGCTGTTGGGGACGACTGTATATAGTCGTCAAATAAAATATTTGACTTAGGGAGTAAATGTGTAACAAAACCGCGGACCTCCTTCGTTACCCCAGGTGTAGAAATAACTCCAAAATAACTCCATAATTTCTGGTAGTCAGCAGGACTACTTAGTTGGGAAATCTGATAGTCCTCAGATATATGTGGAAGTCATGTGGCCCATTTTAAGCAAAATAACATGACAAACACAAAATTTGAAATATATTCCCCAATTTTTTGGTAGTCCATGGGACTACTGCTGTCATTATCTTTGGTAGTCCGATCAAGTTTCTGGTAGTCCTCACCTCTATTTGTACCCGTGAACCCACCAGTTGAACGAGTCCACCGTGCTCGCTAACACTCGAGTGACATTACGTGACTAGTCCTGAGTCGTGACCTGTAACGGGAGAAGAAGAACTAATCCATATTTATATTGATTATGACTAATTGATTGTGTGATGCAATGCATTTTCCCCGACCTGCCCACCGCGTACTGTGTCTACTGAGTCCCGTCAGTCATGTCGGTTCACTCTGTTTGGTCTTGTTGTATTTTGTTTCTAATTTCCATTTTCCCCGAGTCAGATTTCAGGATGTTTGAAAGTGAGTGCATATTTCTCTGGTTTCATCTCGCCATGTTTTATTCAGGATATTTCCTCTGTGGGTTTTATTTCATCCCGTGAATTTATGCTGGCATGAACTGAACCTGTCTGTACACAGGGTTATGATATAGCTGTCAATATTATTGTCCTCGTCGTTAGTGATAAATGAATCATAATTAAAATAAAACCATAGAATTTCCTGGTACATGATTTACTCATAAAGAGATTACAATTTTCCAAAGAATTGCTTTATTCTTGGACGAGGCATTCGTTTCAAAATTGGAATTGGAATATGTTTATTAAAAAATGTTAAGACTATTTGCATACAACTAGATAAACAATTGTCATGATTGTTCCATTAAAACAATGTCATGAAACAATTTTAGCCAAACTGAAACAATTACCCAGGTATTTATTTAAATCTCTGCAAACATGCCGGAAAGATTAACCTCGCAAGTGGTGACATTCAAGTGTTATTGTTTCACGAAATGTGTGTGATGGTATTTACAGCTGACCAATATTTTGACCAGCCTGTGTCCGAGACTGGCCTTGGTGCAGCTGATGGTGTATAAATAGGGCCAGTGGCTGAACTCAGCACTCAGCTGTGTAGATAACCCAGGTGTTTGTCCATCAGTGCACTTGTACTGTACAATCAGCTTGTCGATACATTATCTTCCCCGTGCTAGCAGGGTGTGGTCGCGTGAATGTGTCGAAAAGCTATGAGTTGAGGTACCAGAATAGGTAGAAATATCCGGCTGGAAGATTAACAGGTTTGTGTGGCGGGTTGATTAGTATTTCTGGACTGAGAAAAAACTGTCATGATACTGATGTGTTGATGAGTGGATTTGTGTGTATTGCATGATAATGTACAAATTAAACCAGTTATAAATTTTTGATAGATTTCCAAAAGATTTAAATTACCCTAAATCTACAGTGTAAACCTTTGCCTCTTGTCAGGGAGGTGTCATCAGTACATGACTACATTTGACATCAGGACAGTCTGGTCAGATGACAATATATAAACATTTAACATGTTTCAGTTTCCCGTGGTGGACTTTGATAACTTTCTGTCCTTCATTGTTCCCTTGATGTGTTCTGTTTGTCAGTGTCAACATCATCTAAGAACTCTGATAAGGAAACTGTGATAGATAATTCTAATCTGCATGTATATATCCAGTAAAAAAACGAACTATCCCGACAACTGTGCGTGTTTGTGTTGCAGACATGCCCTGCGCCGGCTGCGTGTTTCACCTGAACCACCCACCCGATGCATAGACGACAGCGAACCACGACCACACGTCCGCGACCACGACCACACGACCGCAACCACAGGGCATGTGACCCCTCGACCCGGCCCGCGTCTTGATGGGTATCGTGCACAGCTGCTGCCTGCCGCGCCATGACAACCCGAACATGTGTCATGAGAACCACACGAGCACGCCGAAGACGAACGGCCTGCACCACCGCAACCTCAGCGCCGTCTTCCACGTCAAGGACGACGACACGTCGTGTGCCGCGAACCAGCTCGACGTCAACAGCGCCACGGAGGAGGAGTTGATGACGCTGCCGGGCATAAACCGCGACACGGCGCGTAACATCGTCGAGCACCGCCGCCAGATCGGCATGTTCAAGAAGGTCGAAGACCTCGCCCTCGTCTCAGGGGTGGGCGCGACGAAGTTGATGAATATGCGGGACGAGATCTGCGTTCGCCGACCACCAGGTGGCGCCGGGGGTGGGGGGTCGCCCGATAGCAGTCTCAACGACTTCTCCATACAGGATAACGTCAGTCGATCGTCGAAACAGAGCCAGTCACGGGTAGGGGGCGCCACTGTGGTAATCAACGTGAACGCCGACAATGTCTTCCAGTTAATGCGGGTGCCCGGCTTATCGCAGTCGCTCGCCGAGAACATCGTCATGTATCGCGATCGTAAGGGGCCGTTTAAGCGGCTCGACGACATGATCAGAGTGAAAGGGATCAGCGTCGGAATCCTGAGCGCGATTCGTCCGTATCTAGTCCTTGACGTTGAGCAGAACAATCACACACAGAGCACGCCATATGCTAAACAGAGCACGCCGTATGCTAAACAGACAGTAACCAAACAGACCACGCCATATGCAAATACAAATGGGCATATATCAAACTTAGTCACCACCGATTCAGCTGTATTCAGTCTGACACGTTCGTTGTTGCAGCAGAAGAGCCAAATAGACAACACAGAGGCTGAACTTATGCATATTGGTGGCCCACTCTCGCAGAAGTCGTGTCGGACTGAAAAGTCGCCGTATGTGTTCCATCGGGAGAGTCACGCCATCATCAGAATCGCCACCTGGAATCTCGAAAAGTTCTCTTCCGACAAGGTCATGAACCCTGGAATTCGCGAGGTCATGTGCATGACGTTGTTTGAAAACGGGTGAGTGAATTTCAGTTGTGTTCTGCACAGTTGATAAAATAATAATATTAATAAATGCCGTATTTGTATATATCTAGCAATAAAACCATTCAGAGGCGCATTACACTTTACATGAATATACAGATTTCCTAAAAAAATTAAATAGAGATGTAGTTGTAAAATAAAATAAAAAATTCAATATAAATAAATAATATTAATCTTAATAATACTAACATACTCATACTGATAAAGAGTAGTTAATTATATTATAATGTGAAAAATAAATAAATATTAAAATAGTTGATAAATAATAAATATTAAAAATAGTAGATATTAAAACTAACTAATAGTTAAATATAGTACAATAAAAAAATAAAAAATAAAAAATAGTTGATAAATAATACATATTAAAAATGTTCGGATATTAAGATTGTTCTTTTAAAGTGAAAATGCTCTTTTAAACAGACGTGTCTTCAGTTGCGTCGGAGTGAGGCTGAGTGAGTGATGTCATCCGAAAATATCAATATCTACCAGATTCAACTGATGAAAACATATTACCCATTACCCTCATTTTTATATCCACTGTAACAGACATCAGTCAATGCTGGCAGGTACCGGCTGTGATTTTGGGAGCCTTTCTGAGTGGCTTAAATTGAAAACCAACACCTTATATTGGCGTGACAGTGGTGCTGGGTGGAGGTTTAAAGTGCTACACTACCCCAAATATTCTGCCCCTCACAAAATTGTAAGCAGTACGATTTCTCAAAACAATACTAAGTATTTCACATAATTTATACACAGGAGCGGTGGTCGCGCGGTAGAGCACCGGACCATGAATCGAAGGGACGGTGGTTCAATCCCACCTACCGCCGTTGCAAAACTTAGACAATTTCGTTCACCCCACATTTGTCTGTGTCTTTCGGAAGAGACACTAAAAGCCGGTGGTCCCTTCTATCTGGTGTCTATGCCAGGGGAAGTAAAAGATCCCACACAGGGGGTAAATGTGTAACCTGTAGTGGACTCACTAATTGTGGAGAAGAACTCCTGCGTTAGCCCAAGTTTGGGCAACCTAAGAACTTAGAACTAAGACAAATGCAGTTCTGAACAAACAGATCATGAAGTGTGTGCTTCTGAGTCAGCACGCAGTATATATGTAACAGGTTCAGTCGGGTAACTCGAACTTAACATTAAAGTTTATCGTTACTAAAATGTAATGTGATCACAGCACAGTTGATTCAGGTTCTAATTCTGTCAGTCAATTTATACAGACGACCTGATGTTTGTATTGACTGCTGTCCTGATTAGACAGATTTGACACATTTTAATGTGTTTCTTTAATGACATTGTTTCAAAGTGGTAAACTGATGTGAGAGCATATTGGTTTGGAGCATTCCTTCTGCGGCATTGAGTTTGAGCTCTGGACTTGTGTTTTGTTCAGTGTTTTGTCTGTCATCTGGCAAATTTGTGTACAGTTACAAATCAGAAACTATTTGGAGGTGTGTCTGTCGTTTGAATGAGGTACTAAATGCTGACAGCAAGGCATGGTGTTCTGATTTGGAATTTTCCCTGTTTTTGTTGGGTGATTTTTCCATGCATGTTATTATGACATGGGACTGTGTTCTGATGCCTTCAGAACCATGTTAACTGTATTGATTAACAGTTTTGGATCGGCTGTGGTACATGATTTGTCTTTTAACATGTATGTAATATTAATCTTAACTGTACCTGGTACACATACCTGGAGATGATCAAACCAGTAAATTTTGACAAGGCAGACGTTTTGTATATTTGCCTAACGGTGTATATAGGTATGTTTCAGTGAAATCCCCAAGTGACATACATAACAGACTCACTCACCCAGACAGTGTTTGCCCTGTGTAATTAGATACCCCATGTACAGGTACCATAATAGGTACCTCGTTAATGGCAATCATTAGCGGGAATTGTGAACGCCCTGTTGGCTCTTAACACAGGTTGTTTGACACACTCCAAACACTACCATATCTATATCTTTCAACAATTTGCCAAATTTGCTTTGTAATGTAATTCTTGTTTTTCTTAGACTGTAGCTGCTCAGGAAGTCTGTGGGTTTGGTAGTAGTTTTTCAAGTGTGAAACACACACAGTGTTGTTTTATGGCCATTGTGATCAGTCAGGTAGACGTGATTGTAATGTTTATGACACCTGATTTCATTTGTAGAGTGAGGATATTGGCAGTCCAAGATATACAAGATGCCAAGGCGTTGCATTTGGTAAGAATTTTTTCTCTTCTCTCTTTCATTATTGAACTTCTATTAGCAAGCGCACCTTGGGGAATTAAATATTTGATGTAAAATACGTGGAAATTGGCAAGCATGTTTTAGTCATGGATGTGTTGCCCATAATTATAATGATCCATTGATTGGTTGTTAAGAAGAGGTCTTGTTAATGGGCTGGAAAATTGATATGCCAGTCTGTGTGAAGTGTGCATGCATGCATGAGTGCGTGCGTGCACATATCAGGTGTAACTAAATTATTCCATATCATCTCCGTACATGGTTTCCACTTGCTAATTTCAGAATGTTTATTAAAAAATTTCCAATATGAATATACGGGTGCAATTTTTACTTAAAATCCACTAATGGACTACTTAGCTAATTAGCTTAGTAGTTGTTGAAGAAGTAAAAACACATTTGTATATTTAAAAGGTATTCAAATACATGACACAATAAAACGTTTAGTAAAACATTAAATTCACTGTACTATGATTCTTTATCGTTTTATGTAAATTGAATTTTGTCATGATATATAATATAATTATAAAATGCTAATTTATATAACGCATGCCAAAACCAAACCAAATACCAGATGTCTGTTTTTAAATAACATGTTAACATATCCATGTGTGGATCCATGTTTGTATTGAGAATTGTCAACAGGGACTTGTTGCAAAATACTGTGAAATCTCTGATTTTACCCTTCCAAAATAAAGAACCACGTACAGTGTACAGTTAACATTTCTGAAGGTCCTGAATCACAATTGCCTGTTTATCAATAACCTGCCCATAATGGACTCATTATAGACAGTTACTTTATTTAATTTATTTACACATGGAATACAAAGCAGTTGATCTTTATCATACTATAGCCAAGCAATAATGACGAATAGATAAATAATTGAATAACAGTTCAATGATACTGGTTATTGTATGTACACTTTCATATAGTGTCTGTTTCTTGGTAGTTATGTGAGGAACTCAACAACCCAACAATACCAAATGTCTGCAAATGGTCGGGTCATCGAGGTTCGTGGAAGTGTGACGTGTCTCCAGAGTTCTCCACTGAACTGAAGGTAACTCTCCACTTTAACTCTCCACTTTGAGGTGACAAAGTTGTAAAATTATAGCACATTAACAGGGAACAACATATCTAGTATATTATTATACTGCTTGGACACATAACTAAGAACTTGCCTTTACCTTTTTGTCGAGACATGCAGGCAGTTTGACAGTAAGCCAATACTAAAAGCTGTAAAGCCGTTAGATTTCCCCGTTTATGTAGCAGTAATACAGTAATAAATGATTAATGTGTTACTTTGTCCGAGTAACACTCAGGCAAATGTCAACACATCTTGTCCCCAGTCACATGACTTTAAGTTGTGGTTAACTGGTTATATGACAGCAAATGGAGGATGTAGACAGGCTGTGTCTTAGTGATGTTACTTATGTACCGAGTTATTTATTAGATTATTACTTACCTTGGTGGTTTTTATTGATATTTATAATTTCAAATTTCTTGACAACAATTAACGTCCAGTTATAGGATATATTTTGTGTGAATGTTATATATTAACTAATTATGTTTGTTTCAAGAATTTACATTTTTTACGTTCATATTTAAACCGTCTTCATTATCACGTTTCTTATTTACATCTTGGTGCTACTTAATCTATTTCCCTTATGTATTCACAATAACGACACTACTCCTGTCGTCTGCAGTCTGTAGGGATGCTGGGGTTTCTCTATGACACAAGCGAAGGTGTGGAACTCAAGGCGACTGGTCTACTGAACGTGGCTGGTCACGCAGGCTGCCACTGTCTCCGCAGTCCCTTCTATGGCAGGTTCAAGGTAACGTCAACGTTTACTAAAGTGAATGTCTCTTTGTCACAGGCAATATTAAAGGCAATGTTGTGTGCCCCGCATTTTTAATGTAATGTTCTGAATACCAAAGTAAATATAGTACAAAATTATATATAATTATAATAATATATTTTATTTAATATAACGCCACATCCAATTTCAAATTTTTGTGGCGCTTTACATACATTAAAATCCCAAAATACAAAATCATCCCAGAAGAAAAACACATAAATATACTTGTGACATATATAAACAATAAAAAATATATATAAATATAATAACACAAATTATTTAAGCTGAATAAATGTATATAATGTATAATAAATATATAAATAGGTTAAATATAATGGTGAGCTGGGTGCAATTAATAAGCATGAAGTGTTCAAATTCTACACAAAACATTAAATTTGTAAACCCATCTGTTGTCAATATTGCCAAGGCTGGTTGGGTTAGCTGCAATGAAACATACACACGGTTTCCATATAAAACTTTTTGCAATTGAAACCTGATTCACTTATTAATATTGCATATATATTAAATCCCGATAAGGAAACATGAAACTGACAGATTTGGTGTGAAATCACCAAATTTCCTCTCAGCTAAAACTTAAGTCTCTCTTCACATGACATTTCCAGGTGTCCATTACTTGCAGTATAAATTACCCCAGCTGTGTCTGCCGTTGTCTGGTGGCGTGTGTGAGTTAAAAAGCCTCACATTAATTAAACTAAAAACAGTTCCAGGCCCTTCCACCAACTGAGTTCTGAGAAACAGCAATTGTTGTCTGTCACCGGAGAAAAAACCCAAAGTACAATTGTCACATTGTCACCTGCCGAGAGATTACACGGTGCCTGGAGAGGCCGCAGTCATTATCCCGTGGTTCACCGCTAACAGCTCTGGGTCTGGTCGGAGTGCCGTGACTGGTGTTAGTAATTACCTGCTCCTGTTAGACATTTCCAAGTCTGTTCATGACATCCCACTCAGTGACATTTGCACAAAGTGGCTGTTATCACCGTGGATAGTTCAGACAGGCGATGCTCAACACTTTCTTCTTCTTCTTCTTCTTCACCGTTTCCCACTAGCCAGCAGCCCAAATTCTTGATTTCCAGAATGTTCCGTCCCGTGCATCCTTCGGGGTGATCCACAGTGCCTGCATATCCCTTCGGACGCCATCCATCCATCTCCCTCTTGGTCTCCCTCTTGGTCTTTTTCCTGGCACTATCATGTCAACAACTGCTCTCACTTTGTTGTTTTCTTCCATTCTCTGCATGTGTCCATATCAGCGTAGTCTCATTTCTCTGACTCTCTTGTAAGTCCTAGCTCCTTTCTGATGCCCACACTCTTTACTTTGTCTCTCAGTGTTACACCTTTAATTCTACTCAACATCCTCATCTCTGTTTTCTCGAGAATCTGTTCTTCCTTCTTTCCAACTGTCCAACATTCTACTCCATACAAAAGTACTGGTCTAATGCTCCACACTTCCTTATTTGCACTATTATTCACTGGGAGCAGAATAAGTGTAGCTGTTATCATTGTAACATATTTTACATAGTCGTTGTTTCTGGCAACCTTTATATTTCCACAATCACCAGTTGTGGCATGGTGAATGTTGCTAGGTAAAACCACAGTGGTGCCCTCTAGCATGTGGCTTACCAACAATAGCAAACTCATAGAAAGCCAGTAATTCTAAATTACTATCTATTTGTTATTTGGAGTGTGTTACCAGCAACGAATGTGGTCCATGGAAATGACAAAACATAGTCTCGCAGACGCTTAACCGACTGTCGGTCGGCTGCGGAACTACGCCAAGAAGGGTGGTTCTGCCGGCTTTTGAATATTATCCATGTGATCTAAACAATGTTGCCACCTCATGGATACTGGTTAATCCTGCCGTAATTTCTATTTTATAAACAACTGCAAATTTGTATTTATATTTATTTTGTGTTAATATAAGTTTAATTTTGAATAGTTTTTATAAAATACAGCATTATTTGATAAAAAGATATCCTTATTTAATTTGTATGCTATCCGTGTCGGGCTAGACAATGCTGCCACCTCACGGATACTGGTTAATCCTGCCGTAATTCTAATTTTATGAATTTTTACTTATTTTTGTGTTTAATTTTTAATCCTTTTCATAGGATATCATTATCTTGTAAAAGTATATCGTTATTTCAATTTTTATTTCATAGTTGGCCTGAAAGCCAATCAGCGTCTCTACAGTAATCTGGGGTAAGGCCGCTCTGGTGGTTACAAATGCAGAACATTAGTTTCCCAGGCAGAGTTGAGGGGCTTAAAAGTGCTGCTACCTCACAGAGCCTGGGTAATCGAGGCTAGAAAAAACATAGATAGTGGAAGTGCAGCTAAGGGAGATGCAGCCAGTGTCCCCAAAGGTGGCATATTAATATGAGAGGATTCATGGCAAAACGTGATATCACAATTTTTTGACAGTTTGCTTCATAGTAAGAGCATGAATGACAAGAGGCACACAATATTGCAGTATTTGAACAATTGCAAAATCACTGCAACTAATAACAGGAGCCATGTTCGTGTACATTACATTTCATAATCTAAGTTTCCCCAGTCAGACGTGGCTCCCAAATTAAGGTTTAGTATGTTTTCCTCTGGAACCATGGGTGCATGCATGTTGATTGTTGTGATGTCCGATGACTTTTGACCATATATATGTCTGACCACAGGTAAAGGACTGGCCCCTGACCCTGGTCAATGCCTATGTGGTCATCCCCCACCTTGACCGGCTAGAACATGGCAAACATCAAAATGGACACAATGGAGTGGCCTTGCCCAGTCCAGACCCACTCAGTGTGATTGGGGCGGCCATCAAGAAGAAGCTGCCAGGTAGGCCAAGTGTCAGGCGGATAGTTCAGGAATTACACTTAGAATGACGTTATGTTCCGGTTACAAAGTAGAATATTTGAACACGCTTGCCTTGTTTTTATTGTTAAATTTATATCGTGAATTGTGATATTGTATAACGATTTCCATTAAGAGGTTTAAGTTAGGATTCTGTTAAAATTATTTTAATTCTCTTCAGAAGTTAAAAGGTGTTTGAAACATCTTGACATTAGGAGACATTGTTTTAAGTAAATACAGTCAAAGAAGTGGATTTATATACACAACATTTCTCACTATTAAATGTTGCATATGAAGTTTTTTATGAACCAGGATAAATAGCCATAGCTTGTTAAGACATCCGACTATGAGAGCAGAAATTACAGTTCAGTGGTGTAGATATGGAAAATATTTAATTTTAATGATATTAAAAAAAGTATGCTGATGACCAAGATGCAAAGCTAAATACTCTCTCGTCTGTTTTATCAAAGTCGTGTATATTTAACACGCTGTATGTTGTATAATTGTGTGTATTTGTGTCACAGATGCCAGAGGAATACTACTGATGGGAGACTTCAATATACATTTAACACAACCAGGTCAGTGAATTCAAAACATACTTCGTATATATAGTTTATTTTAAAATAATTTATGTAAACAAATAAAAAAAAAAATTCCATGTCTTAATTTCTAATAAAGCCACATTAATATAAATCTTAAAGTACACACATATCTACAATATTATATGATATAGTTTCTAATTTTTTTAAACCCATTCCAAATAACCTTCGCTAAACTGAGGTCAGTTCCATGCAGTGTGGACGTGTTTCCAACATTTGCATTGTCCTGTTAATCTAAGCACACACCTACCGATTTTCAGCATACACCTACCGACTAGTCGGCGTAAACTCAGTTGTATAAGTGGCACTACCATCGTCAGCAGATTGTCAAACAAGTGAGGTGGCTTATTCGAAACAAATTTCATAGTTACACAACTAGCAATTCGACTTACTTCTACGGTTCGACCACCATCGGCAGCCTTCTTCAGGAACTGAATGTTCAGTGGTCACTGCTCGCTAGATGGCGTGGCGAGCAGACGGTCGAAACGTAGAAGTAAGTCGAATTGCTAGTTGTGTAACTATGGAATTTGTTTCGAATAATATACTGCCAACTTGATGAACATTTTCACGAAGTGAGGTGGCATTCTTAAGAAATGTTTGTAGCTGTCCCGTTCCTTTTGGCATAGTTCTTGAACTAAATGTACATACGCCCCTTACGCCTTTCTTGTCGCTATATGTGGGACGCATGCACACATTCCTTGTCTTCTTTTTCCATAGTCAACGTCGTAATGATGCAAGTATCACTACATGTATCGCCAGCCCCATACTCATATTTGCTTCCCCTGTTAACGGCGTCATTCTTGTGAATAAATTCTCTCAACTAAACACCAAAGGGGTAAACACGCATATTTAATGGATTTTAAGGATGCGCGTAGTGCTGACGATCGGCGTTAGTTGGTAGGTGTGTGCTGGCTTGTGTGTGCTGGCTTGTGTGTGCTGGTAAAAGTTGGTGTTATTCAGCGGAACTAATTGGCGTTTAGCACCAACTGGTTTTTATGCCAACTGCCAACCGAAGTTGGCGCTAGTTGGTAGGTGTGTGCTTAGCATTATGTGACTTGATTGTTGTTCAATAACTTGAGATCAGGGTCCATACGGGGCCTTGAAAGTCTTGAAAAGCCTTGAATTTGATTGGACCAAATTCAAGGCTTTAAAATCCTTGCATTTCATAAAGTAGTCTTGAAAAGTCTTGAATTTAGTTGTGGTAAATAAAATATTTTTTTGACTCAATTGTCATGACAAACTAACAGATGTAGGCCAGTGGCAGTCGGGCGGAAGGAAAAGCCGACGCACAAAAATAACTCGCTGTTCTTAGTCGAGTAAAATAAGTTGGTCGAGTGTGGTGCGATTCATTTCAGTTGATGTTTTCAATGTTAATTTACTGCAATGAAAAGTACAGACATCATTAAAACAGTCTTGAATTATTTTTCAAATAGCCTTGTAAAGTCTTGAATAGCCTTGAATTTCAAATGTCCAGATGTGTACGGACCCTGCTTGATGTACGTAACCTTGCTCGCTGTCATGTAGGCGTGGAGCGGCTAAAGAGTGAAGGCTTCACCAACGTGCTGGGCGAATCGACCGACACCAACATACGCTACAGTGCTGGTGACATGTCGTCACCAAAGCTCAAAACACAAAGTACAATGTGGCTCAAAGACGGCGTACAGAAAGCCTACACTGGTGAGGCAATTTTTTTATTAATTTTTTTGATATGCCATCAGCTGTTTTTTATTAATTTATCTAATTATTTTGATGATTTTATTCTTTATGTGCAGTAATTGTAATTTCAACTTTTTCTAAATGCAGCAGGAGTTATGAAAATAGTCAACTGCTCCATTAGGCGAGAGAGGATATACAACGTCAATGCACTCAGATTTACAAACCTAATTAGCGAAAAATTACACATTATGTCGTGCTACATTTACTAAGAGAATTATAAGTTGAAACATCATCCACGATAGCGGGGGGGGGGCTGATCAGCTTTGGCACACGCACGCACGCACGCACGCACGCACGCACGCACGCACGCACGCACGCACGCACGCACGCACGCACGCACGCACACACACACACACACCTGCCAAACTACTTACCTACTCCTTAGACAAATTGTTATCTTTATACACCATAAAACACTGAGTCCATGCGGCCTACACAGCCACTTCGCTGCATGCCTTCAGTGTGCCATGGATGTGACCGACCCAACTTGCAAACTGGAACTAGTTGAACAGTATACAGTGCCACTTACAATGAAAACATGTTCTGGTCTGGGTTGTTGCAGTATCTGCATACTGTTAGTACGTGTATCTAGGCTAGTGAGCTGTTTAGATAGGGTCTTTATGTCTCCATGATACGTTCTAAAGAAAGGAATGTTTATTGTGAATGCAGGTTTTATAGATTTCCGTGCACCTTATGATCCATTCCTCGTAGCTGGAAATTTCCCTGCGCAAACAGCGCGCTCACATCTGCTCAATTAACCCTTGGCGTCCATTGACATGTACCTGATCGTTTGTTTAACACTTTGCCTGCCAGGTCAGTGCAGCGTTGTGCGTGAAGGTTTGAGTAACCCTTGGATTCCCGACGGCTGGAGCTGGGGCGGCGTCGCGAGCAGCCACTGCCCCCTGTGGGCCGAGTTCTACACCGAAAACCCACCACCAGATGGCCACACCAGAAGGACGAGTGGTCAGTGTTGTGAACTGGACGACGTCCGTCCAATAACTCAGGATCGTGATTGTTGAATACTGTATATAATTCTTCAGCAAATAGCAAAAAAATAATCTTGTCATTTTTTGCTTACAGTCTCGTTAAATGGTTTCTGAGTAATCTAAATAGTATTTAGAACTTAAAAACCCGTTTTTCTATTTGGTTCCATAGTTAATTTAGTGTCCATTAAAAGAATGATTGTGGTGTGTGAATATATTTATGGTGACAAGGATTTCAAATATTAATTTGTTGGCCTTCTCTTTCACCTCCTCCATTTTTTAAGATGGCGGTCATCAATACAAATGTCACAATATTTCAACAACCCTGTCACATTGAGCAGTGATGTTTATGATGTTGGACAGCGATGTAAAACAAGTTGTGATCTCCACTGATATTTATGTATCTGTCATGTTTACATATATCTTAAGAACTACGTACGTAATCTTTCAACATATTAATGCTTCTAAAAATGTTACTAAATCTAAAAACCATTTTGGCATTGATTTTGTGGCTCTGCAGATTTTTTAATTCTTAAGGTATGGATATATGGCTTAGTCCGATGCCATCTTTAAAAATGGCGGATATATGTATGTCGGCACCAGTCAAATGTAAATTGTCTTATGTTGTTGTCCACCAATCTATTCAGTTTCAGAAACATCACAAAGTGACATGTTTTTAGGTATTCTCACATTTGTATTGATGACTGCCATCTTTAAAAATGGCAGAAATGAAAGAGAAGAGAAGTCAATTATTTAATATTTGACATCCTTATTCTTATATAAAAAAAAATATTCACATGCTACAGCTATTGCTTTGGATAAAACAGTCATCATCATAATTTATCCCACACAAAATTTCAGTTCTAAATACTATTTAGATGACTAAAAGCGTTAGCCAAGATTACATGCAAACTTTTGCTTCCACTACATTTGTTGACCTACTAATAATGGAAAGCATTTTTGTGACAAGGATACAACTTCCCTCGCACAAATAACACAATCACATCTTCTCGAGTGTCTATTGACATGCGCCTGATCTTTTGTTTAACCCTTTGCCTGACAGGTGACAGCAGCAGTACTAAACAAGATGAATGTTTGACGAACTCGTGGATTCCCGACGTCTGGGGCTGGGGCGGCAACATCGCCAGCCCTCTGTGGAGCGAGTTCTACAATGGAGACCCGTCGCCACCACCAAAGGGAGACACCAACAAGACGCAGGTCAAAACGCACAAGTCGCACAAGCGGAAGAATGGTCAGCTCTCGTGAGCTGGACGATGTCAGGCCAATAACTCGGCATCATGATTGATGAATACTGCATAATGGAAAACAGTTTTGTGATTGTGGGCAATTTGGATGGATCTGATGACACGTTGACATGTCACAGATGACATGTGGATATGTGACAGATGACGCGTCTATGTGTCACAGATGACTCGTGGACATGTCACAGATGACAGATGGACGTGCCACTGGCTCAGATGTCAGTCATCTGCAACAGGATTTCCACACCTTTGCTGATCACGAAGACAAATGTGATTCCCCAAAACTGTAAATGTGGAAATGTCGATCAAACTAGACTTTTAATGTTAGCCATTGCCACTGTCGAGTATTCAGAACAAACAGACTCATCCGTGACCGACGCCATTGGAAAATATCTCTTGGAGCGTTATGTTTACAGCGGTTGCCCCGCACGACTTATGAACAATGTTACTGTTTGCTTCTTGTTGAGTATTACGTCCAGCCTCATCACAAGTCAGTCATCGGCAGCGACTGTCACTGCGACTTATTGTGAATCTCAGGTACATGCTCGTCTATGCATCGTGGTTGTTCAAATTTTCTAACGCCATTCATCCGGCTGTGATGTCAACAAATGTATGTGATATTTTCGAATCGGCAGCTCCTGTTCGTTCCGACTAGTGCAGCTCGAACGACGCAGCCGGATTTCGAACATGACTGAAACGAACGCTGGCACGTGTCAGACAAGCCAAGGAGGCCGTATTGATTGACATTGGAATCCAGGCAGTGGGGTGGATTTATAACTTTCTACGCAAAATGTTACCGGTGACTAGGTAGTGTAGTGAATTTTGCTATGCAGCCTTCAAATGGGAATGTATGGAATCCCGTACGTCATATTGTGTCTGCCACTTGTTTCCCCAAGCCTCTTGTGTGGTGCATTGTTAATGCTGACCTGAGTTTTAATACTGCCATTTTATCTGAACAGAATGTAAACTATTAAAGGAGTTTGTTGCTGTTGAAGTAAAACAAAATATGTTATTGAAAAGATGCTTTAGGTTTGGTAAAAAGTGTTGGGTATGTTCAAATTATGTTGGTCATTGGCTGTTGGACAATAATTGAAACAGTGAATACTTTGAGTTTTTTTATTGAACAAAATCGTACTAGATTAATATGTTAATTTATTTAGGCATGTCAGAATATTTTATTCAGTACTCAACTGATCCTGTTATATTTAGACCCTCGCATTACTGACACAGAAAATACATAATATATTTGTGATTCTGTATGATTTGATGGAAGCATAAGGAAAAACACAAGTTTACCAACTAACTCAACCCTGAACAGTCAAAATATTAGAGATATATTGTTCTCACATTGGTTTGAAAAACATTGCAAGTAAAATATTTGCAACAACAAAAAGCTGTTTTATCTACCCTAATATTTTAAAGCATGCATATTCGGAAAAACCTTACCAAAAGAAAAATGCAAATTGATATAGTGTTATTGACCTATGTAATTGCATTTAATAAGCTAGAAAAAGTACCAGTATTTGCTATGTAAGGTTTTCTTCTGCAAAATGTAAAACAAATTGTTCAGATTATACACCACTGTATTGGCGATGCATATAACATTTAGTGGGGTTGCAGTATTCTCATATCTTAGACAGCGGAGTCGGCAAATAGTTTATCATTACCGCCCTCTTCGATTCTGCATAATGGGACAGTTGGCCAGCTATTAATAAAAAATATACCCTTATGCAGGGCCATTTGTCTAAATATGTTCACAGCTGTCGATTACAGTGAATTATACTTTGTGAATGAGACGAACAGTTGTGCTGTTTGTTGAGAGACTGCCATTGCTCCAGATCGCTGTAGAGTTTGTATTATAATGCCCACTTGTTCTTGTCAGCGTTACAAGTAATTATACATACATATGTGGGAAAGTGGTCTACTTAAGGTTTCTTGTACATTTTTGAATGCATAATACTGATGCAATGGCCCGCACATATAGCTCCAGAATGCCCGTTGTTGATGGGTTATTTAGGTATTTGCTGGGTGTCAGTTGCATGAACTTGTCACATTTGTAATTGATAAATTATTATACTTGCTTAGCATAAACCTTTTGTGCAAAACCCTAATCTTGTGTTTTCTCAGTGAAGTATATGGAGTATGTTGCTATCGAGAAGGCAGCATCCCCATATCACCTCCACCAGCCACTCCTTTAATGTCTTCGTTTGTGTTAATTTGATACACCTCAAATAGTAAATTGGATCTACTCTGGTCATGTATTTTCACAATCTTGCATTTTTAAATAGTTGGTCTTACATTCATATTTTGAGAAAAATTTACCAATCTGTATCAAAATGTTCCCCCCAAAATAATACAGGGTTACCATGGAAACTATTATGAGAAAATCACAAAAAAACATCTTGAAACAACAGGTCATATGGTGACACTGTTAATAAGTCACACTTGGCACACAGTGGTGTTTATGAGTCCACAATCAACAGACTTCATGTTCAGCACATTACGGTTAGATTTACAAAGTGTGAAAGAAATTGAAAAATGTATTCCACTTATGTCTGTAACTCAGCAAACAGTCATCTCAGAGGCCAAACAGACAAAACAGCAGGTGTATGAGGAAAATAAACGGTAACATTTTATTCCACGTTCTTGCTTTACGAGTCTCTTTACGGGTGAATGCTAACAATGCTGGCAGACACAACAAACAATCTGCAACGTGGTAATGCTGCAACTGGTACAGCAGCGATATTTCGCATGTTTTTTTATCGGACTATGTCCAAAGCATGCTGGGACACTTCCATTCTCTCACCGAACACACTGGTATTTTACAAAGTATGACACGTGCTCCGACAAACCTACGTCTCCGACAGTTTCCAACTTCTCTTGATATCGGTGGTAATAATGTATATAAAAATAATGGAAACATGCCGATAATGTAACAGCTGTAGGAATCACAAAAATATTATTAAATCCATCTCTGCAGTGATGTTACTACCAACGCTTACTTGAGAGCATAAAAATTACTATTACTACAACTTGGCTGCATCATTCCATTTAAATACTGATAAATCATTTTCTGTTGACTAACAGGTGGATCTTTCAGAGATACAAGGAAAGGCTACGTCTCTGCTACAAGTGAACTTCAGATGAAATATTCACTGGACAAAATTTTATTTGGTCAATGGATTTTTGGACAGTGTCACCGGTGTGTATAAAATAAAAAAATCTGCATAAATAAATAAATTACAAAAGAAAATGATTACAAACAACTGACGTCATTATTTGGTGGAGAGGCAAGGCAGGCAAATAATAGAAACAAGTTGGAAGAAAGTTGATGGGACGAGTTGGAAGAAAGTCGACTGGTGACATGTCAAGTGGATGGCAACAATGTGGCAGTGACACGTCAGTGTCGGAAGATGTCCACTTGTTTCTTCAGGTTGGCAGTGAGGTCGGCTGGCAGCTCAGCAATGTACGACTTGAGGTCAAGAGGTCGCTTCCTGTTAATGTCCTCAATGAGGTTCACAAGCAGCGTGTGCACATCTGGAAGGACAATTAAATGACACAACACGATCCACTGACACTAGACACGGCACATGCATTGACAAAATATTGACAATCCACTTTATTTTTGGTGAATTAATTAATAAATATTTCTGTGTAAGATTTTACAATCTTACAAAACTTTTTTGTAACACTGCTGTGTTCAAGTGGCAATAGCTGAACCATAAACAAATTTCATGTATCAGATCCAACAATAGATTTATAGGTAACATAAATATCTTCATAGCAACATAATATATAAATTTTGATACAACATGCCACGCCACCGATCGTTACATTAAAGACACCGTCCTCCATTTACATCACTAAGGGCCGCTAGGCATTGCACAAAACTGTGCCGAATATATATATATATATATAGAAAAGTCAGACATGGTGGTGGAGAGGCTTAAAGAGTTACATGTACAGCAGGAGACATGCCTAATTCAGATAAAAAGGTTCATTTTAGTTTTAAGCTAGCACACAGCAACGGAAAGCAACTATGTGTGCCCAAAGTGGACGTTGGCATTTGCCTGGTTCACTCCATCACCTCACTCATAATTTACGATTACTATGTTTACTCATATACCAAGTCACATGTAGTCAGGAGACTGAAACAGTATGACACAATTGAGGCTGCTTTCATTTGGTAACGGGCAACTGGTGCACCCGTACAGTAATAAATTATCTCAATACCTAGGAGAGATGGAAGTAAAAGTAGATTAAGACAAGAAAAAGAATGACTATTGAGAGGATGCAGAAGAGACATTAAGGTGAAGTGACCACATACCCACGGTAATCTGATCTGTCCCCAACACCTGCGCCGTGATCCTGATGACTTTTGGCAATAATTCCATTATCTGAAACATAAGTAAATAATTGTAGTATGATTAACTTACTTTGGAGCTTTATGTCAAAGCGAGTACGACATTTCGGTCTGTCAGCTATGGACCTTGTTCATGTACTGGTGTCACGTGTGTTGCCTCAGATTTCGGCGGGATAATTTGGTTGTAGATGGCAGGCAGATGGTATCCCTGGTCTCTGTTCATGGTAGGGGTTCTCTGTCTGATGTATATGACCTCCTTCACTTTTCTCTTGTGCCAGTTGAATTCACGGGTCAGTATTTTTGTGTTCTTCAATGACACTGAGTGTCCTGTGGCCCGGCAATACCATGAACAGAAACCAGGGATACCATCTGCCTGCCATCTACAACCAAATTATCCCGCCGAAATCTGAGGCAACACACGTGACACCAGTACGTGAACAAGGTCCGTAGCTGATGGACCAAAACGTCGTACTCGCTTCGACATAAAGCTCCAAAGTAAGTTAATCATACTACAATAAGCCATTCTTGGAGCCATGAACAATATAATTATTATAAGTAAATAAGCTCTTCAACTTTTGCATCAATCCGCCATGTATGTATAATTGATCAACTTCCTGGGAATTACCTTAACAAAACCGTTTAACATATGGATAGCAAGAATTAAAACTTACATTCAAATTTTAGTTGAAACTTGCTATTGGAGCCATGAACACAACTGGTAGTTTCCATGACATGTTCTAATGAAATGAGTTGTACATCTGAGAAAAAAAACACTTGAAATTTGCTGTCAATTAAACTCATGTAAGCACATGATCATGTATGTTGTCGTTCCAAAATCGGACATTTTGCTCCTATTTTGAAGCTTTCTTTCTTTTCCGAGAAATAAGCTTTTAAAGCTTTCTTTCTTTTCTGAGAAATAAGCTTTGCTAATTGACAGAAAGGATATTAAAGTATACTTTGGTGACAAAAAGTAAAAATCATTGTGCAATGTTTATAGTATTTTCTCGACCTCAAGTTCGTCGATATGACTCTTTTTGTTAGAACACGTCACATATGCTTAACACAGCACTCACAGAAGTAGTTAACCGTGAATTATCTGGGATATCATACGTCATATTTACCATGTCCCCAAGTGATCAGTGGGCAGTGTGTTATTTTTCTTCCAAGCAGTCATAGATGAACCCCAAAAGTTGATCACCCACCCAAATCAATACACCCACCCACCCACCTACATACCAGTACCCATATATTAATACTACAATTTCCAGTTATGTCGAGTTAGAGAAGCCTCTGTGCACTGACCGCAGGAACTTCACTGCTGTAGAGCTGGGCCAGGCACAGGTAGACCGTGTGGTTCTCCTCAAAGTCTGCCTTCAGGGGCAGACACTGCAGGACGACAGGCAGCACCTGACGACAACACACTTCTTAACACGTCTACTCACTTTACACACCCACACAGAGAGACAGACATTACACAATGTCTGACAGCACCTGACGACAACACACTTCTTAACACACGTCTACTCACTTTACACACCCACACAGAGAGACATACATTACAGGACGACTGGCAGCACCTGACGACAACACACTTCTTAACACGTCTACTCACTTTACACACCCACACAGAGAGACAGACATTACAGGATGACAGGCAGCACCTGACGACAACACACTTCTTAACATGTCTACTCACTTTACACACCCACACAGAGTGACAGACATTACAGGATGACAGGCAGCACCTGACGACAACACACTTCTTAACACGTCTACTCACTTTACACACCCACACAGAGTGACAGACATTACACGATGTCTGACAGCACCTGATGACAACACACTTCTTAACACACGTCTACTCACTTTACACACCCACACAGAGAGACAGACACTACAGGACGACTGGCAGCACCTGACGACAACACACTTCTTAACACATGTCTACTCACTTTACACACCCACACAGAGTGACAGACACATGGGCAGCATGTAACCTGTCTACTCAAATATAATTCAAATGTTTATACAGTGCTATACCCAGTCCTGAGGACTGCTTCAGTGCAGATTTTAATCAATGACACAACACAAAATAAATACATTTTTCTTGTGGGGGTCGATCACATGTGGGGTGGCCTGGTGGCGTAATGAGCCCCACCGATATGGTGTCAATTATAAATATAGTGTATATTGGCATAGTTAGTGTTGGTAGTTGTTAATATGTCTAGGTAATGTAGGTATTGAGTAGCAATACCATTTGGGCGGCATGCTTGCTGTGACAATGTACTGATGTACCTGTGGTGTTGTTTATATCCGGTGTAAGTAAATAAAACTAAATGTCATTAAATTGGCCTATTTCAATCTACATTGGTCTTGCATTGTTGTGTTGCATAGGAGGGTGTATGTGACAGTGGGCACGTACATACATTTTTGGTGCTGGAAGCCCTAGAAAAGATGACACCCAAATACAGGACTGTATAATCAATGAGAATGAAATACGTGCAGCGAACTTTTGATACACCATTTATGATACTAACAATAATGTTACTATGGTGCTGTTTAGGTAAATCATTACCTCACAGACTGGCTGGAATGAGAGTGTGAGTAGATAGATGCCACTGCACTTACTTCTGCAATGTTGATGATGGAGGCGTTTGTGAGGATCATGCGACATAGCGTGCTGACAGTGTTGTCAATGACACGGGGATCCATCTCATGATTGAGGACAGCAAACAAGTTCTTGACTGTCTCGTCATAATAGCTGCACAGGCACCGCTAAGGAGAGGTCTTTCTTGCAGGGTCAATGTACAAAAATTATTCAGAATACATGAATCACGATATTCATCCTGGCTACTAACTTAAAAAGTATGTGTATTTCTGTTACTGGAGTTAAACTTTGGAACTCCCTTGATAATTCACTGATTAGTTGTAAAAATGTTCATAATTTCAAAAAGCGTTATGCAGATAAACTGTTGAGTAGTTATGTGTTAGAGTCCTAGACCATTTTGCCAACATAAATTAGATAACTAAATTAAACCACAATCAGATTGTTCATTGTTATAAAGGTTTTTTCTTCAATAAATGTCACAATATCTTTTTTGATTAAATGTGGTATGGTTATACATGTAAATAGTGTTAGCGCACCTTCTATTACACTGTTCAGATGCTTTATGTATGTAACTAAGCAATTATAAGGGTAAACATAATAAGTATTGTACTTCTTTTACCCTTTTTTCAACTATTTGTATTGTATGTATAATGTAGTAGTAGTGGTTGTTGTTGAAATAAATTTCAATTCAATTCAATTAGTGCAACAACACAACATCGTATCAGCAAAATATGCACATTAGACAGTCTACAGCTTTAGTAATGACCTGATAGAGCAGAAAGCATGCTTGCTGAAGTGTATGAATATGCATAAGTGTGCACACATAAGTGTACATGTAATTAGCTGATATTTACATGTAATTAATTGACTGTCTACAGATGGAGAAACACATAATGCACCATACATGTTAAGTTTCTGAAACACCAAAACAGTAGATTTATACGTAAATCAGAGGGTCTCAGAAAATCAGGTTTTAAATGTAAATCAGAGTATCTCGGAAAATCGTGCTTAAATTTAAATTGGATGTTTAGCCATAAATGCGAATAATATATTACAAAAAAGGAAAACATTCCAATGATTAAGACATTAAAAAAGGTTTTGTCGTCACTAACAGTTCACCAGTCAAAATACACGACATGTAATAACAAAATCCCAGTTAATCTCATATAAAATTAATGTGTTGCTGTTTGGCTGTTGTAAGTTAAAAAGAAGACAGGCCATAGGTCAATACATATGACTTAATGTTCAGTAATTTACAAGGAGCAAAATCAAAAGTTTAACTTATTCATTAAACTCTGATAATAGCTTGAATAGTGGACAGTCACAGAGACAGAACAACAACTGAAGACACTGGGAGGATACGAGTACATGCTCTCGCCACTGTTGGCCAGGAGGACGCCCATGGCGAAGACAGCGTTGCTGCGCACCTCCTCATCATCATCCTTGCTCAGCATCATGAAGACTGGATGCAGATGCTGGGCAAATGATGCAATTGTGTTGCCACATGCCTCGATGATCTCTGCCAGGATGCCTACTGCGAACGACTTCTCTGCTGTTGTGCTGCTTGGTCGCTGCAAAGAAGACTACCATGAGACGGTGCAGTGTTCCATTGTTACCATGTTTATTCTGTCTATTTCAAATTGTTGTGTACCGGGTATGTCCAAAGCAGCAATTACTGATCATAACCTACAATCTGCACAAAATATAAACATGTAATATCTAAATCCAAACACAACAGTTGACTATATACATAATGATGTTTATGATAAGTACAAGTAAATAAAAACTTACATAAAACAAATAATCAACTGTCCATGCATTGCACTGTTGCCAGCAAAACACCACAACATTGAGGGTGAATTAACCATCCATGCATTGCAATGCCATTGTCAGCAAAACATCACTCCATTGAGGGTGAATTAACCATCCATGCATTGCAATGCCATTGTCAGTAAAACATCACTCCATTGAGGGTGAATTAACCATCCATGCATTGCAATGCCATTGTCAGTAAAACATCACTCCATTGAGGGTGAATTAACCATCCATGCATTGCAATGCCATTGTCAGTAAAACGTTACTCCATTGAGGGTGAATTAACCATCCATGCATTGCAATGCAACTGTCAGTAAAACACCACAACATTGAGGGTGAATTAACCGTCCATGCATTGCAATGCCATTGTCAGTAAAACACCACAACATTGAGGGTGAATTAACCATCCATGCATTGCATTGCCATTGTCAGTAAAACATCACTCCATTGAGGGTGAATTAACCGTCCATGCATTGCAATGCCACTGTCAGTAAAACACCACAACATTGAGAGTGAATTAACCATCCATGCATTGCAATGCCATTGTCAGTAAAACACCACAACATTGAGAGTGAATTAACCATCCATGCATTGCAATGCCACTGTCAGTAAAACACCACAACATTGAGGGTGAATTAACCGTCCATGCATTGCAATGCCATTGTCAGTAAAACACCACAACATTGAGGGTGAATTAACCATCCATGCACTGCAATGCCACTGTCAGTAAAACACCACAACATTGAGGGTGAATTAACCGTTTATGCATTGCAATGCCATTGTCAGTAAAACACCACAACATTGAGGGTGAATTAACCGTTTATGCATTGCAATGCCATTGTCAGTAAAACACCACAACATTGAGAGTGAATTAACCATCCATGCATTGCAATGCCACTGTCAGTAAAACACCACAACATTGAGGGTGAATTAACCGTCCATGCATTGCAATGCCATTGTCAGTAAAACACCACAACATTGAGGGTGAATTAACCATCCATGCACTGCAATGCCACTGTCAGTAAAACACCACAACATTGAGGGTGAATTAACCGTTTATGCATTGCAATGCCATTGTCAGTAAAACACCACAACATTGAGGGTGAATTAACCGTTTATGCATTGCAATGCCATTGTCAGTAAAACACCACAACATTGAGGGTGAATTAACCATCCATGCATTGCAATGCCATTGTCAGTAAAACATCACTCCATTGAGGGTGAATTAACCATCCATGCATTGCAATGCCATTGTCAGTAAAACACCACAACATTGAGGGTGAATTAACCATCCATGCATTGCATTGCCATTGTCAGTAAAACATCACTCCATTGAGGGTGAATTAACCGTCCATGCATTGCAATGCCACTGTCAGTAAAACACCACAACATTGAGAGTGAATTAACCATCCATGCATTGCAATGCCATTGTCAGTAAAACACCACAACATTGAGAGTGAATTAACCATCCATGCATTGCAATGCCACTGTCAGTAAAACACCACAACATTGAGGGTGAATTAACCGTCCATGCATTGCAATGCCATTGTCAGTAAAACACCACAACATTGAGGGTGAATTAACCATCCACACATTGCAATGCCACTGTCAGTAAAACAACACAACATTGAGGGTGAATTAACCATCCACACATTGCAATGCCACTGTCAGTAAACCACCACAACATTGAGGGTGAATTAACCATCCACACATTGCAATGCCACTGTCAGTAAACCACCACACCACTGAGAGTGAGTCGACTGACCGTGCGTCGCAGTAGCTCCGGCAGCAGGCCAACAAGGTAGGAACAGAAGTCCTGGGGAGAGACGAGTTTGGCGACACATGGGATCACCTCCCCTGCGTTCTCCACCATCATGATGTCATACTCTGACTCCTCCTCATCCATGTCCCCGTTTGTGTCCTGTGACGTCGCCTGTCACAGATCAATTGTAACGGGTGACAATCACAATATTTCAGGTAACATGTCAGACAGAATTTTTTATATGGTCTGTTCTTACTTGGGAGCATATCTTTTGAATCGTACGACAACATAACCATATCTTGGAGCCATGAACAATATATTCCATAACATCAAAGTTAGATATTTGTGATGCGTTCTAGGAAAACCCTTCACATGGTGCACATTTTCATGTTTTTTTGGGCCTATGTCACAGATCAGTATTCCTGCTTTCCAAATATGTTTACATGAGGACTGTATCTTGATGATAACTAAAGTTATGACAAACTAAAGACTATGCCTATGTGGAAACTGGTAAGGAGAAATAAAGGATCAAAGTTATTTCAACATATATACAGACTTTATTCGTGTGTTGCAGACTCTATATACATGAATGACAGGTATGTTTTGCATAAATACAAAGGCAACATTTGCCTGCCAATGAAGAAACTGTTTTACTCTTATATATACACATAAATCACAAGTAATATTGACATATTACAAACGACATTATTACTGAGAAAAAAAGGACAAACAATTGACTAGGTGTGATATAACAGTTAAATGACTGCTGTCACACACAACAAGTCCACAAAGTCCACAGCTTAACACACACTATATACAAGTCCAGTCTGTGTGTTCTCAGTCCTTTCCTTCAGAGCCACGTCCGCGACCTCGTCCGCGACCAAGCAAAGTGCGGGCACATTTACGTGGTGGGGTGGAGACATCAAGTTCACTATCACTGTCACTGTCCGCATTGTCTGACACTGACACTTCAGGAAGCGGACACACTAAGTCCTGCTTCTCTGTCAAAACGTACTCTCGAATTGACTGGTACAGGTACCACTGACGTTTCATGTCAAGTCCTTTCAGCTTGATCTCGAGTGGCATGGTGGCAGGACACAGTTCGGACGCGTCATCTTTGAGTAGATCCTGGTATGATGACGCCGTGTCGCAGAAGTCCCTCACTGCCACACCTGTCGTGCCGGCCTCGAAGTAGAAGTGGTGGCGACTCTAGATGCCTTGCACCTTCTTGAAGTATGAGGACAAGAAGGTAGCCCAGTCGTGCATCGGAACCAGGACGGTGCCATCTTCTTGGCCGACCAGACACGGTACATTGACGCCTGCTGTGCTGCAGTCTGTCACGACCTTCACGATGTCTTCCAGGCAATCCACTTTGGTCCGCCTGAATGTTCTCTTCATAAGCCCGAAACACCAGTCACATGAGAACTTGGTGTGTCCAGTCAACAAAAAGCTCATCGTGATCGACACATGTCGGCCATTGAGGACACGCTAAAGCAAGTACCACATGACGTACGAGTTCTTATTCTGGCCGGCACAGTTGTCGGCGTGAAGGTGCATGTGCGTCTCTCCCATGCCATACATCTCGAGGTAAGCGTGTAGGAGGCTGATGACACAGTTGGCGCCCTTTCCACTCTGTACACTCTCATCTATGAGGAATATCACTTGTTTTGGCAGTGCCTCACAGGCAACACCGAAAATTGCACATTTCCGGGGCGTCTTGAAATACACAGGTCCGGGCTGCAAGGGGTTAGACGGGTAGTGCACTTGCTGTGCAAAGTCCATGCTGCATGGATCATGGCGACCAATGTCCATGCCTGCAGGCAGAGTGTCCTTCGTCTTCTTACATATGTGCTGGTAGAAGGCCCTTTCCTTGCTGACACGACCCAGGTGTTGCGACACATGTCGTGCAGCGCCTTCTCCTCCTCCTCCTCCTCCTGCCACTTGTTGGCTGCCTCACTCATTTTCTGCTGGTATTTCTGGCAGAACCAGCACAAATCGGTGGCAGGACGCATCGTCACAATGAACGGCACGAGTTCTCACCACAGCCGACGAAACGTAACCAGTGACACAGTGCGATGACCTGTCACAGCTGTGGCGGTGCAGTAGTCATCGAAGACTCTGCACTTCATGCAATTAGTCGGCAGAAGTTTCAAATCTACACGCCAGTATCCCGGGACTCAGCCCGGCAAGTGCATTCCGTGTGTCTCGGCGTAGTTCAGGAGGAAATGGGAGACGAAGGCATTGTCTTCCAGCTTCAGGGCGTTCGATGGCAATCGTTTCGCATTCCCATGCTGTCGTGGGGTGATTCCATTCACTTTATAATACTTGATCAAAGCATTCAGTTTGTCTTGACCAATACTGTGCATATACTTGAATGTGTCGCGGCATATTCGCTGTCCGTGGTAGAAGAAGTCGGTTCGCTGCGTCTTCCTCGGAGTACCCTCCTTCCGACCATGCGACGTGATCTTCGACAAGTGCATCCCACACGAAAGCTGTGCAAGGATGGCGATGTCAAGCTCTTCACGACTCATCTCAAGGTAGCAGCATCGTATACCATCAAGTTCCTCCAACGTAAACATCAGTGAGCATGGGCCGTCAGCATATCGACAGTCACAGCGGAAGTTTTCGGTCGCAACAGGTGCAGGGCCATTTTCAGGATCTGGCAGTCGTGGTAGATTCTCAACAATGTTGTCGAAGACAGAAATGTCTTGCGCTGAAATGGAATTAAATAACAGTTTAATATTAACATTCAAGAATACAGCAGTTTGCATAATTAAGAATCGTGACACTATCCGCAATAATTTTTTTTTTAAATAACATTGTGCAGTAATCAATCTCTGTGATTATCTAGTCAGTATGAGAATTGACCTCCATGCTGTCCATAGGCATAACCCTAGCATAGGCATACTGCTGTTTTTAATCTCAAATTGTATTAAACTCATTATAACAACAATTCAAGAAGGACGGAAATATTACTTAGTCAAATCCAATGAAATGCCACAGACATACAGCCCTACTGTCACTGTCAACATTCACATTTCTAAACATCTCGTGGTAGTACAGACTACAGTGAGTGTAGTGGCAATGCTTAATTATGCTTAGCCTTAAAATCGTTGAATACTGAAACAGTTAAAACAGATGCTTCAATTGTTTGCATAGCAACCGAGAAACAGAACAGTAAACAAAATCACAATTAGTACCTTCGTTGTTGTCACTGCCATCGACAGAAACGCTATCAACACTGACGCACTTCGTAAGGCCAACTTCGTCGTCACTATCGTCACACTGCTCATCATCTTCCGTGTCACTCGGGTGACATCGGTCAGAGCATCACAATCGGCGTCACAGTAAATGTTGATTCGTCTGGCTTCGTTCATGCATGTTGCAACTTCGCAGTCTGACGATCGACTGGGCACCGCCATCTTGATTTCACTTCGATGACTACGACCGACGCTAAACTTCCCAAAATATCTAATTTACCATCCGTTCAAATATAATAAACTATACGTACTGGTAATATAAATATATTACTAAATACAACCGTACATAGTGCAGTGCTTTACACGAACGTATATTTACATATTTTACCAAATAACGCGGCATTTCTGTAATACGATTTTCTTTTCCAATTTTCTCTGCGCAGTAACATACCCGGATGTTAACGAAGCTGCGCATTGATACAAACGCATTTAGTCCATGAGCCAAGTCATCGACGGGTATCATCTGGGTGGGCAAATTTATGTTGTTATTTCCTGTTTCCTATATATGTCCACATTATTTATTGGTATGATAACCTTTGCAGAGGAGTAGCTTAATAGTAGTTATGATGCATTCACTATTTTGACCTATGTAAATGCCATACGCAAAAAAAGGTCAGTCTCCGATGTTGTAAATCTCATAATTTTGTGTCATTACTCATGATTTAAGTGCCATTTTCAGTTGCAGAGAAGCCCAGCAGATACAGCACCATTCGTATAGATAAAATGATATTTATTGATATTTATATTGTTTATTTGTATATTATTTATTATAATTTTTTTTATATTATTTTATTATATATATTTTTTATTATTATTATTTTTTATATATTTTATTATATTATATATTTATTATAGTGATATTTATATTGATATTCATATGATATTGATAGAAATCTATTCTATCAACGGTTGTCACCTGATGCTATGAGAGCTCAATCAGTTGCATTGGTTGCCAAAGCTGCTTTACTCCTGAGGAATGAAATAAAACAGAATGAAATCAACCAAACGTGGCCACCTGATGTGGAACAGGACAAAGATATCATCCCACAATCTGTCATTAAGTTTCTGCAAACCTTGCTGACAGGGAAGACGGACTATCCTCAGCCATCTGAAAGAGTTGAACATCTCACTACCTCCCTAGGCAGTGATTTAGTGTTTACCGTCACTGGTGACAAGACCAAACCACCAAAACACACCATGCTGCCCTTTGCGGTAAAGTCTCTGACTGGGAACACAGAACTTATTCGAACCCTGAGTCAACTGGGCCATGGTGTTTCATACACACAGGTTGAGGAAATTGACACCGCACTGTGCCTCCAAAAGATGGAGCGATCCCAGACGGGCGTGGCATTACCAAGCAACATCTACCAGGGAGTCTTCACCACTCTAGCCTTAGATATTTATATAGATATTCATATGATATTGATAGAAATCTATTCTATCAACGGTTATCGCCTGATGCTATGATCCCATGTTGCTTTGCATATGACAAGCTGAATTATGCACGCTTCCTCCCATACTACTATGCCACAATGTCACGTCTGTCCATTGATCACCCAAAAGTGCACCAACAGTTCATGCAGGGTGGCTTCAGCGTCCAGCTTGGCAGCCAGAGTCCCTTCGGCAGGATCCCGGTGGATCAAACTATTGAGGAAACTGTCAATCGAGATACCCAGACAGCAGGAGGCACAAAAGGCTTCAGCCTGAAACGGGCTGGTGTGGAGAGATACTACCTAACTTCTGAGTACCGCAACATGTACCTCAAACAGCTCAGAAGGATGGTGGGACGCAGGATGTCTCACCTTAGCCACCCAGACCCTGCTGATGCCTAGAACTACCTGGGATGAAGCAGATGTACAGTCCATTGAGAAGCTTCTTGAAGATGACTGGACGAATCCTTTTGACCAAAATGAAACTGAGTTTGTCAGCATTTCGACAGGTACTTTGTCTCCTCCAGATGTAGCAAGGGACCTTCTTGATACCCACAAAATTGGCGTGGAAGCATACGAGGCATTCAAGCGGGATCGGCTTGAAGACGAAACACCAAAGACCCAGTTCCACGACAAATTGACTAAGAAGAGGCTGAAGACGTTTTCAGATATCCGAAAGAAACCGTCGACAAACAACCCAAACAAGGTCATTCTGCAGGCTGACAGGAAGGTCTTCGCCCACATGGTCCGGGTGGCAGAGAGCCGCCATCTATATGAGTGATGTCCTTTCCCACCCACCAGGGCCATTGCCGTGGGCACTCGCCAATGGAGACGGGACGCTGAGAAAGACAAACAAAGCTGCTCTGGCCAGGGAGCTAGAGAAGCAGGTCTTACCAGCAGAGAATATCCCTATGCTGTCTGCTACAATCATTGATGGGATGAGTCTTGGTTCAGAAGATGAAGGGCAATGACCAGACATTCTCTCAACTTGCAGAATCAGCACTGATTCAAATCCTACATGAAGGAGCCAGGAGCGAGAGAATCGATGTCGTCTTGGATGTATATCGGGAGGACTCGAAAAAAAATGCAGAGAGAATGAACAGGATGTCACCGAATACAGCAATAGCGAAAGTTTCTCAGCAGCTCGGCTAACAAGGCCAACCTCATAAGGTTCCTGGTGGCCGAGTGGAAGACACCCAAGCTGAGGGACAAACTGAATGACAAGAAACTCTATGTTGCCAGTGAGGAAAGCTGCTTGTGCATCACCAAGAACCAGTGGGCAGTGGTTGCAGCCTGCGGCCTGCAGTCGAACCAAGAAGAGGCTGACACAAGAATAATTTTGCATGCAGCTCATGCTGCAGAGGAAGGCTACAGTGCTGTAGTAATAACAGCTGATGACACCGATTCTCCGCTGATATCTCCTGTCCCTTGTTCCAGAAATGCGGAACGAAAAACAGGGTTAGGTATCTTGACATCACCAAGCTACGCCAGGCCTTGGGATACAGTGTCTGTACTGCTCTGATTGGCATGCACGCATACACAGGATGTGACACGGTGAGTGCCTTCGCAGGGCGTGGGAAGCTTGGAGCGTTAAAGCTCATGAGATCAGAGCATTGGCAATAGTGTTTCGCGAGCTGGGACAGTCTTGGGGACTATCAACGGACCTATTCAAGAAGCTGCAAGCATTCACGTGTAAACTGTACACAATATACATGACAACAGAGGACATCAATACAGCCCGCCATCAACTTTTCTGTGCAAGGCGTGGGGAGCTTGAGTCTAGCCAGATGCCACCATGCAAGGACTGCCTTTTCATGCGTGCCAACTACCAGGCTGGCATCTGGAGAGGCAGTCTTCAGCAACATCCACAAGTCCCAAGCCCAGTCGAGCATGGCTGGGCCAAAAATGACGATGGCCAGCTCACCGTGGAATGGATGCGGGGATCTCCAGCCCCTGATGCAGTGCTGCAGCTGCTGTCCTGCAAGTGCAGTCATGGATGCAAGCTACTGGAATGCCAGTGCATGAGCAATGGATTGAAATGTACAAACATGTGCAAGTTGCAGACATGTGCCAATCAACCCCAAGACAAGGACATTGACATGATGATCTCGGAGGCATACCTGACTGACTCTGAAACAGACGACTAAAATGGACGAATGATCTTAAGGAAGGATCCCTCACACTTGAAAGACTGACAATTTGTGCTTCAAATTATATGTGACATAAGTAAGAAGCTCATTATTTAATTTTAATTGTATTTAATTTACTTCACATGTTTGATTCTTTCCAGAAAATAAAAAAGACTTTCTTTCATGGGTATCTGTGTTCATCAAATTCAGAGACATAAATATAGACTTTCTTTCATGGGTATCTGATTTTCATCAATTTCGGAGACATAAATATCATATTCCTAAGATGAATCAATTATTATTTTTATACTAGGGATATGAATACAAAAAAAAATGTACATTAGAATGATTTAGGCACCATGAGTAGTCACCAAGCCACAAAATACCGAAAATGCACTATACTCGATCCTCGGATTTCCACTCTAAGTTTTACATATTCAACGCATGATAACTACCACTAAGCTACCAGTCTGCAATGGTTATCATACCAAACTGTGAAGTAGAGATGTCTAGCAAGTCAAAAATCACAACTAGAATTTGCCCACCCAAATGATACCCGTGGGTGCATTTTCGGGTCTTGGCTCATGGACTAATTCAATGTACAGTAAGCTTTAAGGCGATATGTGAACAGGCTATATAGGCCAAAGGGGACAAAAGTTGTGACACGCTGTGTGTACCTGCGCAATCACGTTCAACTCGGTAAATTTAGGAAAATTATACTAGATGGGTGGTAGTATAAAAACACGTTTTACTTATATAAAACTGTTGTTGTTCTTGATAATACTTATAGACAAAATAGTTGAGATAGGAAACATCATAGAACAACTAAACAGTTATTTTGGACAGTATATTCTTGTGGGCACTATTTTCCACATATCTCGTAATGACAACTCGCACCATCTGACAGGTTTTCCCAGATCGCATCACATTTGTTTCAAAACGATACTTTTAAATCCAAAACATGCGTATAACAGATACTTTTTAAAGAGACTTGCATTATTAAAACTAGTAGTAAATTGTACACTGTCCCTAAATAATGCAACCAAAAACAATGATGCTTTCACCACTCTGAATGTTTTTTGGCCTTCGTCAGTTTGGCAACATTTACTTTACAGTCTGAATCATTGTGGCCTAACACCATTTATGATGCACTTTGAACCACTGTGGCCTAACACCATTTGTGATACAATTTGAACCACTGTGGCATAACACCATTTGTGATACACTTTGAACCATTGTGGTTTAACACCATTTATGATACACTTTGAACCATTGTGGCCTAACACCATTTGTGATGCACTTTGAACCATTGTGGCCTAACACCATTTGCGAAGCACTTTGAACCATTGTGGCCTAACACCATTTATGGTGCATTTTGAACCATTGTGGCCTAACACCATTTATGGTGCATTTTGAACCATTGTGGCCTAACACCATTTGTACAAGTCCACTTTGAACTTTGAACCATTGTGGCCTAACACCATTTGTGATGCATTTTGAACCATTGTGACCTAACACCATTTGTGATGCACTTTGAACCATTGTGGCCTAACACCATTTGTGATGCATGTTGAACCATTGTGGCCTAATAAAATGTATGATGCAATTTCAACCATTGTGGCCTAATAAAATGTATGATGCAATTTCAACCATTGTGGCCTAATAAAATGTATGATGCAATTTCAACCATTGTGGCATAACACCATTTGTATGTGAATATGCTATGTGCAGTGCTTCCTTGCTCAACGCAGACAACACTCCAGTGCATAAAATATATGTTACTGAAAAACCAACAGAACCTATCACAAAGATCAGAGAAATGTACAAACATATACGCCATCTAAATCCACGTCTAAATAACTGCTAAATGTCTTCTTTAAAAACCAATTATACATGTCTACACATGTTGCTACTACAAGCCGTCAACTCACTCGGTGTTGCAGGACATTTTTGACACAGATGAGGATGCTGTCCAGCATCCCTTCTGCCTGCACGATTGGCCGACCCACGTTCTGCAGCATCTTTCCGAGCATCTCGAGGGTTACCATGGCAACCTGTCGCTCTGTGTCGTCCATGATTATCTTGAGGTATTTCGGGACTGCCCTCGACAGCATGAACTGTAGCGCTGCATGACACAACACATAAGTATCCTTGTCATTTACATGTACCAGGCTGTATGGAAGTCTAGGGCAATGTATCTGATAAACAGTTGATTGCTATGTAACTTTAAAGTCACTATTAAATATGGTCATCAATGTAATGTCACTATATATATATATATATATATATATATATATATATATATATATATATATATATATATATAAACACACATAGAACATGATTTTCCATTATTTGAAGTTTTCATTAAACACAAATTGCATAAAATGTTCCCCACTGATCGGGAAGGTCACATGATAAACATGCGATTTACATCCATTGAGCATAAGGAACAAACCTGACAATTTGTTAGAACCCTGACCCAAAGGAGAATGTCACAAAAATAAAGTCATTACTTATTCCCGGTCACAGATTAATCCCATTAAATCTGGCAAACGGGATGCAAACAATGATAGAGTAATCATGAACGTACCCCCCACACTATTTACAGTCAGATGTGACATGTAACCCAGGACTACGTTAACATATAGATTCAAAAGCATAATTAAACATACTGCCAGTAAAAGAAACAGGTAGTGAGTAGCCACTAGCCATACACAACAAAATTAAACCATCAAGGTCTCATAGTGTTTTGAATATAGGTTTCCCACATGACAGACAACTGAGACAACACTCTGTATCAATAATATAACATACTACACATTAAGCTATTTGTGACAATGCCCTCAGTAAACTAGTTGAATATCTAACACTACCCATAATGCATCAGTGTATGCCACTCACTTGTCTGCGCCTCAGCAACGGTGGTTTCCCGAGCAACCTGAGCGGTGGCACAGCAGAACTGACACACCGCGGTGATGCTGCTCTTACGAATGGTTGCAGCCGGGAAGTCAAGTAGTTTCATCACTTCACGGAAACATTCGTCCGTGTACGACAGGAACGCAGTACTGTAACAGCACAGTGTAAAGGAATAGTGATGTAAGCCAGCAGTACTCCAATCGACGTGTTTTTTTTGTCGTTGCCATAATTATATAAATGTTTCTGTTACTGCAGCTTCTATTGAATTAGACTAATTTACCTTGTTTCTAAGGACAGTTCTCTGAGACAAACATACACCTACCCAGTCTCTAAGGACAGTTCTCTGAGACAAACATACACCTACCCAGTTTCTAAGGACAGTTCCCCGAGACAACCATACACCTACCCGGTCTCCAAGGACAGTTCTCTGAGACAAACATACACCCACCCGGTCTCTAAGGACAGTTCTCTGAGACAAACCTACACCTACCCGGTCTCTAAGGAGAGTTCCCCGAGACAAACATACACCTACCCAGTCTCTAAGGACAGTTCTCTGAGACAAACCTACACCTACCCGGTCTCTAAGGAGAGTTCCCCGAGACAAACATACACCTACCCAGTCTCTAAGGACAGTTCTCTGAGACAAACCTACACCTACCCGGTCTCTAAGGACAGTTCTCTGAGACAAACCTACACCTACCCAGTCTCTAAGGAGAGTTCCCCGAGACAAACATACACCTACCCAGTCTCTAAGGAGAGTTCCCCGAGACAAACATACACCTACCCAGTCTCTAAGGACAGTTCTCTGAGACAAACCTACACCTACCCGGTCTCTAAGGAGAGTTCCCCGAGACAAACATACACCTACCCAGTCTCTAAGGACAGTTCTCTGAGACAAACCTACACCTACCCAGTCTCTAAGGAGAGTTCCCCGAGACAAACATACACCTACCCAGTCTCTAAGGAGAGTTCCCCGAGACAAACATACACCTACCCAGTCTCTAAGGACAGTTCCCCGAGACAAACATACACCTACCCGGTCTCTAAGGACAGTTCTCTGAGACAAACATACACCTACCCGGTCTCTAAGGACAGTTCTCTGAGACAAACATACACCTACCCGGTCTCTAAGGACAGTTCTCTGAGACAAACATACACCCACCCGGTCTCTAAGGACAGTTCTCTGAGACAAACCTACACCTACCCGGTCTCTAAGGACAGTTCTCGGAGACAAACATACACCCACCCGGTCTCTAAGGACAGTTCTCTGAGACAAACCTACACCTACCCGGTCTCTAAGGACAGTTCTCTGAGACAAACCTACACCTACCCGGTCTCTAAGGACAGTTCTCTGAGACAAACCTACACCTACCCGGTCTCTAAAGACAGTTCCCCGAGACAAACATACACCTACCCGGTCTCTAAGGACAGTTCTCTGAGACAAACCTACACCTACCCGGTCTCTAAGGACAGTTCTCTGAGACAAACCTACACCTACCCGGTCTCTAAAGACAGTTCCCCGAGACAAACATACACCTACCCGGTCTCTAAGGACAGTTCTCAGAGACAAACATACACCCACCCGGTCTCTAAGGACAGTTCTCTGAGACAAACCTACACCTACCTGGTCTCTAAGGACAGTTCTCTGGGACAAACATACACCTACCCAGTCTCTAAGGACAGTTCTCCGAGGCAAACATACACCTACCCAGTCTCTAAGGACAGTTCTCCGAGGCAAACATACACCTACCCGGTCTCTAAGGACAGTTCTCCGAGACTTGTGCAAGCATCTGCCTTTTCATCCAGATACGAATTCTCAACGGTCATCCTACAGGCAGAGAGACACCAGTTCCAATGTCTTATCCATCCGCCAACAGTTGCTTTTGCACAAAATACTATAATAGTCTATATGAAAAAAATGTACTTGGTAGTTGCAAATTTTATTTGTTCAGTAAAAAAGTCAGTTCAAAGTAATATGCTCCCTAGAAGGATGAAGACACAAAGTTTAAAAAATAATGAGATAAATATCAAGGCAAGTGTCACCCCAGACAACAGGGAGAATATGAAACCTGAAGAACAATGATGTGAAGATCTGTGTGCACACACACGCACAACACGCACGCACGCACAACACGCACGCACAACATGCACGCACGCACGCACGCACGCACGCACACACACAAACAGATGCAGACACACACACACACACACACCACACACCCGCACGCACGCACACACACACACACTCACACACAAACACTCACACGCCCGCAAGCACACACGCCCGCAAGCACACACGCACGCACGCACGCACGCACGCACACACACGCACGCACACACACACACACACTACTCTGTGGTCCTATGTGACTGGTCTGTCGACACCAACTATGGACCAACATGTGCCCTACCCTTGTATTTTCTCATCTGCATCGTCTGCGCCCTCATCTTCATCTATATCCTCATCAAACAAGTGATACAGTCGACTCTCCTCCTCCGAGTAGTGGACCTACAGAAACATCTCATAGTAGAATACAATAAGACAATGTACAGCAAACATCTCACCTCATAACTTCCAAACTGTATCAAAGAGAACACGCTGGATATGGCAACAGTTTCAACGGCACCACCTTGTCACTTACTGTGAGTCCTTCTGTTGACTTGACTGACTCAATCATCTGCCTGACAATGATTGCCAGACAAGGCTGCATGTCTGTCTTGAGCAGTGTCGACACAGCACTGAACAGCCCAAACCTGAAGCAACGAAGTCACCGTCAGAGAGGTGTTTGTCACTCTCTCCATAATAAGCCAGCGTAGTAATTTGTAACAAGAATGTTCAGCATTCTAATGTCCCAGACACAGAATTCTTCCCTTTAAGACACGTTGTATTGATTCTAGATTTGTTGAAAGGTCACGGTGCATGTACAACTGGTGGTCAGTGTTTGCTGACATGGCTTTGAAATGTTGGTGAAGTTGGTCACTAGCCTCAATCACACCCACCAAACCAAAAAAGTAGGCCTTGGTAACTGTTCTTGCAATGATGCGATAAATTGTCTGACTGATCAAGGAGTGTCACCTGACCAAGCCGACAATTAATCACTCATTTATTCACCAACATAATTTATTTGCATAAAAGTGACCAGTATATAATCTTGAACAGCACGAGGTATTAAAAAAATTCAACAAGACTGGTGTCCAAAGAAGACACGTGATACGGTTAGTGGATTTTATAGAGAGAGTTTATACTGACACACATCGCCGTAGATCTGGGTCGTTGTTCTTATCAAGGAGCATCAAGCCAAGGTGGACACATTCGTTGGCGAGTGGCTGGAAGTGTTCCTTCTTCATCGTACGAGCAAGCACACTCAGTGTGTCTACACAACAAGATCACATGTAAACATGGGTGGCTACAGGGAATGAATAGTGTGGGGGCACAATTCTAAAATAACTGTTTGTAAGAGTAATTTTGACAGTTTTCTCTAAAATATGAAGGATTATTTTTATTAAGATGTCCTCTGCAAGAAATTCTAACTAATACTGATAGCTCAGTAGTTATAGATGTGTTCATAAGGCAAACTAATGGGAAGAGCAGTCTTGTTTGCTAAGCCTCTGAACTAAAGTACGTGAAAACATAGACACTCCAGAAATATATTACTATTAAACAGAATCTTTAAACTAGTACCATTTTTAAACACTATGTCTTCAATCTTATTTACGTGGATCATTTCAAAACCATTAACGCAATAGTAAGACGAAGTTAACTAACTAACCAAGGGCCTGCAGTTGAACTTTGAGCTCCGACTCAGTTTCGGTGGGGTTGAGGTATTTCTTGAGTTCCTCAATGATCTGTGGGAAGTAGGGCACCATGGCATCCTCCGCCGCATTCGCTGACAGGTCAAGGGTCAACATGTTCTCATTAGGTCACACAAAATGTTCACATTCTTTGAACAATTGCAATCTACATGGAATCTTCACCACGATTCCATTCAAAATCATTCCCATCTCACTTGTTATTGTATTTAATGTGCCCAATTCTGAACACTGCTATGCATATTTGTTATTTAGGACAGCTTTTTGTATGTATAAATATGGTTCACATTAGTGTAATGGTGTTTACTGTACCTGTAAATTTACTATCAAATCCTTACATTTTTAAAATAAATTCAATACATTAGTTACTACTATTATAAGGCAATATGTTACAAGTTAAACTGCCTTCAGATTTACAATTTATTGTGTACAATGTACCAATACAATGTCAGCATACCAACCTGTGGCACCAATAGCACTGATGACAAGCTCCTTGGCATGGACAGAGCTGGTTGACTGTAGTGATGTCATCAGGTATGTCATAAGACTTGACAGGTATGGTATGATGTCCTTACCTGCAATGGGACAATTTGAAATCATGTTTTTTTCATGTCAAACATGTTGTACCAAGTTTATGGAGTATTAATTTTGTATGAAGACGCTGAATATTAATGAAGGGGTGGCTGAAACATATGAACAACTATTGTCGTCAAGACATAAGAACACACCTTCTAAATGATATGGGACTGATTTCATGACTACAGAGCCATGGCATATTTTAAATAATGTTTCAAACTTGGATACCTTTGATGACTGGGCACCACCACATTACACTCAAGCTGCATTTGGTTTGACAAAATCCTATTTACTCAATATAAATTTCAGGTACATATGACAGAAGAAAAGTGAGAAACCATAACCAGAAATTTATGATTAGGATCAAAGCTAGAGTCACACCTGATATACATATAGAAAAAGAAGAACAACATTCATTCATATGGATGTACATAAAATATTATTTCCAGTAACAAAATCAATACATTAATTTTTCATCTAGACAGAAACATTCATGTGGCTACATAGTAAACACACATACATTCATATACACAGCTGCACACATACATTTGTGCACTCACCAAGGTTCTCACAGAAGACTTCAAGGGCATAGTAGGTCTTATTGACACCTCGTAAGTCCTTGTTGATGTCATGGCTAGCAGTGTTCAGGTAGTTGAAGAGTATTGGCAGTAGCTCACTCGAGAACTTGCTGATGTCAGGCTAACGGCGAGTTTCATAATAAAATAATAAAACACATGTTGCAATTGGCTACTCTTCGTTTAAAAACATAACATTCTCCATTAATGTATTTTGCTCACCAAACTGTGCTTGGAAATTTCAAAACAACATTAGCAATTTTAATTTGTGTCGTGAAATGTTCAAGTTGTAACAAAACATACAAATTATAAACATGTGTTATTGAGAGAAAAAACTGTGACCCTTTGATGTTTGTCATACTACATTCACAATAACTAACTCAGTAAACTTCTTGCTAACAACAATGATCAACCTCTGGCTGATTGCAAGTAGTGGAACAGTGAAGAAGACTTCACATTAATACAAAATTGCTGCTCTAAAATGGCACTGATTATCACACATAAACACATTCATGTAAAGAGACTTTTAAAGCAGACATTGTATAACATCTCATTGAGGAATCTAATTATCTGCTTGATTGGACACATAACCAAGATTGACGAAAGGGTGTAACAGTTAATATCAGCCCTGGAAACATTTAACAAGACCTAAACTCATATCACCTGCAGATGTTCTGAGAACTGTCCAACGGCGAAGAGAGACACGTTTCTGACAGAGACACTGGAGTCACCGAGACCCGAGTAGACGTACTGCAGCAACTTCTCCAGGTATCTGTCAGTCGACACATATACAACACACAAGGAAATACACTCCACCCAAACACTGCTGTCTTGGGGTGGCTAAGATGGCTATAGTTTCAACTGAATTTAGTATTTTTTCTTCATAGAACATCTACAGGAATTGTTTGTTGTATGGACAATAGAAATTGTCAATTGTTTTTTTGTTGTTAATTGGGATATTGTTTTTACGTCTTAGGCAATGTAAGAGAAAAAGGTATTAGTTTATCTTCAATTATGTTATTTAAAATTCCTCAACTTGTGTTATTATACAAGAATCAACATAGTCCACAGTTTAGACGAAACATTCAAAACAAGTTTTAAGTTTGATCATGCTGAATGCGGGCAGAAGTTACACATTAAAATGGAATTATAAGCACTAATATTTATTTGCATTGTCATAATGAAGTACACATATTCTACAAAATTACTATAACTCATCTTGCATGTGTTGCAAAAGAAATATTTGAAACAGTAAAACAAATTTATATTTATCTAACATTTCAAAATTTATTTCATTCACCCATGACCATCTACAAATGTGAATGTCGGAAATGTTGACGAAAGTATATTTTGTGCTGTAGCATGACAAAATTGTTGATGGGCCTGGATTCTTGCTTGTTACAAGCGAGTGTGTTGAGTACTGTGAACGGGGTCTACCTGTGTTTCATGTAGTCTGCACAGCCTTCAGCACTGACGGCCAGCGCCACAAACGCTGCCCGTCGCACATTTTCGTCAGAGTTAGTCATTGCCGGCTCAACAAACTTCATCTGTCAAACATGACATTCACTTAGTTAACGTGTTTATAATTTGTAATTTATTCCACACAGTTTACTAGTAAAATCGTCTGGTGAGCAACATGCGTGAATTAATTTAATAAATGATTCTTCTTGGCAACAACATTTCAGAGCCTATATTTTATGAATTTAGATCATACCATTCAGCTGCATTTTTGGGTCGTTGACATGAATTATATGTTTATGTGAACTTACCAATGGTGTGATAAACTGTTCTGGTGGAAGATGAAGTGCCATCACATCAATGACCTGCGGGAAATATTCCACAGTGAGTACATCATATTAAACAAATTCTGATTTTTTTTCAGCCAAACTGTTTTACCACACAACTTAATAAATATATGTTTACAGTAAGTAACAAAATTGGAAATACATGAATCTAATTTTCTGGGCAATTACATTTAGCTTATGGACAACGTTGTTATAAATTTAATCAAATATACTGTCACTGATTTACACACCTGCCAAGTTAGTTATGGGCAAAATCCGTAAACCAATAACGTATGTTTTCAAGTAACACCGAATCTAGGCTTGCTGCAAACAAAAGTTTAATAATTTGAACTAACGTCACACGGAAGAAAACAAATTGTTTTTGCATAATTATGCTCAACCTGTAACATCAAATCACAGTGGAATTGCCAATAACATGATTTTACGATAAAAAACCTGATTTCATGCTTTTATGCTTTTAGTTTACTAAGTTGCTACTCCACATATGTCACCACCGTGAGTTGCCCCCCACTATGACCCCGTGACCTGGATGAAGGGTCAACTGACCGAGGCCACAAAGGCGGGGGCGGTGTGAGCCTCATCAAAGTCTTCGTCGTCGTCAGCCTTTTCCGAGGGTGCCTCACAGAGGATCGGGAACAGCATCGATAGCATCGGCTGAATCAGGTTCAGCTTCGGAATCGCCTAAAAGGGCCCACATGTAATTAGTTTTTCTGTCAACAGGTGGCACTGCAGCGACATCTGACATAATTTCATCGGCTTCATTACGCTAAAAGAATTGGATATTAATTTTTCAACAAAGCCAGACATCAAGAAGGCATTCAAGTGACAAATGTGGCCAGTGTGTGGTCATACCATTGGTCACTACTGTCCACTCACCTTCTTCTTGAGTCTCACCAACCAGCTGACAAAGGACAGTGCCTTTATGCGCACACCATTGCCCAGTCCCTGTGTCGCACCAATCTACAAAACACCAAGTGTCCACTCAGTGATTTAATGTCCACCCAGTTCAGTGCTGACCACCATCCACTCAGTTAAATTATGACCACTCCCCATCTAGTTCAGCAATGACCATCATCCATTCTGTTCAAAAGTGGCTACTGTCCATCAGCTCAACACTGACCATCATCCACTCAGTTCAACAGTGGCTACTGTCCATCAGCTCAACACTGACCATCATCCAGTCAGTTCAACAGTGGCTACTGTCCATCAGCTCAACACTGACCATCATCCACTCAGTTCAACAGTGGCTACTGTCCATCAGCTCAACAGTGACCATCATCCAGTTAGTTCAACAGTGGTCACTGCATGTCAATCAGCACAATAGTGACCCAAATAGATTAAGGGTACCAACTACTCGAGAACAGCTATGTGCCATATTTATGTTAATACTCAATATATCTCAACCAAATTTGGCATACACGTTCGTTATGTGAACAGCACTTACTGTGTGAACTCATTTGCATATGTGTTACCATAGCAACCGACATTTTAAAATTACACAGAGGGGTGAATTAAAAAAAATTATTCTGAGTCAATGGTTTCTTGTGGATTCATGGAACTGCTCAAATTCATTAGCTAGAATGTCCCTTCATACAATAAGGTGGTTTGAGCTTGAAAGATCTAATGTGTTCTATGCTTGTAAAATGATTTTTCAGAAAAAACGTTTTTTGGACGTTGGTCAACTGTAGTGTTTCATATCTGACAACTCCAAGTAGTCAGCTGCCATGGTCAAATGAGTCTTATTGTGTGTGTCACTAACATGTGAACAGATGGAACAAATTTCAGATGTCTATCTTTCATAGTTTTTTGGGAATAATTATTTGAAATTTCACAAATGTGCAAAAACGTGATTTTGAGAAAATGACAAAAAACGACAGCATGTCATATAATATTCACAGCACACCTAGAAACCACTAATAACCATTAACTAAATCATTTATAAGTGTCTGCATAATGAACATGACTACCAGGCATCAGATTCATATAGGAACAACATTTTATTATTGTGCCAACCTTATTTATAAGTGTGTTTTTGACCCAAAATGCGTGACGAATTGTTAACGTTTTGCCGGTCGACGCCATTTGCTTTCTCATCCTGCAGCTGCCGGAAACGGCGCTGATTGGGCGATGATGCGATCATTGGTGCGCCGGGCGCGTTCATTGGATTAGATATTTACGCGATATTATAATGAGCCATGGATCGCGTAACAAATCCTTATATGGCAGTAGAGGTCGCATACATTTTCCCCAAATAGATGCATATAATTATATTCTAGAACTCCCAGAACACCACATCCGGTTATGTGTAAACTTCCGGACAAGACGGTTACAAACATGGCGGATTTACTAGGCGGCATGTCTCTGGACTCGAACGTTCTTTTTAGTCATTCCCGGACATTTAAAAATGGCTACCACTGTGGATTTTGCTTCTTGAAGAACGAGGGGCATGTTATAAATGATGTTTTTATTGGTATTCATTCTTGAAATATGCTCTTGCACATAGCTGTATAAGATACCAATGCATCTGAAAATGACATGATCTGAAAACCGTATTTTTTTTATTTCTCGACCCGCTGGTCTCCTTAAACTATTTTCTGTTGGTATTGGTGGAAAAATGGTTCAGCAATGTTGCTTCTTCTTCTGGTTACCATGTCTGCATGGGTGGAGTTTGTCTGACATATAACATTTATGGTCTAATAGATATAAGTACTCATAATGCAAAGTAGTCTTACTCTTTACTCACAAATTCATAACAATACACAAAAATATGCCCCCTCAAGTTGATAATATTTTTTACATAGTAACTTGCTGCGCCACATCTGAGAACCAGTGGAATAGTTGTTGCAGCAAAGTCACTTACATTCAAGCAGAACTCGAGGATGGTCTTGAGGTGTGGTACGATGACGGATATGTCACTCTCCACCAACTCATCAAAGATCTCCAATGCTTCTACTGCCTTCTCCTGAACAAACATCAAACAGAATCAGTAACCATGGTAATACCACCAAATCTGGCATAACAGAATCAGTAACCATGGTAGTGCCACCAAATCTGGCATAACAGAATCAGTAACGATGGTAATACCATCAAATCTAGCATAACAGAATCAGTAACCATGGTAATACCATCAAATCTGGCATGACAGACAAATGGGCTAACTGAAAGACTTACGGGCAGAAAGACATGAGATGGATGTTGAATACATTGTTCTTGGCTCCAAGAATGGTTTATTATAGTATAATTTAACTTACTTTGGAGCTTAATTGTCGATGATGAGTACGACGTTTCGACCCGTCATCTACGGGCCTTGTTCACGTACTGGTGTCACTGAAGCAACACATGTGACACCAGTATGTGAACAAGGCCCATAGATGACGGGTCGAGACGTCATATTCATCATCGACAATTAAGCTCCGAAGTAAGCTAAATTATACTACAATGAGATGGATGGAGAAACTAAAGTAAGCAAGGCACTCACCCCGTCCACCTCGACAAGCCAGCTGATAACACGCAAGATCTGAGGGATCAGTCCTTGGAAGGGATTCTGGAACATTGAACAAAACACTTTATACAGTCAATATACTGTGCAGTGTAAAAAAAAACTAAGTGCATTTTCACTGTATGTCTAACATAAACAGTGTCTTATTAAATTAAAACTAAAAAATCATTCAAAATCATAATTTATATTACAAGGTTTTTATTAGTTACATCAACCTACCAACAGCAAATGTTACATGTCTGACTTGTCATGTTATCACGGTCAATATGAACTTTGCAATATTTAGAATCAAATGCACTTACAAGTTCGCAGGTCTCTATCAGTGGCGCCATCTCTGTGAGAGTCCTGTCAACAGAGCATCATGGCATTTCGATGCAATTAATAGATCATGGTAGATATGTGTAAATAAATAATTTTCACGCAATAATTACATGTGTCTGAGTCGTCAATATCATTTAAGTGGGAACTAATTCTTCCAACAGATCTATGAATATTTTTACCCAAATGTAAACAATAAGGCAACATTAATGGGTTATTACGTAAGTTAGCAAACTCATAAAATATATTAACTATGACTGTTGTCATGAATTACACGGGAAATAAATTCCTACAATGGCACCATCTAGTGTGTGATTATATATATATATATATATATATATATATATATATATATATATATATATATATGTCACGATATCGTTAATTTACGGGAACAAACATCTCAACATCTCAGAATGTGACACTTGTAAAACGGGTCACTTGTAAAACGGGTTTCCGGTCTCCGTGCTTCGGGGCTTGTGTCTATGAACCATGCTGGACTGCAAATCTACATGTTGTATTTTTGCCTGGAATAAAGTCATTCTTACATAGTTATGTTTGACGTTGCAAACGTTACATGGTGTCAGAAGTGGGATGCGTGATCGCTGCTCAACTGAGAAGTAAGAATGGCGAGATTTAACCCTCCTGCGCCATTTTCATTCAAGCCGAACGAATGGCTAGAATGGCTCGACGAATTTGCAAGATTTCGAATCACAACAAAGCTTCATAAAGAAGAGGGTGATGTGCAGAGAGACTCATTGTTATATGCAATGGGAGGACAACAAGCAAACCGAATCTTTCGCACACTGACGTTCGTTTCGCCAGAAGTAGACACCGAATACGAGACACTGGTGAGCAAGTTAACGGACTATTTTATTCCGCAACGAAATGTGATACACGAACGCTGTGTATTTCAAAGCCGACAACAGCAAGCAAGTGAAAGCGTGGAAGAATTTGCAAGAGAATTGCAAACACTTGCAGTACATTGTGAGTACAAAGAACAGACCAGTGAAATGATAAGGGACTGTTTCGTAATGGGAGTCATTGATCAGGCGGTGAAACAAAAGCTACAATTGATCACCGACTTGAGCCTCGAGAAAGCTGTAACAATCGCAAGACAGCACGAACAAGTGAAACTACAAATGAGACAACAACAGCATGAGCAGGACTACCAACATGTGGCTGAAGCGAGAGCATTCCCGAACCAGAGGATAGATCGATACGCGAAGCCAAAGAACAGATGCACGGGCAGTAAGTACCGTTACTCGAAGTCGAGTGACAGTCGATGCGACCGTTGTGGTTCCACAGAACATTTGCGTGGAGGGAGTTGCCCTGCGCTGGGACAGAGATGTAACAAATGTAATGCCAAAGGACATTTTGCAAATGTTTGTCGTTCGAAACCGAAGCATAACATGGTGAACTATGAACGCCACAAAGTCAAAGCGTATGAAATCGAACGTGAAGATGCTAAACCGTATCGTGGCAAAGCCGAACGTGACGGAACAGTACCGTTTGTTGGCGACATCGAAAGAGATCAATCGACTGCATTCCTTGGTGTGGTTGATTGCACAGAGAAGAAAGACGCATGGTTTGTAACTCTGAAAGTGAAACGGACGCGACTTCGTTTCAAAATCGACACTGGCGCTGACGTCACGATAATAACAAAGAAGACATGGTTGGCAATGAAAGACAAACCGAGACTAGAACCAACAGCCGTCCGTCTCAACAGTGTTGGGGGACAGTTAAAGGCGTGTGGTCAGTTCTTAGCAGTCACGAAACATCGGAAGACTGTGTATCGCTTCAAGGTGATCGTCATCGAAGGGGACAAAATGACCAACCTACTGTCACGAGACGTTGCTACAGACATGGGTCTTGTGTGTCGTCTGGAACAAGTTGATGCTTCGGGTGATGAGGTTGCTAGAATTGGCCTCATGAAGACCGAACCTGTCACAATAAAGCTGAGGGCAGGGACTGAACCACTCTGCTTAACAACTGCAAGACGCGTGCCCTTCCCTCTGATGGATGCTGTTAAAGCAGAACTCAATAACATGGTTGAGTCAGGCGTGATCAGACCGGTGACAGAACCAACGGATTGGTGCGCTGCGATGGTTCCAGTGATCAAGAAAACTGGAGCAGTGCGTATCTGCGTCGACTTGAAGCAACTGAATACAGCAGTTCGACGTGAACATCATATGCTCCCGTCGCTGGAGGACATAGCACCTAAACTTGCCGAGTCGAAAGTGTTCTCGACTCTAGACGCCGCAAGCGGGTTTTGGCAAATCCCGACTGACGAAGACAGCCAGTTGTTGACTACGTTCATTACGCCATTTGGACGTTATGCATTTTGCAGACTGCCATTTGGAATCTCCTCCGCCCCCGAGATATTCCAACGCAAGATGTCGACACTTCTCGATGGTCTGGACGGAGTAGAAGTAATCATGGACGACATCCTAGTTCATGGTCGTAACATGGAAGAACACGATGCTCATCTCAGTGCTGTCCTAAGGATAATCAATGACTCGGGTCTGAAACTCAACCCAAAGAAATGTGTCTTCAGAAAATCCGAACTGACATATTTTGGTCACGTGATTGGCGGTGATGGAAATAAGCCCGACCCAGAGAGGATAGAAGCTCTACTGGAACTGTCACGTCCAAACAATGTTTGCGAACTGAGGACAGTGTTGGGCATGTTTCAATACCTGGCCAAGTTTGTGTACGACATGTCGTCAGTGATGAAACCAATGACCGATCTACTCAAGTCTGATGTCGTCTGGTCGTGGGACAAAGCACAACAAGCTTCGTTTGACAAGACGAAAGACCTGTTGACGACTACACCGACGTTGTCGTACTACGACTCAATGAAACCGACGGTAGTAAGCGCCGATGCAAGCAGTTTCGGAATCGGTGCTGTGCTGATGCAAACTACCGAAAGCCAATCGCCTTCGCGTCGAGGACGCTAACGACCGCGGAACAACGGTACGCCCAAATTGAAAAGGAGATGCTTGCAGGTGTCTGGGCGTGCGAGAAATTCCGAAGATATCTCGTAGGATTGAAAGAATTCAAACTACTTACCGACCATCGACCGTTGGTACCGCTGATGAACACGAAACGTATAGATGACGCACCACTGCGTTGTCAGCGATTGTTGATGAGGGCCATGCGATTTAATCCGATTGTTGAATATGTTCCTGGAAAGCAACTCGTAATCGCAGATGCTCTATCCAGAAAGCCGCTGGTTGGACGCGAATCTCGTATCGATGACATCGAGCTGTCCGACGACATAGCAGCTCATGTCGAAGCTGTTCAGCACAACTGGCCCGTGACAGAAGACCGTCTTACAGAGATGCGAGCTGAAACTTCTACAGATCCTGTAATGAAAACAATCGCAGATTTCATAACCGAGGGCTGGCCTAGCCATGAGAGTGCCAGTCCACATTCCGTGCGAGAATACTACCGAGAGAGAGCGCTGCTCTCAATGAGTGATGGTGTTGTAACATACAAATTCCAAATCGTGATGCCTCCAAAGATGCGCGGCGACGCTTTGCGACGACTTCACGAGTCTCATCAAGGCATCTCAAAATGTAGAGAAAGAGCAGCCAATGCCATTTGGTGGCCCGGTATCAGTCGAGACATAAAGAGGTTTATCGAAAGATGTGAAACTTGCCGACGCAATCGACCTACACAGAGAGAACAACCTCTTCGTCCGGTTGAACTATCCGGAAGACCATGGGAGAAAATTGCCATGGATATCTTCCAGTACAAGCGACATGACTATCTCGTGATCATCGACTACTACTCGCGCTGGATCAAAATCAAACAATTGACCAGTCTAACGTCTGACTGCGTGATCAGCCGCCTCAAGGCCGTGTTTACTACACATGGTATTCCAGTTGTGGTGGTATCAGACAACGGAAGACAGTTCGTCTCGGATGAATTCAGGAAATTCGCTAAATCATGGTGCTTCGCTCAACATACCACAAACCCGTATTCTCCTCAAGAAAATGGGATGGCAGAGCGAGCTGTGCAGACGGCGAAAAGAATCCTAGACCTCGACGAACCTGATATAGGTCTGTTGAACTATCACGTGTCGCCTCACAGTGCAATCGGCGTGTCACCTGCAGTGGCACTAATGGGTCGACAAATCGCCACACGACTGCCTGTTGTGAGAGAACAATTGTTGCCACATCAACACCGAGATGGAGACATCCGAAATTCCGATCAACATGCCAAAACGAAGTACAAGCGATGCTATGATCGGCGACATGGTGTACGCAAATTACAGCCGTTACAAAATGGTGAACCAGTGTTGCTGAAACTCAATGGGGAGAAGCATTGGTCGACGCTAAGCACTGTGTTCAGAAGTGACCCGCAGAACCGGTCATATGTTGTGAAAACTGAGGCAGGTATCTGCTATCGCAGAAATCGAAAGCACCTTCAAGGTGTGGCGAACGTGCTTCCATCAGTGCCCAGCGACGAGCCTGGTGATGCGGACATTCCGGCTGAGGATCCAGGAGAAGTCGTGCCGCCGGACGATTCCGGCGATACTGTCGTGCCGCCTATGGACATTCCCGCCGAGCCGAATAAACCAGCAGTGTATACCAGGAGTGGCCAAGCAGTTCGTCGGCCGGTGAAATTTCAGTAACATTACGTGGTTCGATTTGAACTTTGAAAGAGGGGAGATGTCACGATATCATTAATTTACAGGGACAAACATCTCAACATCTCAGAGTGTGACACTTGTAAAACGGGTTTCCGGTCTCCGTGCTTCGGAGCTTGTGTCTATGAACCATGCTGGACAGCAAATCTACGTGTTGTATTTTTGCCTGGAATAAAGTCATTCTTACATAGTTATGTTTGACGTTGCAAACGTTACAATATATATATATATATATATATATATATATTAATGCAAACTGCTACTAATACTAATAATAATGCTAAAATCCCAACCACCACTGCTGAAAGTGCTCAGCACATACATGCACAAATTTTCTACCAATATTGAACGCATGATGTTTTGGACTTTGCAAACTTCTGAAACAATCCCTAAAGTGCACATAACATATGACATAGACATCCAGCGGTCACTCACTGGATGGTGTGGAAGGGCACCATGTAGTTCTGGTTGTCCTTCAGGGTGACGCCACACAGTTCGAGGAGCGATGGGAAGTAGGGCTGTAGTTGCTTTGTCGCCGTGGCAGCAACCGCACTCAGCACGTACATGCCCAACTGTGTACAACCACAAACAACAACCGCACTCAGCACGTACATGCCCAACTGTGTACAACCACAAACAACAACCGCACTCAGCACGTACATGCCCAACTGTGTACAACCACAAACAACAACCGCACTCAGCACGTACATGCCCAACTGTGTACAACCACAAACAACAACCGCACTCAGCACGTACATGCCCAACTGTGTACAACCACAAACAACAACCGCACTCAGCACGTACATGCCCAACTGTGTACAACCACAAACAACAACTACACTCAGCACGTACATGCCCAACTGTGTACAACCACAAACAACAACTACACTCAGCACGTACATGCCCAACTGTGTACAACCACAAACAACAACTACACTCAGCACGTACATGCCCAACTGTGTACAACCACAAACAACAACTACACTCAGCACGTACATGCCCAACTGTGTACAACCACAAACAACAACTACACTCAGCACGTACATGCCCAACTGTGTACAACCACAAACAACAACTACACTCAGCACGTACATGCCCAACTGTGTACAACCACAAACAACAACTACACTCAGCACGTACATGCCCAACTGTGTACAACCACAAACAACAACTACACTCAGCACGTACATGCCCAACTGTGTACAACCACAAACAACAACTACACTCAGCACGTACATGCCCAACTGTGTACAACCACAAACAACAACTACACTCAGCACGTACATGCCCAACTGTGTACAACCACAAACAACAACTACACTCAGCACGTACATGCCCAACTGTGTACACCCTCAAACAAGTGCACCCAGCACATACATGCCCAACTGTTTGAACACACAAACAACTGCGCTCAGCACGTACATGCCCAACTGTGTGCACTCACAAACAAATGCAGTCAACAGGTACATGCCCAACTGTGTACACCCACAAACAAATGCACTCAGCACGTACATGCCCAACTGTTTGCACATACAAACATCTGCACTCAGCATGTACATGCCCAACTGTGAACACACACAAACATCTGCATTCAGCACGTACATACCCAACTGTGTGTACACACAAACAAATGCACTCAGCATGTACATACCCAACGGTATATACAAATAAACAACACTTCAAAATACATCAAAACTCATGGAACACTAATTTAAATAAAATATCATCCCACACTACGAGAAGGCAGTCTGCATCAAATGACAATATATGATTGGATAACGGATAACGGATAACAGAGTGCAAAGCGTTCATATTGAACACTAGTTTTGATGATTTCATGTTGCCTATCAACAGTGACTTGAGGTTAAATAGTAATAATATAAATAAAGCACTTGTTAAAGCACATCCCTCAAAGCCTAACTTGTGCTGCTATTACAAAGCATCTGCCAAGTAGTCGAGTTGCCATTCTGTGAACCTGGAAATGTTTGGTCGTCTAAGGTTTTTTTGCTGATTCATATAGATTATGTGTCCCTGAACTCAAATCCGTGGGATGGCAATGCGCCATCCTTGGGCAACTCGTGGGAACCACGAAAATCCAAGATGGCTGCCGTGATCCTATTAATTTACTAAATGTGTTTATTTTTACACTACATCATGCTAGGAACATAATTTTTGTATGTACACGCATGCTTTAAGGTACGAAGAATTCAATGGAACCATTTATAATAATGTCCGACTATGTCCACGTGACCAAAATTCAACATGGCCGCCATTTCCACCAACTATTGCCAAAATCGAGCAAAATTTGATTGCCTTTTGCTATATAAATATGATTTTATTTTGTCCATTCCTATGTTTTATCATATTAGAACTTAAAAGGAAGTATTTCAACTAGTGTCCGCCCAAGAAAACCGAATAATATTCAAAATGGCATCATTTTAGCCAAACAGATGCAAGTGCCACGATTTTGTGCCTATTGCTACGTTTTAGCATACGGGCAAGAACATAGTACTGGTATATACTTGTACTGTCTTAATTATACGTGAAATATACACATGTACTGTTTCAACATTACGAGGAATTAAAAGTAAGCATTCACATCCAGTTAATGTGTTCTTGGCGATCGAGGGCCTTCGCATAACGAGGAGGTCACGTCGGGTGACCTATGTGTTTTGGTTGTGATGATGGCTGGTCGTACCTGTGTGTTTGCACCATGTCGTGGCAAAGAACCATGGCGTACTTCCAAAACAAATGGAATATGCACCATCATTGCAAGAAGCCACGAACGATATGATAACCTGCATGTCTCTTTACAACAACTACTTGATGTTAATAAAGAGAATGCTCGTATTAACTGTCACAAATCCTGCTATTCAACTTGACTATACATCAAGGAAGACAGTTGGACAATCTAAGACTAAGACTAAGCGAATAAGAAGGCTCTCGTCAGAGTTCTCTCCACTTTCAATTTGGGCAACAACGTGACGATGGTTGGAAGAGAGGAGAGTATGTACAGCCATGATGAAGCAGATATTACCATCATCAGTTATCTTCTGGAAGTTGTAAAGAATGGTAAGAACATTGTACGAGTGATCAGCGATGACACTGACATCTTTGTTTTGCTTATCTACTGGGTGTGGAGATTGCAGATGACAGCCCGTGTGCAGCTAGATCGATGGTGTGGGTCTATCATCAACATCAATGAAAGTTCTTCGCTGGTGCGAAATCCCTCCAATTGCTCGGTATGCATGCATTATCAGGCTGCGATACTGTGTCCTATCCATTTGGTCGTGGCAAAGCGACGGTGCTAAAGGTACTGAAGTCCGCCGACCACTCTGGCCTCTACACTGTATTCGGTGAACAGAGTGCTAACCACCAACAGTTGCTAGAGACTGGACGCAAATTTATTTGCTCGCTCTATGGTGTTGCTGCAGGCGAAAGCATGGCTTCTGCCAGGTATGCGCTCTACACCAAAAGGACAAGAGGGAAAGCTGTATGTGTCAAAACACTTCCACCGACAGACGCTAATTTGGCATATCACATCCTGCTAGCACACTATCAAGTAATGCACTGGAAGGCAGCAGACTCCGCCTGCTGTTGACATCGCTGCTTACGGGTGGGAGTTGGTCAGTGGTGCAGGGTGTGTGCCAACTCCACGCATTGCAAGAGGACCAGCAGCTCCTCCTACCCTCATGGACGTCATCAACTGCCAATGCAAAGCTGTCGGGAAAGCTTGCAGCAGTCATGCATGTAGGTGTCATTCTGCAGGATTGTCTTGCACGCCATACTGTTATTGTGTTGGCGAAGCCATGTGCTTCAATTCTTTCACCAAACATGATGAGAATGAAATTAGACATGATAATGACGATGAAGGTGATAGTATGGAGGAAGAGGGGAGCTAGAGAGAATGGGGAATAACCTTTTCTATGAGAACGTAATGGGAATGATTTATCGTTTAAATACCAATGGTTAATAATGTATGCTGTATCAATGCCCGAATGAAACTTGCCATTACAAACAAGTTCTCAGAGGGTATCAGCAATTATATAATTCAGTACTTCTGATGTTATACTTTTAAATTGTTGTACCATTTTGTGTCATTTCCCAAGCTTTTTGTGCTTCTTGTCAGGTGCAGTAATATACACATACATGAAGTTACAACTATTAGCCTTCCTAGAACTCAGTCATGATGAATGTTCAATGCTGAACAGGAATTGTAAATAAATCTTCGAGCTACTTTCGGTTGAAATGGCGGCCATCTAGATTTTGTGTCACGTGACCATAGAAAATGATTACATTAAATTCCTCATATGTTGGTACATTGCATGTATATATTTCACGTATAATTAAGGCAGTACAAGTATATACCAGTACTATGTTCTTGCCCGTATGCTAAAACGTAGCAATAGGCACAAAATCGTGGCACTTGCATCTGTTTGGCTAACATGACGCCATTTTGAATATTACTCGGTTTTCTTGGGCGGACATTAGTTGAAATTTTTCTTTTTAAGTCCTGATATGGTAAAACATAGGAATGGACAAAATGAAATCATATTTATATAGCAAAAGGCAATCAAATTATGCTCGATTTTGGCAATAGTTGGTGGAAATGGCGGCCATGTTGAATTTTGGTCACGTGGACATAGTCGGACATTATTATAAATGGTTCCATTGAATTCCTCGTACCGTAAAGCATGCGTGTACGTACAAAAATTATGTTCCTAGCATGATGTAGTGTAAAGATAAACACATTTAGTAAATTAATAGGATCACGGCAGCCATCTTGGATTTTCGTGGTTCCCACGAGTTGCCCAAGGATGGCGCATTGCCATCCCACGGATTTGAGTTCAGGGACACATAATCTATATGAATCTACAAAAAAAACCTTAGACGACCAAACATTTCCAGGTTCTCTACAGTACAGTATAGGATGGCAACTCGACTAAAGAGGCTGCAGCCAGTAGTTACCAAACCTCCCACCGGTGAATTCACATCTGCTGGTCAAATTGACCACATGTGTCCGGTAAGACTGACCTCACGTTGCTCTGGCAGGTTGCTGTGTGTGTACTGTTGGATGAACTCAAACAGTTCCGGCCACTTGACAGAGGCGAGCTCATGTTTTGCCACTGTTGCTATCAGCTGCACAACCGCCTTGCGCACACCCTTCCTGCAAACAAACTCCAACGCTGGGACACGCATCATCATAATGCATGGACAATTAATGAGCCAGTGGACTAATATGTCATAAATATTACATGTTTTAAAATCACTTGGTTTAAACTCTAATACTCTTGCTAAAAATTATATAATTTAAATCCCAATTCGCTGCCTTGAAATCACGTACTGGTCTGTTTGGTGAATTAGGTCATCTTAGGTCTTTCTTTTTATGTCAACCAAACTTTGAGCAGAACATTACTGTTCCCAAATAACATTATTCTCAATAATTTCTAGGTTACTCTGGAAATTGTAATACAAAATATTAAATTAAAACAACTGAACCAAACCAATACAAAAACGGCAAATGAACAATTACTAATTTATAATAGTGGATTGTAAATTTGTAGTGTTACTCTGGAAACTTGACAGAAGTACTGAAACCTAAACAATTAACTTGAGTAACTAAACAATGGCAAGCAAACAATGAAAATGAATTAATCAACATTTGAAACAAACACCAAATTGTTAATGACAACACCTGTAAGCACATACATCTTAGTTATCATTGCCATAGTAACATCTCTAGCAAATACTACTGCAGCCAGTTACAGAACATGTGCAACTAAGGTGTTCTGTAATTATGAAAGGGTCATTTCAAATGTTTTAACAAATAATTGTATACAAATGATATAATCAATACGAAAAAATAAGTGCACTTTAGATTGTCATGGTATTGAAAAGAATGATGGGCATAAGTTGATAAGTCTAGCAAAAATGGAAATTTGTATTTACAGAGAACATTGGGTGTTTCATAGCAATGACACATTGACGATATGCTAACAACAACGAGCTTACACATTACTGACTGACAAACCTAGCAAGTGAAGGCTCCCCTAGGTCACTGTTAAATGCAGCGCTGTAACTGCAAGTGCATTTCACAAATCAATATCATATTTCAAAACATATTCTAATTGCTCTGTTTGACTGCTTTAGTGAGAGTTTGAACTGGAAGCAAAAAAAATTAAAACCTGGATCCCATGTCATCTTCTGTGGAAACATTGTAAGTTTAAAAAAAACTTATATGAATCATACAATATCATAGAATTGCATGATATACATATATTTTTATTTCCTGTACAAAAGAACTGTATTGTGGGTGTTAGGCAACTGGTCTATATTTCAGCTTATGCAACAATAACAATATTTAAAATTGCACAGTATGCTTATCTGTAACTGGTTTTGAAGAGACATAGCTGAAGTCATGCAATTTGTGAGGTAGTATGCTCTTCTCAAACCAAAACAAAAAATGTATATAACTTATAAAAATTACAATTGATTTAAAAAAAAATCAGAGTGATGCTTTGTGCTTTCAAAGTTTATAAATAGGCAGAAAGTAATAAAAACTTTACATTTTGTTATCACTGGTAGCTGAGTAATTTAACTTATTAAACTATTCCACATTTTCAACAGTTGAACAGTACGCAGCAACATAGGTATGACACACATCAGATTTGGGATGGTTCCATATAATCAGCAGATGAAACAAAAACAAAAGATTCATCTGATAAAAAGTAGATTCAACTGCATCTCAGCATGTTACAAACCACAATACAATACAATACAATACAATACAATACAATACAATACAATACACTACACTACACTACACTACACTACACTACACTACACTACACTACACTACACTACACTACACTACACTACACTACACTACACTACACTACACTACACTACACTACACTACACTACACTACACTACACTACACTACACTACACTACACTACACTACACTACACTACACTACACTACACTACACTACACTACACTACACTACACTACACTACACTACACTACACTACACTACACTACACTACACTACACTACACTACACTACACTACACTACACTACACTACACTACACTACACTACACTACACTACACTACACTACACTACACTACACTACACTACACTACACTACACTACACTACAATACAATACAGATGGTATGAAGTAACTCGTTACCCAGATATGTCAAACAGAGAAATGTCGCTACTCACTCTGGCTCCTGCAGAAGAACTTGCAAGATGTTTGCTCTTATGCTAAAAATAGACATCAAAAAGGTACATTGAACAATTAAGTTTCACACCCTTTCTAGTAACAGATAGACCAACGATATGATAGAACAATATACTATATTTTTAACTACCAAAAGATATTTATTCCAAGTTTATGTATAGCAGAAATTATAAATATAAATTGCCCGATCTGTTCTCGTGACATAAATTATTGAGAAAGTTGAAGGTTCACAATCTACAGTATCTGGCAGCAATAATGAATCACATGACATGCAGCTTACTTCATTGCGACGTCGAGTGAAAGGCTGTTCCATTGTTTTGCCCTTGACAGTTTCTTCCTCAAGATGATAGCTGCATATTGGCGCACCTGTAATGTTGAACAATGGTATGTCCAAGTGACATAAAACTGGACAGTGAATTAATGCCGAAACAGATTTTTAAACAATACAGTTATGCTTCTCCTAAATAATAAAATTTCTCTGCTAGTCTTAAAAATAGAGATATGGTATCTGAAAGTTACACTCAGTCATGATGTGTTTAACTTCTACAACATCCATATTTTTCAGTGGCACTATATCATAAAAATATGTTGTATAAAGCACAGCACCGTATCATTGGATGCTAACATTACTTGCTAATGTTGAACCTCTTTTTGTAATGATGGAAATAAAAATGTTCATGCTTTTAAAACAATGTATTTCACCTTTAACAATCTGTCAACCTATGAAGACAAGTTTTACCTGGAGGTTGCGAGAGGTGATGAGGACAGAGCAGAGGGCTGGCACCACACCGCGGTCATTGAGTAACACCTTTAGCTGCTTGGTTGCCTGCCCATCACAACAGTCACGCACAATACAACATATCATAACAATTTATCATCTTAACTAAGTCAGTTTATGCTGTAGACATGATGTTTATTTATCTACTAGAGTTTCTTAGTTTTAATAAAAACCTAGAATAAATTGTTTGTCATCGTATCAGGATGGTTTCTAGCATACTATTAACGTTTTGATTGAATGATTTCATTGTAGATGTGTGAATTTTTATTCACCTTATTTTGGTTGATTGCTGCCCCCTTTCCATAACTGGTCTACCAAGATCAGGGGAATGAGTCTTCATGTGTATCATGAGGTCATTCTACAAGAATGCCAGTAGTGCCTACTATTGCAGGAAGCCAGTTAACTTAACCAAACTTCATTAAACCTCTATATCCTCTCTCCCAATGCTACCCTAATGTTAGGGTTAATAGTGTAGGGCAGTGAATGAAAGATAACTGTTATAGATGGCTGATATAATCACTGCCTGTCTGTGACAGTGTGACTATGCTCAGCCTCAGGTGGTATGTTCTTTTTGAGCCCCTGAAAGATTTTGGCTGTTAAAGCAAACAGAATAGACCCCTGAGAGGTGGCAAACACCTAATGTTTATATAGAGATGGGGAAATAGGTGGATGAAGATTACGACTTTCCACTCCTGCACTGCAGACTGGTGCATGGACTGCCGACGTGTTCAAGGTACCTATCTCCATGTCAAACAGAATATATATATATACCTATTTGATAGTGGCTATACAGGACAATTCAGAGGCAAAAAAGAATAATGCCAGACAAATTCTAGTTAAGTGATATACTACTCTATGTGTGGTCACATGAACATGACATCTCTGCTAGTAACAAGACATGCTGGTAGTTATGTGATAGAGGTATCTTTTATATAACACACAAATTCGATGATCTTGGGACTTGACGAGTCAGAGACAAAAAGAATACCCAACGCATTTCAGTCAGGCAATACATGCCCCAGTCAAAACAAATTCCATCCTATCTGCACTGATCATTGTATCATAAAGCACGCCACTTATGTACAAGTCGGACACACCTCAATTTTGCCATTATAACTGTATTTTTGCCAACATTTGATATTTGATTTTGTTAATTCAATCAATTATAATCATCTTGCGCATATTTATGTTTTATAAACAGCGCGTCTTAGCAGACTTTTGAGGTCGAAAAGACAGCGCGATTTGTGCCAGTCGCAAGCGCAGCGGTGCATGTTACTGTGCTGTGCACATAGAATGAGCGATAAACAGTTTGTTTATGCCGACCGCGCTGTATTTTCGACCTCAAAAGTCTGCTAAGACGCGCTGTTTATAAAACATAAATATGCGCAAGATGATTATAATTGATTGAATTAACAAAATCAAATATCAAATGTTGGCAACAATACAGTTATAATGGCAAAATTGAGGTGGGTCCGACTTGTACATAAGTGCCTAAAGCACTCTAGACCTAGTAGTCAGGTCGATATATGGAAAATACCCCCTCAACCCCCAACAAATTGCTACAAAACGTTTCTCAACGGATTCTGGTAGGTTTTAGTGTACTTTATAACATACTAAAAGTTTACCAAAGTAGGACCCCCGGAAAAGTGTTTTTTTTCAAGATGGTGTCCAAGATGGCCGCCTAAACCTCTCAATGATCATAACTATGTAACTATCAACTCAAATTTGATGATCTTGGTGTCTATCCCTAGGTTTGTGGGGGCAAAGAACACATTAAGATCATAAAAAATGATGTTGGCCTATACATGTAACACCAAAATCCAATATGGCGTCAAAAATGGCCACCATCACCTCCAAACGATCACAAGTCCATAACTATTGACTCAAATTTGATGATCTTGATGTCTATCCTCAGGTTTTTGGGGGCAACGAACACATTAAGACAACTTTGGATATCACTGAGCTGTTGAATCATTATGAAATTGAACTCATGACCTTCAGCTGTCCACTATCACCTAATGCACAAACACCTTTGTCCATAGAATAAGTTTCAGAGCGTTCAGTTTTGAGTGTCATCCTCCTGCCCAGTATCGACCTCTTGAGTGTTGTTTGGATTGTCACAGTTTTCAGTTTGGCAAGGGCCAAATGCAACAGTGCAGGGGAGTCCATAGCGTCTGCAGCTGCATCGACAGGATTTGCATCCCCCCGAACAGTTGCAATGGATAATTTTCAAGAGTTCGTCAGGCGCAGCATTGTTTTGGGTCATAATTGGAATTAACTGATCATTTTCCTGTTTCCATCCCCATTCAGTTGGGTTCATTTCATTTGCCATCCCCATCCATACCATAATTTGAAAGTACACATGTTGGCTACGGAATCTTGTTGCAGGTGATATTGGAGGAAGCCGTTCATGAGTGACAAACGCTTGAGCAATTGTGGCTGAATTATCAGCGTATGGTTGGCATGGCAAGAATGTTGATCAAGGCAGATCGTACTGGGTCTTGGTTGATGCATTTGCAGGCAGTGTCCAATTGCCTAACTGTCTTTGCTGCAGCTGGGCACTTCAATTACCTGCTATCTGCTCATTACTACCTGCAGCAAATGAACAACCTGGATGAAAAGCACCCAGACGTTTATCGAAAGTTCCTTGATGGTTTTCACGTTGTTCGTAGGAGCAATCAGTGCTGGGCAGGGCTTAGTAGTGATCTTGTCATTGAACAAACGTTGATGAGGTCTCTAAAGAGCACTGGTGGTCTAACTCGCGGCAGTGGGATGACCAAGGACATGTGAAACTTTTGGCCCTTATCTGCACCTGTAACATCCGAGTACAACGTTGCGATGCAGGTTTTCACAAACCTAATACAAGTCCGCAACACAAACTCTCAACTGAGGCACGCATAAAAAGAGATGCATCTGATCTCGAGAAAATTCGGATAAAGCTTGCAGCCTGCTCACCCTTAACATCTGATCCTACTCTGAGAAACTTTGTCAACGGGATAGTGGCTGGGCCAGATGTACATGACTTTGAATCGGTTGGGAACAAGATCATTGAAGATATAATCAGAAAGTCGGCATTTACTTACAAATTCAAGCGGAAAGACAGAGCCAAAACCCTTGGGAATATCTCTGCTGTGACGATTGCTCCTGATCGTACCATTGATCCTGCCCTTCTGTTCCAGCGTTTCTTTGTGGTGTCAAGGTCAGGAGATATTTCCCTTGAAGAGGTTTTGACGTATGAACTAAGCCCCTACCCTCCAGCCCTCTTTGAGACCAGGAACATTCTTCGAAAAGCAGACAAACCTCAGCTTCCTCAGGCAATTCGAGACCAGGCTGCGGACTTATCAAGTGAGGCTGTGATGAACTCTATTCCCAAAACAGATTGTTACGTGCTTGATGGTGGCTCTTTGCTCCATCGTTTAACGTGGAAAAAAGGCGACTCATATAATGCAATAGCTGAGTCTTATGCATACTGCACTGTGAGACATTACGGACAAGCGACAGTGGTGTTCAATGGCTATGGTGAAGGTCCCTCCATAAAAGACAACACACATCAGAGAGGAGGAAAATATCTGCACCCTATTGTTAGTTTCACTGCAGAAACAGATTTTTAAGGCAAAAAGGAGGACTTTTGGTCCCGTGCCAAAAATAAGGCAGACAAGATTGCTTTCATCAGCACAGCACTAACTAAAAGGGGATGCCATGTCATTCAGTCACCAGGGACGCAGACGTTGATATCGTTAAGGCAACCATTGAACGATCCCGTCATTGCACCACAACTTTGGTCGGTGAGGATACAGATTTGCTGATCTTGCTCCTTCATTACTCCAGAACAGACAATGAGATCATCTACTTCCGTTCTGACGCAAACAAGCAGTCAAAAGAACACAGAGTGTATAACATTAACCTGTTGAAAGAAACTTTAGGAGGCGATGTGTGCAACGAGTTGCTCTTTGTACATGCCTACTCAGGCTGTGATTCAACTTCAAAGATTTACAGCATCGGAAAAAAGCCAGCCTTCCGGAAATTAGTGAAATCTGATCCTGTCATGAAGTCCTGTGCTAGTGCATTCATCCTTCAAAACAAATCTCAAGAGGACATATCAGATCTTGGCAAAGTCCTGATGGTTGATCTCTCGTGGCAAGTCTAATGATACGCTATCATCACTGCGCCATATCATTTTCATCAAGAAAGTGGCAACTGCTCAAGCATTTGTCACTCCTGAATGGCTTCCCCCAACATCACTTGCAACAAGATTCCATAGCCAACGTGTGTACTTTCTAATTATGGTATGGATGGGGATGGCAAATGAAATGAACTCAACTGAATGGGGATGGAAACAGGAAAATGATCAGTTAATTCCAATTATGACCCAAAACAATGCTGCGCCTGACGAACTCTTGAAAATTATCCATTGCAACTGTTCAGGGGGGTGCAAATCCTGTTGATGCAGCTGCAGACGCTATGGACTCCCCTGCACTGTTGCATGTGGCCCTTGCCAAACTGAAAACTGTGACAATTCAAACAACACTCAAGAGGTCGATACTGAGGAGGAGTATGACACTCAAAACTGAACGCTCTGAAACTTATTCTATGGACAAAGGTGTTTGTGCATTAGGTGATAGTGGACAGCTGAAGGTCATGAGTTCAATTTCATAATGATTCAACAGCTCAGTGATATCCAAAGTTGTCTTAATGTGTTCGTTGCCCCCAAAAACCTGGGGATAGGCATCAAGATCATAAAATTTGAGTCAATAGTTATGGACTTGTGGTCATTTGGAGGTGTTGGCGGCCATTTTTGACGCCATATTGGATTTTGGTGTTACATGTATAGGCCAACATCATTTTTTATGATCTTAATGTGTTCTTTGCCCCCACAAACCTAGAGATAGACACCAAGATCATCAAATTTGAGTTGATAGTTACATAGTTATGATCATTGAGAGGTTTCGGCGGCCATCTTGGACAACATCTTGAGAAAAAAAAACTTCTCCGGGGGTCCTACTTTGGTAAACTTTTAGTATGTTAAAATGTACACGAAACCCTACCAGAATCAGTTGAGTTGAGAAACCTTTTGTAGCAATTTTTTGGGGGTTAAACTGTATTTTGACCTGACTATAGTATTATAAGTATAGCTAGCGTGTGTCATGCGAAACAGTGCCAGACCTTGTAGTGTAGTCAAGTAAGCGGAAAGCGTTTCAACACAAGATTCCAACGAGATAATTTCAGACCTGGCTTGAACTGAGCCTGGTCGTGCGTATATTATACACCAATTTAGCACTACAGCAGCTAAGATTGAGTAGAAGTAACATAAGAAATCATATACTTTCAATAGTCATTCGCCAATTGGTGTTCATGGCGGTAGTGAATAAATAATCCAAATATAAATAGTTGCGTAATTACGCTGCCACGTGCTTGACCCCTTGATGGCGTTCTTTCAAATATTTGGTCTGCATGTTTACGCCGAGTCGACGCTGGCATAACTTTCGAATATCTAATGACATCAGTGACATGAAAATGGGTATATACACACCTGCTGAATGGTAAAATTGTCAGGAATAAGTAACTGTGATATTATCTGTTCCAAATGAGTTGCAGCCATCTTCTAACTTAGTTTGGTGGAGTTGACACGCTACTTTTTGGACATGGCGGTTGCTGACCTGGGCCACTTGTGCACGAGATGATTTTTAATAAAACTTACTTATAATAATCAACATGATTACTCAATTTTATGACTTATTTTATCACAACAATGACATATTAATTCTATATCATTTGGCATAAAACATAGCTGTGAATCATTTGTATAGGACGCAAGATATACCACTAGTTCATAATGTAGTCACCAGGTGATAGCTAATAGTAATACACGACTCCGTGAGGTAGCGCCACCTTTCATTCGTTTTTCTGAACAAGCCATTATTTCCTATTTCTCTATATGCCTGGAACTATACTTGACAATTACAGGACAGGGGTGTAATTAGAAATGTGTAGTGTTGCTATGTATTTGTAGTTTCTAGTTAATTTCAAGGAGGGTGCAGTTAGGGGTCCCAGGAGAGGTGGGAGTGTTGTTGAAGGTTTTTAGCACGTATGAAAATGTCCTGGATTTCAAAATGGTAGAAGTAAATTGGTGTAGGTTGCTTCAAGTCTGTATAATAGTGTCACTGCACAGTGGGCATATGATGTCAAACTATGCTACCTTTTCATCAAAACACGTTTGCAATCAAAACAAATATGGAATTATTATGATTATGGACCTCATCAATGTTTTATGTGGGTTATTCAAAACCCAAACAAACAAGATATAATACACGAATAAAATCAAACAATAATTTTATGATAATCGTAATTTATTTATATTCCTCTCTTTATTTGTTAACAAAACAAATAAAGACTATCACAACAGATACAAAATGTATTACTACTGCTCGTGTATTGCATTTCACGTTTAGTCACACCAATTTGTATATGCTAAACCACAGTTCATATGAATGTCTTTCATCTCCGAATGCTGCTGAAAGCAACTGAAGTTAGGTGCCAAATTTCTTCTGTATGAGCACTGGTGGCAGATTGTCCAATATAGCAAGTGGCGGCCGCTCCACAATCAACAGGAAGTCTTCGTCCAAGATGTCCAGATGAAGCAGGAACTAAACAGAAGAACATCAGCAGATTAGTGTTAGCACCAACGCCTATCAACTCCACTAGGTCTGCAGAGAATACATCTAGCCGGTATCTCAGTTTGCAATTCCTGAAACAAATCTAGTTTTGCATATTATTTACACCATAAATTAAGCCAATGTTTCGAACAGATTTTCAAATGGGTTCTGTTAAGATATTGTGTCTGTTTTTCTGCAAATTTTAACAAATGCTCTTTATCTAATTATTTCAATGATGAACAGGTACTTCATTGTCATATTTAAGTCAAACAATGTTTGGATAACATTGAAAACTGGGATAGGAGTTAACTTAATACAAGCAGAACTAATGATTATATCAACTTCCTTTGTCTAAATAAAGACAATGGTATGCATTTGTATATGCATAAACATATGTAAAAAAGAAATTCAGTTGCTTGTGCGCAATAATGTTAGCTTTTAAGGTAATAACATTTGACTAACTTTGTACTTGGTGCACGTGTGAAACGCATGTTTGGTTTGTGACTTTTTCTTGTACGAGCTCTTCTTGGAGCGGTACTGCTGGTACAGCTTTTGAGACGGTTCCGGCAGTGGCTGAAACAACAGTCAGTGTGTTGTAAAACACTGTCAAGACATCCAAACTAAGAGTTTCCTGTTACACAAAACTGGTCTTCTCAAGCTACAAATGACCATAGTTCGACATGCCACAGAAAGCGAAGGTCAGCGGCCTGATTTCCCTATATTCTTATGAAGGAGCGAGGTATAAAGGCAGGGAATGAGGGACAAAGGGAGGGAGGAAAGCATGCAGGAAGGGAAGGGCAAAGGGGAGTCATTTTCTTGCATAAAATACTGAACAAAAATTAATTCTGTACGCCTGCAGTCACTGTGCAACGTACAACTTAAAACTGTCGTACAGTTAATTCCAGTAGAGCGCAGTGGTTCAGGGGTAGAGCTTCGGTCTCTCGACTAAGAGAATCCGGGTTGAAATCCTGTGCTGCAGTAGTGGGCAAGTTTTTTCACTCTACATTGCTCCAGTTCTCTTGGCTGTATAAATGAGTACCTGGCTATAGACAGTGGTGGATATGTGTACGAGCAGCATTGACACATTAATTGCAGCATATGGCTGGATGTCTACCAGAGAACTTGAGATGGTGTCTGATTGAACAGGTCTGTCAGGGAGCTAAAATACAAAACGCTTTGAGCAATCCTGAGGATTGGATACTGTGCTATATAAGAACTTACCTTTACCTTTCCATTCGGCCATCCATTGGCAACAGTCCCACACAAAAAAACATTACAAAATAACATCCATTGGCAACAGTTCCACAAAAACCATTATAAAATAACATGAACACTGTTCATGCACTAGCAGAAACAAAGCTTCACCTGTGTCTTGTCGATGATCCAGAACATGGTGTTTTCTCTCAGGAAGAACTGGTGTGGCTGGCGCGGGTGGTACATAATCTGGTTGATGCGACTGTGCCCCCGCAGCCACTGAGGGTGAGGGTTACTGGCGAGCTGCCGGCTCCAAGACGTGTACTCTCTCCTGGCGATGTTGTACTCAACAATCTACAACAGAACACAACGTTGCCGAAAGTCGTGTAAGTTTGCAACAAAAGTCCCCCCAATGCAACAGTAATGACTTTATATATCCAGACATATAAACAAATTAATTATCAGCCATCCAAAACTATAACACATAAAAATTACTATTTGAACGTACAACCATTGACCAATCTTTCTAATCAGCCGCCCCTGTAATCACCCGTTTCTGTATCAGTCACTTCACTGGCAACTGTGGGAGTCCGACTCGTAACTGTACGAACAATGTTATATTCGGGGTCCATACACATCTGGACATTTGAAATTCAAGGCTATTCAAGAATTTTCAAGGCTATTTGAAAAATAAATTCAAGACTGTTTTAATGACATATGTACTTTTAAGCACAGTAAAATAAGTTAACATTAAAAATGGCAGTAAAATAAGTTAACATTAAACCTTTACTAGAGTAAGAAAATAATGGCACTGACCACAATGAAATGCCCGATTGCCCAATGTGCACAAGTTATTTTTGTGTGAAGGCTTTTCCTTTCCTGGCTGTTATTCGTCACAACAATTGAGTCAAAACAATATTTTATTGACCACAATTAAATTCAAGACTTTTCAAGACAACTTTGTAAAATTCTAGGATTTCAAGGCCTTGAAATTGGTCCAATCAAATTCAAGGCTTTTCAAGACTTTCAAGGCCTTGTACGGACCCTGTATATTACGTGAAATACATTGGTTCTGCACATATCTGTGCTGGTGTATTGTGTTTATATTCTTACCCTTCGGTCGCTGTAGGTAACCACCAACTCTGGTGAACTTGGGTGGAATGCCAGTGCAGTCGGTTGAAATGCATACTGTGGCAAGGAACAGTCGTGCTGCAAAATAAGCCAGTTATTTAATATTTTTCTTTTGTGTGCTAAGTGCCAAGAATCCTCAAAAAATGTCTAAATGATTATGTTCATTTCTAGATTTCTTCAGTCTTCTTCTAATAATGACTAACTATTTCTAGCATATACTGCTACCTTGCCTTTGTATGAAATCATTCAGAAATATTGTGTAAACATGCAAAATTGAACAGGGCAAACTCTGTAATTGTTGATGGGAGAAACTGTAATTTAGATAACAAGACATTTGAAATGTTATACACTTTATCAAAATACATTGCTGAACCGATGCGATCAATTTTCCACTTGTAAATTTTAAGTGATTTTTAAACGTGGTTAAAACACAGCATACCTTGAGTTTCTTGAGACTGTAGATGTGTACATTGTTACTGTGGTCGCCAGTTGCAATGTATTTCCCTGATGGGTTGACAGCAAGTAAATGGACTCCACTGCCGCCATCTAGAAAAATTAGATCAGCATCAACATCTTGTCTAAACAAATAACAAGTAATAAACTTGTCGGTCTGGGTTAAGTTATAATTAAATTAAACAACAACAATATTTTCTTTCAACATTCAAGATATTTTGAAAGAATGGTCTTTTTTTCAACTTTCCTTGTCTAAATAAGACAATGGTATGTATTTGTAGATGCATAAAATTATGTAATATACATGCATGCACACACACAAAACAGGCAAACATAAAACCAGGGATAAAACTACACTTGCTACTGTTTTCTGCTCTTACCAGATGGAGACTGTAAAGTGCCCTCTAATTTTGGTTGTTCTCCACTCATATCAAACACTTGTACGGTTCCTTCACATGTCAGAGACACCAGGTGGCTACCATTCTCTGTGAAAGTGAGGCTCCGAGCAGGCAGTGGGTTAGGCTGCATTCGAATACGTTTGAGCTCCATAGTTGGCAGAGCATCAGTAGGATTCTCCTGCAACCATAGACAAATTGAGAATCAGGTCAGGCGTGATCCATAGCGGGGCGGGGGCAGGTAAGAAGGGAGCAAAATAAGGGAGGGAACAATGATCAGGGGTCGAAATAGTCCGAGGACTACCAGAAATTCAGTCGGACTACCTAAAATGATGACAGCAGTAATCCGATGGACTACCACAATATTTTTCAAAAATTTAGTTTGTCATGTTATTTTGGTTCAATCTGGGCCATTTCCTGACTACCAGATACTTCTGAGGACTACTAGGATTCACAAATAGGTGGTCCTGCTGACTACCAGAAATGTTGGGAGTTATTTCTACCCCTGATGATAAGTCATATTTACTATGTGATTTATTTTGACACAACTTAATAATGAAACTCTTGTAACACATTTCAATAATGAAAAAAAAAGACTCACGATAACAAGGCTGAAGAGTCGGAGACAGTGTCTGTCGGAGTAGGCAATCATGGACCCGTCAGAGGAAATGGCACTGGTGACAATACGCTCATCGTGATGAGACGTCAGCTTCAGAAGTTTCAGGGGGTTTGAACTGAGGCTCAGAATCTGTCCATCTTTTTCTGTAACATAAATTCAGTTATGTCAGCTGTTTTCATTACAAATCGAGACACTTCATTGATGTTTATTATACGAAGTACTAACAACAACAAAAGTTGCCTTCGGAGAAAGTACCCTATTACAAGATTGAGCTTTTAGTGAGTTAGGTCAATGATTTACGCACCATTGGAAATCGTAATATTATATAACTTCTTTCCACTGTTGATTTTTTATTTTTGGACATGCGACTCATTTTATTAGGACTCGGCACAAGTACTTGGTTGTTTCAACTCTTTTAACCAGTGGCCAGAGACCTCAATCTCTTCTTCTATGCTACAATTCAAAGACACTACAAGGCCAGTACACTGCCAAGACATAATGTCAGGAGTCCTGAATAATAATAATATAATAAAACTGCTTTTCTATAGCACTAATTCCTGCATGGCGGATCGATGCGTTGTACAATAAATGTGAAAATAAATATAAATTTTAATTATATAAATTAATGTAAACCAAATCAAATTTTGGTTTAAGATGTACACCAGTAAACCTTTGTATGTAAATTATATAAATCATATAAATAAACAAAAAATAAATTAAACGCTGTTTTAAAGATGTATAGCACTAAACCTCTGTAAATTATATAAATTAATATAAAATTAAACGTTTACTAAATCTGTGTATGTAAATTATCTATACATTAATCTAAAACATAAACACTGATTAAAACGTGTATAACACTAAAAAGAAATTATAAAGCAGTGTCCGTCATTTTACAACAATTTGAATTAATTAAAATGTCTCATAAAAAGATACGTAAATAAAAACAGCACACAAGAACTGCTGTTGAAGACATTACACTGCGTTACCTGATCTGCGCTCAGTTGAGCCGAGGCGCCATAGCTCGAGGTGAGTAGCGTACTGGAGAAGAACCATCTTCACAGCTTTGGCTGTGTGCACCAGGGGCGCCTGGAACAACAGAACGATACAGAATTACACAACAAACCGGATTCAAAAATACCCAGTATCAGTTATTCTAAGTGTCATCATATTTTTATTGTTATTAGTACTACAGTGTATATGTTTCAATTCTATGCTTGAACATAAATAAAGCTGTGGTGTTACGAATCATGTTTTTTTATGGGGAAAGATACAAATTATGTAAAAGTAGAAGACTTTCTTCTCTTTCATTTTGTCTGTATTCAATTGATATGTATAATGGTCACTGGTTACATTTACATTAACTACTATGGTGAGACCTAACGACTTATTTTATCACCTACTTGAAATTAACACATAAAACTGGTTCAATTACTGCATTTTTTCTTATTACAAACTCTATTTATGTTTACTATAAAGTTGAACATTAGACAAAATAAACTGGTTTTAATCGAAAGAACATCATGAGATGTGACAGGTAAAAAAAAGAAGGTGTTTACATGAGGTATGGGAGGGTGGTGTCGACACATCCGGATGCCTTGTGTCAGCTGTAGCTCATTGACAATCAGTTGACAGTCGACACCTGCCCGCCAAGGACACAAACAACATCGCATGGTGACAGATGTTAAACATCTCTACAATAACAAGAATTAATTTAGCAATTGTTACCAGTCAGAAACAGTGAAAGTAACATGACTGTTCTTCTACAGTAAGTAAGTAATTTGCTTATTTCCAACAACAGCAATTAAGAATTACACAATCACTTATTATAAATACAACATTTCAAACAAATAAACAAGTAACCATGCATATTGGTGGAAATTAATATAACATACCAGTCAATTACCCTGGCAATATATGTGAGAAAAAACGGGCCAAGAGTGCTTTGGACTGTACAGTGAATTTGTAATCATGAATGAAATGTGTTTTGGTGAATCATAGTCACTGCCTAGTCACATGAAATGACAAGAAATACAATACTGTCAGCCAAATAAATATTTCTCGTGCACAGTAGCAGTGCCATAAGGTACAATTATGCCAAATAAAAAAATGGGATCTAACGGTGCGCAGCAGATTGTGGACAACAAATTTATGCTTTAAGTCAATTGGACCTTCGTCACAAACTTCACACAAAGGATTAAAAACTCCTACTATTAATTTCCACCTCTACATAGAATGTCTATCAAAATGACAATCTCACTTAAACGTCACATACTGTATGTTGCTTGGCAACTCTGTCAACTACGCAGCTGATGCCATGTGACACAAGAGAGAGGGAGGAGAGGGAGAGAGGGATGAGGAGATAGAGATGGAGAGAGGGGGAAAGAGAGGGAGGAAGGGAGGGAGAGAGAAGGGGAGGGAGGGAGGGACAGAGAGGGAGAGAGGGGGGGAGGGAGAGAGAGAGAGAGACATGGAGGGACAGAGAGGGAGCGAGATGGGGGAGAGAGAGGGAGAAAGAGAGGAAGAGAGAGGGAGAAAGATTGCAGGGGGAGAGGGAAGGGGAGAGTGAGGAGTAAGAAACCTAAGCCACCCACCAGCAGACAGGAGGGAGGTGTCGGTGAGTGCGAGGGCGCGTACGTCGTGACTGTGCTGCAAGTGCACCGTTGTGCGCACCCAGATTGACCAGTCGCTCGTCTCACTGACCGGCATGAACTCAAACTGGACAACAGCTGGGTCGACCCCGCTCGTGAACACGGACGTACCAGCCGCGTCAACACACAGCGCCAGGACGTCAGCCTTGTGGCTCTGGAACGCCTGTGACAACATCACGTGGGTGACAGGACATGACAGACTCCAGTGACAAACACAGGCGAAACGGTCAGTTCCAATTCCAGAATTGATTTTTGTAAGACTTGAAATTTCTTTTATATGATTTTATATTGGAAAAAAATTTGTGTACAGCAGGTGTTTAATAAGTAATAATTTGATTTATCTGAATGAACAGTAGCTATTTTAAATTATATTTAATGAAATACGATTTATACCATAAATGACAAATAAAAAAGTAATACAATCTGGGTGACATGTATAATGAAGCATCACTTTTATGTTGAAATTTTTATAAACATGTTCACAGTAAACGTCAAACTTCTCTGAAACATTTTCTTACTTTTTTATACATTGCCAGACACCCAAGTTTTCAAAATAAACATGCCTCCTACTGGAATATCCTGATCACACTAGAGAACAGATGTCCATGTTTGACGGGTGTTCTGCTTAAATTTGTGTAACTTTAAAAGTAACCATCAAAATTAGATCTTTTATTCAGCATGATAAAGCTAACAAACATAGCTATATTTGCTTCACAGGAGTATATTATAGTAATAGCAAGTTATTTTGTTGTACCTTAATGAAGTGTTGTTTACATGTGAATAATGAAGTAAAATTTAAAAATGGAATCTTCTTTCCTTATTTGTGATAGGTGCCCTCTTTAAAATCTTTGTAACTTTGCTTCTAGTGGGAATATTTGAATACAATAAACTGTATTGGAAATGGAAATAGTGTTTCTTTCCATTTCTTGAATAAAAACACATTTGTTTTTTTGTTAACGTGACTGGTTTTCCTAGGCCGCCACACATATTAATAAACTCACAATACCTTAAGCAGTGTGCCTTGTCGACCATTCCAGAAACTTGTCATTCCCCGAGAGTCTCCACTCACAATAGTGAAATCTCTGAAAGAAACCACCATTTGTTTTCATTACAAATCACTGTTGACTGTTGTTGACCTTTTGTATATCAACTGACTGCTTTATCTAAAACCAACTGCTTACTATTTAGAATTCTTTTACACCCTCAGTTACCTTTAAAATGGTGTATTTTACATACATACATATTGACTGACAATGACTGAAATTAGGACAGTGGAAAATGTAATGATGCCTATATAGTCGTAATGTAAGAAAATGACATTTTTCCCTTGGCAGCAAAAATTTGGGGTCCATGACTGACTGCATTATATCCAATCTGTGCTATAATGGGGCCTGTTACAACAAGGTGTGACTACATAAGTTATGAAAAACAAGGCCTGTCTTTGAAGAGATAAAATTAATATACTAAAAATATATTAGAAAATTAGAAATCAATGTATTATGTAGCATGGGTTAAAAAAACAATATGAAATGACATCTTTAATTAAAGAGTAAGTTAGTGTAAACTGTGCCATCTGTCTGCAGTGAAGTTACCTGGTGACAGCAACCGCCCACACAATCGTCTCCTTGTTGTGCAGTTGTCGTCCCATCGTCAACCTCTGTATTGCGTGGCCCGACTTCACACTCCATATGCGAATGTTGTCAATGCCTCCTGTTACAATGACATTCTCTGGGTCGTACCACGCCACTGACAAGATCCGGCCTGGTGTCCGAAAATACAACGCACATATTGTATTAACCGTGATTGTAACTTGCAAAATCACTCTTAATTACCAATAACATTTAAATATAGCAGTAATGTTTCTTTCCATATATCCTTCTCCAGAGTTACTATATATGCCCTTAGAACCTTTGTCAAAGACGATATTTTGCCCATTTCAGGGATGAAAAAACCCCTGAAAAAACACCCAATTGACACTCACAGCAGCATAAAAATTACCTGGAAATATTGACTAGGCGTACAGGCTCAAAAATTATGATGCAATCCAGACATTATCTGATACAACCTGATGCCATACCATAAAATGCTTATTAAAGATAATGCCTGGTCTTAAACTTCTGCAAATGAATGTATAGTAGAGATCTGTATTAGGTGACATTATGCTAAATGCAATCAATAACGACTGTTACAACTGTTATTTTTACCTGTATTTTTTCCTTACAGGTGAGAGAAGTTTATTACAGACATCTTAGTAAATGCACAGCAGCATATTGCATTAATATACCCCAACAGGCGTGTAACAACCACTAAAACAGAGGGAATGGCACATGTGAATTCACACTGTTCTCCCGTGGTGCACCTCTTGCGGTATTCACACAATGCACCTGCAAACTGCTGTATGAGAGAAAGACTACAGAAGGAACCAATTTGGCTGTGAAGAACAGGTGGTCACTACAGACAGGTGCTCACTACAGACAGGTGGTCACTAGAGACAAGTGGTCACTAGAGATATGTGGTCACTAGAGACAGGTTGTCACTAGAGACAGGTTGTCACTAGAGATGTGTTGTCACTAGATACAGGTGGTCACTAGAGACATGTGGTCACTAGAGACAGGTTGTCACTAGAGACAGGTTGTCACTACTAGAGACAGGTTGTCACTAGAGACAGGTTGTCACTATAGACAGGTGGGTTACTAGAGACAGGTGGCAACTAGAGACAGGTGGTCACTAGAGACAGGTGGTCACTAGATACATGTGGTCTCTAGAGTCATGTGGTCACTAGAGACAGGTTCTACATTAGCAGTGTGGTCATCCTACCTTCTTGTCTGTCCAGTGTGCGATGGTATTCTACGCCAGTGGGGGTGATCTCATAGAGCACGACACAGCCGTCCTCTGTGCCCATCTATCACAGAGTGAAATACGTCAGTCTAACAGATTCCACAGGAAGATACTGTTTTGCACATAACATTGGGTATGTTGATTACAAATCCACTATAATGGCTTATTTTGTTTTATATATTATACGTATATATTTGTTTCATTATAAGTTATAATTATACATATCAAAAGACAACAGTAGTAAAACTAAAATAAAGGAAATCGGACATATTTAAAAATGCAGTAACATTTGTGCAATGCAGTATTTAAAACAAACGTACATATTTTCAAAAAAGTCAAATTAGTCTAGATCATCTTTCTACATAGACTGTTTGACTTTCTATGCAAAGCGGTAATATTAACAAAACTTCTCAAATATACTTGCCGCAATTCGTGATCGTTCGTCATTTAATGCGAGACACCAGATTGCACCATTGTTGCAGGGTACGGCATACTGGAAAACGGGAACTGCTTGAAACAAACATCTTAGATAGGACGAATTAAAATACTGGGGTATTTAATGGTATGCTTCAATGCACTTGCATTTACCATGAATACGAGTTCAGGGTCCAACTTATCTATGATGAAATCAAGATTAAAAAGGTAATGTCTTTACCACCAATAAAGAGGGCGGTGAAGTTTAGATGATAAACACTGGTACATTGAAATACGACATTATGGATATGAACAGTCACCCACTGATCAACAATAAAATTATATCAGTGCCAGTGTGTACGTAAATGAAAACGTTCACAATATATTAGCTAAATTAAATATATAAACCAATGTTTACACACAAACCAGAACACACCTTGTAGCACTACCCTTTGTGAATGTTATACTATTTTAATCTGCCCACATCTTAATTTGATAGCCCAGCCATTAAAAGGAAGAAGACTGTATATAACTTTACCTTTGAGGTCAAAGTGCAAAGGTTGTATTCTTGCAGGTCACCATGGAGACCTGCCGAGAAGAGACGCCCCTCACTCCACAAAAGGGCCTCCACAGAACCCCCCTCGTTTGGGGGAATAATCTACAGCAAAGATTAGTGATTGCATCAGATCAGATTTTATTGGCAAAATTGTGTCTCATAAATTCAGCATATTTCACTTCAATGATAATATACTACACAATTATTAGTATTCTGTAGAAGCATTTATTATAATTGATTCAACTCCATAATTAACAGGTTTCTAACTGATTTACTGTACTTGATTACAGTAATTTTTCTAAGTACTTATGTTTAGGTCACATAACTCACATTAAGTGCCACTGTGCATAAATTGTTCCCTGCTTTACGTATTATTATCACATACAACTCTCTTTAGAATCTTAGAATAAATGAATAAACATACAGCACCAAATATAGAACTTTACAACTATTTAAGGCACTTTAAATGCAGTCTTGCCTAAATCTACTAAGCTTCAGATTTGGAATACGATGCAAGTAACATCAACGGTACAAAAAGTTGAGATTGCCAGACCAGGAAACGGACACTAACCTTTTCTTGATACCAATTATCCTTTTCACTCCAAATTTCTACTGAACTGTCGGACCTGTAACACACAGACATAGGAAACGTCAATACAGTTAGGCATTCTGATCTGCCTTTAGCACAGTACCTCATTCTTTAAATTTATGCAAAGAGCTACTAAAACTGTCCATTCACTGGAGTGAATCTTTGGCAAGGACATTTTGCAAACTGGAGTAATACGTCACCAACTCAATTTAAGTATTTTGTACTTTGTAGTCTTATAAGATATAATGTGTACAAATAGGCTTTGTGATCATCACATGTACAAATACTTGCTTATTAATTCAATGGTTACCTTGATAAAGCAAGCTTCTGGAAGGCATTGTCATAGGCAAGACAGTGCACCGCATTTGGTTGATATTGAAAGAATCGAACACGGTGTACCCGAAATTCTTCCATTTTCTTTCACTTTTCTGTAACAGAGAAAACATTCAGTCTAGCATTATCAAATGAGTGTGTATTTTATGTATACATTCATGTTGCTATTGGGAACTTTTTTCACATATGTACACATTCACTGTGGTGATGTGTCATCAGGTTCACATTGCTTGGGAACTTGGACTTGAACTTGAACACTGGGGAGGACTCTGTAATCCTTGTGACCCAGAGAAGATGTTAATGTCAGTCCCTTCACAAAATAGAATGTAATAAAAGCACTTGGGACAACAGGCATTCTGGTAATGAGTAGTGACCACCGTCAGTGCTGGCACAGATATGCTGGTTTGGCAATACTGTTCAGAAAAGGCCGACTAGTTACCTATATGAAGATAACCATGTAACCATAATATATACATCAAGTTAGTAGAATGCTGCCTAGCAAATGTTTTTGTGGTTATCCAATTTGGTTTTGAATTATATATTCAGTAATCTTCTAGTAAACTGGCCTAAATGATTAGCCAACAGGCCTTTTCAAAATGATTTTACCACATTTTTTATATGTATGTGTTTGGAATGTCATTCTGCATCACTTCCGCTAAAAAGAAGGTAGATATTATTTGTTTTGTGATTGTGTCCCCAAAACTAAGGCCTACATCATTAATTTGTATTCTGTGTAATGCAGATTTATTTATTTTAAGCCTAAGGTTAGAAAATATAGCTAATTGTTTTTTATTTCGACTTCGCAATGCACATGCAATACATCGCCTTTGCGGCCCTGATGCATCTAGCATGCGCTAACTGCTCGCTCTGTGTGACATCAGCTTATTTACGTTGAGTCGACAGCATTAAATTGATCTAAAACACAACTTAAAACCAATAAAATATCTGCCTTCTTTTTAGCGGAAATGATGCAGAATGACATTCCAAACACATACACATTGAAAAAACGTAGTAAAACCGTTTTCAAAACGCCCTAATAATTTAGGCCAGTTAACCCATGTATATTCTGTATATATGTTGACTGATCAATCTTGATAATTGAACAACGGTTGGTTTACTGTTGGAGGAAAACAACTACTTTGTTATTTTTTTTAAATCGAGTTTATATGACAAGCACTCAAAGAAAACTCACTAAATAACACAGCACGTTGGTACCTTCCCCCAGACTCCACTTGTAGGGTGTATTATCGCTCGGTTATCTGTGGTTTATTTCTTGGTTATCGATTATGATTGTGATAAAGCATGGTTTAGAATAGAAGGAACGCCTACATTTACAACAAAGAAGTGAACGTGGCAAGAGAATAATCTAATAAACAATACAATTAATATTATATGTAGAACACGTGGAAAAACTAATGCAAACCATGGCAAACAGTTAAAGTTCACTTCCGGTTTACAAAAGCGAAGGATATGAAATGCGGACCGGTTTTCAGAATAATAACCCACGTTTTTATCAAATAAAATACACGAAAAACAGTTACTTTTTACATTTTTAAGTTGAAGTAAATTACCAAGTTTACAATACAAAGAAAAGTGCACCTATTATGTGAGGGATAAGAGTATCGATAGGAAAACTCAATTTATAGGCCGCTTAATTAAAAACGGAGGCCAATTAAAAAATACAATGCTGTCAGTGGAACATTAATATTGACCAGAGCTACAATTCGCAGTGCAACATTTCACTGTTGTAGGATGATTTTTCACGATGACGTTCACATTTTTGCTCACTGCTAATTGGATAAAATATTGCAATAGGGTAAGAGGTGGTATATACGTATTTTGCGTGCGGTTATGTTCTCAATGTTTCCTTAGAAAAAGAATGCACTTGTGTTGTTAAAAATGCCCGTGAAAATGTATAATATACTTTTATGTTATTATTATTTTCACATTTTATTTACTCCAATTGACTTACTAAATTGGATTTGTAATTATCATATTTTTTCGATACAAAACACTACATTTTTTGGTTATAATTAGCTCCCCTCTCACAACATTGGGGACTGATGGCTATTTTATGCACATTTGGCAACAACAATGGCGACCGTAAATAATGTTCATTTACTGTGTAAACTATAATATAACAGACGTCCATGATTGTATGCGATTTATTAATTACTGTCGGCTTAACATGTTATGCGCCTAGACTATACCCGCATTTCATGTCCGCCCGCGACGCGTCGTAAAGGTCAAGGTTGCTATGGGGGAATTCGTGTTTGTCCCCGGCTTCAATTTTTTGCTGTTAGTTAGGTCTATCTTTTCTGTCCGCGGATGTTAACATTACGCAGAAGTTACATCATATCATATTATTAAATGCATTAAATCAAACTGTGTTAATACACGGTAATAGCCGTTGATTACAGAGATTCTAATCGTCATCATCATGTATTTCGTTTGCCCTACCGTCAGTCGCTTGCTGTCGCCCCCTAGCGTCGTAATGGTGACACGCCCTATTCGTCAAACCTTGTCAGGAGTTGATAGTTGGGACAGATGCTGCTATCGTTTCTTGTCAAATCTGTCCAAAAGTGAAACCTGGTCTGGTTCTAAATTACTCGGATACAAACAAGTGGTACTGTGCAAAACGAAAGGTTGTCGAAAACTGCTGCATACGAGTTCAGCACGCAGGACACCTGTGGCAAAGCCGAAAAGCAACCAGACACATCGGCAGATTGTCGAAGCAACAGAGCAGAAAACATTTTCTGAATTGACTGTAGGCCAGAAAGGTATAATAATGCACATCACTGCCAAATTCACTGCATTGTCATAAGTATAACTTTGCTGCTGTCGTTGGCCTCACGCACACTGGGTAGGGAGGGGGTACCACTGTCAGTCGTATATCTAAATTGCATGCACTAATTTCAAAATGTCAAAAACAACCGATTTGGTGATGACATGGATATGTATGCATACTTTTTTCATTAGTGATATATTCAGTGCATTACAAATTCTACTTTCTTTGGGTATAGTTCCATTGTCAAAAGCATGCATAGTATATAAACATAAATTATTATTATACACATTAACTTGTAAATTAATCCAAAACAGTGAGCAATGACACTATAAAAGGGTTATATAAGCAAAGCGTATGGTTCACCAGACTATCTTGGCAAAGTTCCACTGCTTGGCGAAACTCGGTTAAGCGAGACAGTGTTGACACTTGGCAGTGTTCTCACTATATTATCATATACCTACAATGACATAACGCATCAGAAAGGAGAGATAAAAAACGCAACTTCATGGTACATGTTCTTTTTGTTGCAGTGTTTTTATCTTTAGCTGCCAATGCTTCAGTTATCATAACCCGCCAGCTGTTAAGACCCTTCCGTTATAACACTTTTGAATGTTTTTCTTTCTGCAGTTGCTCGGGTGGGCAAAGATGCCACGTACACGGGTGTCATTGTCCTTGGTGTTGGCGTTACATGTGAGTATATTTTTATGTAGTTGTACCATTTCTAAAGAAAAAAAATATTCTTGACAAAATAATGAAATTTTGTTTTTAAAATTGAAATTGTAGGTCGCATATTTTCTTCTTGTACATCTCTCTCTGTATTTGGGTTGCAAGTCTCATGTTATGTTGTCTTACATGTAGCCATACCTTGATGTATCTTGCAGGCCTCATGTTCTATGCTATTGGCCGGGAACTCTTCTCATCACAAAGTCCAAGTGGTGTCTACAGCAAAGCTTTCAAACTCTGCCGGAAAAGTTATGAGGTAACACACTGATACAGCTGCTTACCCGGGAGTTGTTTTGATTTACCCAAGCACAAATAAGGTTAATTGATGTTCAAATATATAGTTAATTGTGGATGGTTTAACCGTTTATGTAATATTCAGAGTCGTTTAAATAAAGAGAACAAATCTATAAATTATTGGAGGAATTGACAGGATTTTTTGTTTGGGTTACTTGCAGAGCTTAAGTATACCCAGTTGGTAGCTGCTTTTGCAGTTTTTTCTGCAGATAATTGATAGTTTTGTCAAAATGAAACAAAACATTACAAGTTAGCTTGCAATTTACGCTATATGGTTTACCAGTAAGGTTTCACAAACTGGTTGTTACCATTGTAATACTAGTGGAGAGAACTACCAGACTTAAGACAGGATCTCTGTTACTGGATTAAGTAACATTAACAAGACACAGCAGTAACGTAATATTTAAGTTATAAGTATCAGTAAAATATGACGGGAAAACTGGCAAATTTGCATGTTTTTCAAGAAAAGTCATAAGTCATTTATAGTCTGTGTCACTGTAAATGTAATGTAATAACTTCCAGAACAAAACCTACACTTCTGCTTAAAAATGTAAATGTACAACACATTTACTGTAACTAGAAGTGGATCACATATCTGCATCCCATGTCTTCAGTGATGTGCTTATGTTCCTGTGGTGTTTGCTACTGTCAGGTGGTTGACACATTTGGAGAGCCAATGAAAGCATTCGGAGAAATGACCAGAAGAGGCAGACGGAGATATGTCAGGTATGTTGTGATATGGGGAGGGATTTAGGAAATGAGGGTGCCTCAACACCTGTGCACTGTTTCATTAAGATAGTGAGTGAACTCGTCAGAAAACGCCATCATTAAAACTTAAATAGAATCCACTGATTGTTTAAGGAGCATTTTTAAAGTGCATGAAGTCTCAATATATTACGGAGGACAGTCTTTCTGGGATACAACAGCGAAAGTGTCCATCCTGGGATTGACAGTTTACAAAATCAGTTTTGAAGAGCATCTAGGCACATCAGAATGATGCTTTGTTTATTGTGTAGAGTATGAGAAGAAGGGAATGAAGCACATGAGAATGAAGTTGTCTTTGTTGTGTATGTAGTAATGTAGAGTATGAGAAGGAGGGAGTGAAGCACATGAGAATGAAGTTGACTTTGTTGTGTATGCAGTAATGTAGAGTATGAGAAGGAGGGAGTGAAGCACATGAGAATGAAGTTCTACCTGGAAGGGCCACATCGGAAAGGCACAGTGCACCTCGAGGCAAAGAAAGTGAGACATTCCCAGTATTTACTCCCAATTTAACAATTAAAAGTTAAAAAATACCAAACATAATTTATAATAATGTTAAAATGTGATAATTCAGTCTCATTTTTTAATCTTGGATTAAGCATCATTGTGTTCATAAAATTATAATATAATGTGTGTGTACCAGAAAACATAACAATAAGGTCAGAAGAAAACAATCAGTGATCTGTTTATAATATGTTGTTTGGATATGATTAAATGTGCATTAGTGTGGATTGTATTTTTTGAACATCAAGAATAGTTGTTAATCTTTGTTCGTTTTATTCAAGTTATGTCTGCAAGTCATAGATGTAGGCATTCCATGGTCCATAATCCTAATTGAAAAACATTCTACACTGATGAAGTCTTATTTTTATGACTTCCAAAAGATTAAATGTAATCGCCCAAGCATTACATTAACATTCTCTCAACACTCAATATGTTCACCATCTCACAATAAAAATATACTCTTGTGTAGGATTTCTGAAACAATTCTGATCAGATTCCACTGTGTCAGTCTTGATGCTGTCACATCAATATTCTGTTGCTGCGTTTTCAGAACGAACGAGGGAAGTATGAATTTCGATACGTATTTGTCGAGCTAGACGACTACCCACGTAGAACCATCATTGTTGAGGACAACAGATAACCAGAGATGTCAACATCATCAACACTGGGTGTGTCGTCATAGCAACAAGGAACATGGAGCTTCTACGAGTGTACCTGTTTGAACAGTGCCAATGATACTCTAGGATGCAGACTGAAGGTTGTGTGTACCTGGACAACTATTTTCTTTTATTACATAGTACCGGGTATACATGGATATTTGTGCACCTGATTAAAAAACTAAAAGTACCTGTGTGTAAATGTTGTATTTTATACAATCATTCTCGATCTGTGCCATACTGGCATACTACATGGCAGCCTAAAGATACAGTACAGGGAGGAGGGAAGGATTCGTCAGGATGACAGGTGGGCATCTGACGATGAAGTAGATCTGTACTTTAACGTCATAAAACTGGCTTAAGATGGATTTTCATGCTCTTTATAATGTGTCTAGGTTGGCAGCTAAAATCTTGGGCATTCAATATAAAGCCTGTCCATTTGTGATCTGGAGTTTTCAGTTTTGTTGAATTTCATTTATACAAGAAAAACAATTTTCAAGATACAAAGTGTGACTGTTGTTATTGCAAAATATGCACACCTTAACAAAAATGTATCGTATGTATCATATTACACAACTGTAAAGCACTTTGAGCAGTCCTGAAGGCTAGATCCTTACCCCATGGCATGTGAAGAAATCCAAAAACAAGAAATGAAGGATGTCATTTTATTTCCAGATCATCTTACTACAGTACATATAAATCAATCCGATAGTGTATACTAGCACACAGCAATGTTCAGTAAAGCAAACAGAGCTAAATGTGTATGCAGAATGCACGCAGCAATGTAGGCTATGATCAAGTCATATTATGATTAAAATCCAGGATTTGTTTCTATAGAACCATGCTATTTTTTCCTGCAATGCAAGTTGCATAACAATAATTATACATTCGATGTGCTAATAACTGTCAATATGTAGTGCTGCTGCTTCTGTTTTTAACATGGTTCAATCAAACAAAACTACACTCTTGCTTGAGCTACCGATAAATGTAAACATACAATTCTGCAATAGCAAGATGACTACAAAATTATTAACATATATTATTATTATTATTGTAATAAATATTGGGTGTATAACATAAAAAAGGTATATGTATCTACGTTCATTTAGTTCCATAGTTCACATGTAAATACTCTGAATCAGTGAGTTCTAAGAGGCGTATAGATTACTGGTACAGCAGCCAAACATACTAATACTAACTCATTGTTTAGCCTAGATACATAATGACACCTCGTATTACATCTGCATAATATATAATTAGCTCTGTAGCAATGCACACTGTAAAAGCCAAAAAGGAACGGTTAAGATAGAACGGGTTTGTTGAACAACAACAATTCATTCTATCAGTATGGTATTTAGTCCTGCGACCGATGCCGAAATTGATTCACAGTTTGTAATTGTTATAAAGTTTATTGTTAACTTACCCCAACAGTAAACGTAACCAAGATGTTAGGTGTGGTTCAACTGGTGCTGTGTTCAGTTACCCTAATGGGAAATACACAATCCAGACACGACCCACGGTCTGACAGACACCACAGCTGTCTTCACAGTCCGTACTTGCTACGATCACGTAACATGTCAAATATGTTTGATCGACGACAGCGACCGACATCACTGCTGATAGCTGTAATTGCTTACACTCTTACTTACACTCTTGATTTCGTGAACCTTCCTCGGGTCTCGCGAGTGTTTACTTGTGTGAGAGCTCTTTTTACGTGTGATCTGGTCGACTGAGTATCCCTTGTCGGAGGTCGTCATTCGCCGCAGCATCGCGTCTTTCGAGTCGCCCAGGACAGCGTCCACCACCATTTCACTGGCCCTGGTCTTACTCGTGGTCCCCTTCTTTGTCACCTTGATCTCCTTCTCCAGATCATACTCCTCCTGCAGCATGACGGTGATCGTGCTGACACCGCTAACATCCATCACTTCGCGCGAGTTGAACGTCACCACAACGTACTGTGTGCCCAGTTTGAACGGCGTCAATGCCACGTCCAGATCAACGATCTCGTAAGGCTCCAGAATGCTGCAAGCAATTCACATCAATTGAATTGAATTGAACTTTATTTCGGTGACAACATACAAACAATTGCGTAAGCATACACATGAGTATAAAATGTAACCGTGGAGATCCTCTAGAAACCCCTGGGGGCTTATACCGAGGACCACCAAGAACATAATACTTTATGGACATATTTGTTATTATAATGGTAAACTAAATATATAAAAATAAATAAATATCATCATAAGTATCATGACTGATGATATTAGAACACTATTACTACAAATATTACTACTATCGCATCATCTGTATCATGAATGATGCTAAATACTTAAGTCTAAAAAATAAATAAAAATACTGATAAATAATAATAAAAATACAATAACTACGGTACATAATCCTTATAAATGCTTAAATTAACTATGGTACAAAATCCTTATAAATGCCTAAGTTAACTATGGTACAGACATCAATTGGAATCAACAATAGCGGCATTTCAAGATAAGTGTAACACTCAAATGCCAGGGCTGTTTTGAATGTCACCCTGCTGGGGATCTTTGGAAGATTTATATTTCAAACGGCTGAACTTTTCTATGACACTGACAATAAAAATGTCGCCTATAAAACCTGCTCCTGGATGTAATTATAAAACTTTACACAATATTGCAGTTGAAAAATTTGAATCTTGAGTGGGTTCAACCTAATTATATAATTTTAACTTTCATCAATGTCATTATAAATATAAAAGATAAGACAAATACATAACTGGAGTTGCTGGATGTACATAAATTGTCTTTAATTTTTATGTTATTGCAGTTTGTGAATGCAACATGTAACTTTTTCTCAAAACCTCTCTCTCTCTCTATATATATATATATATATATATATATGAGGTTTTGTGAAAAAGTTACATGTTGCATTCACAAACTGCAATAACATGAAAATTAAAGACAATTTATGTACATCCAGCAACTCCAGTTATGTATTTGTCTTTATCTTATGTCTATATATATATATATATATATATATATATATATATATAGTTTACATAGGAACTTTGAGAAAGCAAGAATGTTGTTTTCCTCTTGGCCCAGGAATGTTGTTTTCCTCTTGGCCCAGGAATGTTGTTTTCCTCTTGGCCCAGGAATGTTGTTTTCCTCTTGGACCAGGAATGTTGTTTTCCTCTTGGCCCAGGAATGTTGTTTTCCTCTTGGCCCAGGAATGTTGTTTTCCTCTTGGCCCAGGAATGTTGTTTTCCTCTTGGCCCAGGAATGTTGTTTTCCTCTTGGCACCCCTGTCATGTCGTCAGGGATGAGGTTGGCCATGGTTTCTGTTTCCTTTTTCTTCTTCTTCTCTTTCCTCATCTTTCTCCCACTACGTTTCCTATTAACGGTCTCCAATTCCGTCTTTTTCTGTTGTTCTCCGTTCTTCTCCCACTCTTTCCAGGTCTCTTTTGATGCTGTCCTCTTATCACAATCTTGGTCTTTCTTTCATGCCTCGTTTTTACCTCCATTTTCCAGTTTTGTGCTAATGCTAAAGTAACCGTAACCAAACCTAAGTTAACTTCAACTAATCCCAAACTTACCCGAAACTCTAACATTAAACTGAAATCAGATCAGACACGGCTAACAAAAGACCCCTTGACACAATACCAATATTATGGTAAGCTAGGCATAGTAGCCACCGATGGCGATGACACTGTGAATTTTACCTGAGTTTGTTTTTTGAAGTTTATTTGTTTATGTAATGTTAGTGATTTTATTTTGTAACCTGGTGTGTGTATACGTATACATATAAGATACGTGAGGAGTAGTTTGGCAGTTGTAGTCTTTTTCATAGTTAAGTCAGAAAGTAAAAGATCGCCCGGGACTGATTTTGCAGCAGAGGACATGAAGGAAAATATTCGAATGATATTCATTTATATAGCTGCAAATTTTTTCGAATTTAATAGTGAGAAAACGTTCGAATATTCAAAATTCCAAATACTAATTGAATATTCATCCCATCCTTAATGTATACAAAACTGTCTCTGACTGACCTACGTTTTTTACTTTATGTAGCAGTTGTTTAGCTTTCATGTAGAGCACCAGACTGTCAATCGAGGGGACTGGTTCAATCCCACCTACAGCCGTTTCGAAACGTAGGCAATTTCGTTCACTCCACATTTGCCTGTGTCTTTCGGAAGAGACACTAAAAGCCGCTGATCCCTTCTATCTGGTGTCTATGTCAGGGGAAGTAAAAGACCCCACATGGGGTAAATGTGTAACCTGTAGTGGACTTGCAAATTCTCGTTGGACTTTAAATGTCCTGCAAAGAGCCCCGTCCAGTATCTGGAAGACAGAGAAAGAATGGAATTCCAGAGGTTGAAAGGAAAAAGAGCTATAAATAGTGAAGACTTACGGTCTGGTGAGTTTAATGCTTTTCTGTATCCCCGTGGCCTCAAGGATCCACTCACAACGCACTAAGCTGATTGGTGTTGGGTTCATGAAGTGGACCTTGCAGTTGAAGGAGCTACCCAGCACCACCTTGCGTGGAATCTGAAATGGTTTACATCAATGTTATATCGACTCAATGTAAGAAGAATCAACTAAATTAGTGCCTCTATCTTGCAAACATCACCTATCATGTATATCCAACATTCTCTACACATGGAATGATGATGAGATTATGCTGCTGAATAGGTGTAAGTAGATAAATAGGTGTTCTGTGTTTGGGCCTAGAGGGTTAAATAAATAATTTTGTTAAGGCACGAGCTCACAAGACAAAAATCACGAGCTCACAAGACAAAGATCACAAGCTCACAAGACAAAGATCACGGGCTCACAAGACAAAGATCACGGGCGCACAAGACAAAGATCACGGGCTCACAAGACAAAGATCACGGGCGCACAAGACAAAGATCACGGGCTCACAAGACAAAGATCACGAGCGCACAAGACAAAGACCATGAGCTCACAAGACAAAGACCATGAGCTCACAAGACAAAGACCATGAGCTCACAAGACAAAGACCATGAGCTCACAAGACAAAGACCATGTGCTCACAAGACAAAGACCATGAGCTCACAAGAAATATCTTCGTTAAACAAAATGGTCCGGACGCTGTCAGGCTTCAGTATACAATATCACCATTGAGGAAGAAAATGGGAGTTCATAAGAGTGTTTCTGAAATGGTTCTATATCTGCCGACTCTCTCGGAACTTTGTGAATCTGAATTTTGTCCTAATTTAATTCCAACAGCACTGAACTGCAAAGCTTGATGAAGTGTCTTCAATCTTAAACACTCAAACGTTAGCAGACACACAGCCCAAGAACTACTTCTCTCGCCACTCACGTCTATCTCAAGCTCCGGTTTGCCGAGCCGGAAGTCGTCCTGTTCACAAAACACCTGGCCCGTCTCCAGCACGGTGCCCAGCACGTTGATCTTGAAGCACGCATGGTCCGCCATGCGGTGCAGATACTCCTCCGCCACCACATGCACCACTGCATCCTCCGCTGCACCACACACACCACAAACATGGGTCAAAGGTCACACACACATGAGTCAAAGGTCACACAGTGTGAAACAGTACGGATGTTTCAGCCATGCCCACATTAGCATGGTAGTGGTATTAGCACTTATTTTATTACCTACATTCATATTATATATATAATATATATATTATATTCATATTATATATATAATATATATATTATATACATATAATATATATATATATATAATTTAATGAGAATACATGTTCATAAAATGATTGACAAATGAGTATTTTACATTTTCTCATGTCACACAAGGATTACCAGTTACCACAGGATAATGAAACTTCTTAGAACACTATAAATAAAATACAACATTGTACACACCTGTGAACACAGCAGTGGTGCTGGTTAAGATGGCGTCACTATTATATTGTATTATTAAACGTGATTAACTGGGCAATGAAGTATGTTAACTTCACTAGGATGCTAAAAAAATTGATGATTACAAATCCGTTTGCAAAGGAATTATTTCCGAGAGTTCCAAAGACTACAGACCTGCCCTGCCATATAATGGTGTACATACTTCTGATGGCACCAAGCTCGAAGTGGAACGTCTCGTACTTGATACGACTCTTCTGTACGCCTGTGTAGTAGGCTGTGAACAGTTCCAGGGTCAGGTCAACTGTACGGTTGTTTCGGTTCTGGTTCTGTACTTTGACGGTGACGTCGAATACACTGCCGACAATGATGTCGTCTAAGTGCTTGATCTCAAACTTGACGTCCTTTCAAAAACACGGCAAAATCATTCAATGACTGATGTTGATTTTCACATATTTGACTTCACCATTACAAATACAACTGTTGAATTTCAGCTTGGATGGACAAAAGTCTTTGGATGGAACCTGAGCAATCAAAAACGCTGTATGTATATGTAAATTAAAGAAATTATTTTGCGGTAACAGTAAATGTGTTTCCAACCTCACCACTCTATGAGGAACCTGCATTATGTACTTCAAGTACCTGTCTTGTATGGGGACAATATATCTGTTGTGTGCTTGTTTTAACAATAGCCTACACAATAAATAATTAGCAATGTATATACTTTAACTATCTATAGGTCTAGTTTAGTACTTGCAGCCAAATCAGATGGTCGTATAGTTCCCAAAATCCCAAAATATATTAAGCATTATCTGGTAGAGTTTAGTAGTCACTATGTATTATTACTATTTATAACTATATAATTTATTATACAGTGTACTATATAACACAGATTGCTACAGTCACACCACCATGCAGGAGAAACATACTGACACTAACAGCCATTTTGAACTGTAACAATTGCAAGTTTCACATCGTGTAGGGTCAGTGGTTGTGTGGATCGTGACAGACTTGTACCATTTAAAAAACTTCAGACTTTTGTGACCACCTCAGAGGGTTTGTGTCATCGTATTATCAGACCCAATTGAGGTTAAACGGCTAAATTTGCGTGACATTTCACTAATACGGTAAAAGGTCAAACAGCACTGACCGGCTTTCCGATGTCAACGACCCCCGCATGACACGCCGCAACATCGGCCCTGTAGAGTGCGCTACGGTCTTCCTCTGAACCTGAACACACAACAATGTACTCACAAAAATATAACGAAAACACTATTCATACTGGGAGTGTTCCATTAGCAGAGGTATGGTTCAGCACAAAAATGGAGCAAACACAGGCAGGCAGATATGCTGCAGTACTATCAGCAGATAGAATACAACAGATATTTCTGCAGAATGCTATTGTACTATCATAGACATCTCACTGATAGATTAACAAACACTTAACACTTATGATGTATATTACTAACACGACTAATACTACATTGAGGTAAATTTTATAGCAAAACAACAAAACAGCAACACCCCTGAACACTGATAACTGACATGAAAACCTGAGGTGATTTCTTTGCCAATTTAAGAAGGCCACTCAGTGTTTAATATCAATAGCATACCTTCCTCAAACTTGTAGTTCCTAGTAATGTCATCAATGTCTCTTGAATCGTTCAACTTCATTGTTCGGACGGCGAGAAATCGTCTGTGTGCTGGTCGTGCTTTCTTTGTGTACAGTGATTTGCCAGTTCTGATTGGAGCATACACACATATCAGACATCACATGCCCGACACATTGAAACATTCAGCACAGCTCAGTCAATCAACAGTTTAACGAGACATGGATGTCATAGCTAATCTAATGTCAGAAAACTCATAACTGTCTTTATTGTGTCTTTTAATCTTTTTGTATAAATTAAATCTTGGTTCTGATGGTGATGATATTAGGTTGAGATGCTTACAAATAATATCTCTATGTTGTGATGCTGAACAGGTCACCAAGGAATCAATTATTACCATTTTGCTCTAATTATGTAACTAAATGAATAATAATATGTTTATTTATAGTTGCAGGGATACAAGAAGATGTAACATTGATAAAAAATATAAATGTACTGCAAGTATTATGATTCCAAAGAAACATATAAATGCTGATAGCGGAACCATCAAACACTGATATGAACCACCTTTGTCAAGTTCCCTTTTGTAAAAACTCAAGACACAAACATCATTCAGATTAGTTACTCACTCACAAATGTTACTCAAACTGACAAACATCATTTAGTGATATTACTCTAATTACTCTGAACACACACAAACATCTTTTTAATCATATTACTCCAAGCACAGTTATTTATAATCAACAACTCATGGTGTTCTGTCATACCTGTATTTGACAATACGACTCTTCCAAATGCCTTCATCCTCAAAGAACCAGTTGACGATGTCTGCGTTGATCTCGGTGAAGAGGAGCTCTGTGTTGAAAGGGACGTTCACGTTGCCTGTCTTGATGGCCTTCACCGGACTTGGACCCGCAAAACCCACACCTGTGACGGGGTGCAATAATGGGTCCTTTAAATTAGGGATTTCTTAAGTTTCTTAGGTTGTTTCCTCCAAACAGCCCAAACTTGGGCTAACACAGGAGTTCTTCTCTAGAATTATTGAGTCCACTACAGGTTACACATTTATCCCCTGTGTGGGATCTTTTACTTCCCCTGTCATAGACACCAGAAAGAAGGGACCACCGGCTTTTAGTGTCTCTTCCGAAAAACACAGGCAAATGTGGGATAAACGAAATTGCCTAAGTTTTGAAACGGCGGTAGGTGGGATTGAACCACCGTCCACTCGATTGATAGTCCGGTGCTCTACCGTGAGACCACCGCTCCCTTAATGTAACATCACATTGAAGTAGCATTGATGTGATGATATCTCAACCATAGTTAATTAGTACCAATACATTCCACGATAGTGGAACTGGAAGATTCTAACAAAACCTTTTACCGTGGATCCTGACAACAGTTGTCATCAACACAATATTAACACATCATCAATCTTTCCTATATGCAGTTTCAACATTTTTACTGTTTTTCTGCTGTAAAGACAAGCAGTTAAGGTCAGAATATTAAAACAATAACATAACTGCAAATTACTCCACATGTTCGTATAATGATCTTGCGTACATGCATATACCCATACTTCTGAAAAGCAATTGCATATTCTTTAGCAATAAGCTACGATGTGGCTTAAGCATTTTTTTTTAAAGTTCTTAACTCATCTGTATATGTGTGTGGTACTGGTACATGAATGCAGCCCCTCAATTGGTGGACACTGGAATCATCACATACCATGGCTAGTGATCTGTGGGGTTGTGTCAAATGCCTGCCAGCCAGCGTAGTTCTCAAACAGGTCCGGTCGACGCATCCATGCCTCGTTCCACACGTGGAAACTCCTGCAATGTCCAAACTGCCATCAACAGGGTGTCCACAGTAGTGTAAAAAATGATGAAAAATCTTTACAAAGCACCCATCCTTATGATTACATGTTTGTCACTGATAGACTTATTCAGTCCAACATCCACTCTGGGAAGTATTCACTGTTGCTGCAGTAAATCCCCAGAAACAACTTTCACTGACAACTACTGACTTAAAAAGAAGCCTCACGCCTACCAGATGATATCTTCCCTTAAACAGAAGCCTTAGGCCTACCAGATGACGTCTTCCCTTAAACAGAAGCCTCACGCCTACCAGATGATGTCTTCACTTAAACAGAAGCCTCACGCCTACCAGATGATGTCTTCACTTAAACAGAAGCCTCACGCCTACCAGATGATATCTTCACTTAAACAGAAGCCTTAGGCCTACCAGATGACGTCTTCCCTTAAACAGAAGCCTCACGCCTACCAGATGATGTCTTCACTTAAACAGAAGCCTCACGCCTACCAGATGATATCTTCACTTAAACAGAAGCCTTAGGCCTACCAGATGACGTCTTCCCTTAAACAGAAGCCTCACGCCTACCAGATGATGTCTTCACTTAAACAGAAGCCTCACGCCTACCAGATGATGTCTTCACTTAAACAGAAGCCTCACGCCTACCAGATGATGTCTTCACTTAAGCAGAAGCCTCACGCCTACCAGATGATGTCTTCACTTAAACAGAAGCCTCACGCCTACCAGATGATGTCTTCACTTAAACAGAAGCCTCACGCCTACCAGATGACGTCTTCACTTAAACAGAAGCCTCACGCCTACCAGATGCTGTCTTCACTTAAACAGAAGCCTCACGCCTACCAGATGATATCTTCACTTAAACAGAAGCCTCACGCCTACCAGATGATGTCTTCACTTAAACAGAAGCCTCACGCCTACCAGATGATGTCTTCACTTAAACAGAAGCCTCACGCCTACCAGATGACGTCTTCCCTTAAACAGAAGCCTCACGCCTACCAGATGATGTCTTCACTTAAACAGAAGCCTCACGCCTACCAGATGATATCTTCCCTTAAACAGAAGCCTCACGCCTACCAGATGACGTCTTCACTTAAACAGAAGCCTCACGCCTACCAGATGACGTCTTCACTTAAACAGAAGCCTCACGCCTACCAGATGACGTCTTCACTTAAACAGAAGCGTCACGCCTACCAGATGACGTCTTCACTTAAACAGAAGCCTCACGCCTACCAGATGATGTCTTCACTTAAACAGAAGCCTCACGCCTACCAGATGACGTCTTCCCTTAAACAGAAGCCTCACACCTACCAGATGACGTCTTCACTTAAATAGAAGCCTCACGCCTACCAGATGATGTCTTCACTTAAACAGAAGCCTCACACCTACCAGATGACGTCTTCACTTAAACAGAAGCCTCACGCCTACCAGATGATGTCTTCACTTAAACAGAAGCCTCACGCCTACCAGATGACGTCTTCACTTAAACAGAAGCCTCACGCCTACCAGATGACGTCTTCACTTAGACAGAAGCCTCACGCCTACCAGATGACGTCTTCACTTAAACAGAAGCCTCACGCCTACCAGATGATGTCTTCACTTAAACAGAAGCCTCACGCCTACCAGATGACGTCTTCACTTAAACAGAAGCCTCACGCCTACCAGATGACGTCTTCACTTAAACAGAAGCCTCACGCCTACCAGATGATGTCTTCACTTAAACAGAAGCCTCACGCCTACCAGATGACGTCTTCACTTAAACAGAAGCCTCACGCCTACCAGATGACGTCTTCACTTAGACAGAAGCCTCACGCCTACCAGATGACGTCTTCACTTAAACAGAAGCCTCACGCCTACCAGATGATGTCTTCACTTAAACAGAAGCCTCACGCCTACCAGATGACGTCTTCACTTAAACAGAAGCCTCACGCCTACCAGATGACGTCTTCACTTAGACAGAAGCCTCACGCCTACCAGATGACGTCTTCACTTAAACAGAAGCCTCACGCCTACCAGATGATGTCTTCACTTAAACAGAAGCCTCACGCCTACCAGATGACGTCTTCCCTTAAACAGAAGCCTCACACCTACCAGATGACGTCTTCACTTAAATAGAAGCCTCACGCCTACCAGATGATATCTTCACTTAGACAGAAGCCTTAGGCCTACCAGATGACGTCTTCACTTAAACAGAAGCCTCACGCCTACCAGATGATGTCTTCACTTAAACAGAAGCCTCACGCCTACCAGATGATATCTTCACTTAGACAGAAGCCTTAGGCCTACCAGATGACGTCTTCACTTAAACAGAAGCCTCACGCCTACCAGATGATATTTTCACTTAGACAGAAGCCTTAGGCCTACCAGATGACATCTTCACTTAGACAGAAGCCTTAGGCCTACCAGATGACGTCTTCACTTAAAGAGAAGCCTCACGCCTACCAGATGACATCTTCACTTAGACAGAAGCCTTAAGCCTACCAGATGACGTCTTCACTTAAACAGAAGCCTCACACCTACCAGATGACGTCTTCACTTAAACAGAAGCCTCATGCCTACCAGATGATGTCTTCACTTAAACAGAAGCCTCACGCCTACCAGATGACGTCTTCACTTAAACAGAAGCCTCACGCCTACCAGATGAAGTCTTCCCTTAAACAGAAGCCTCACACCTACCAGATGACGTCTTCACTTAAACAGAAGCCTCACGCCTACCAGATGACGTCTTCACTTAGACAGAAGCCTCACGCCTACCAGATGATGTCTTCACTTAAACAGAAGCCTCACGCCTACCAGATGATGTCTTCACTTAAACAGAAGCCTCACACCTACCAGATGATATCTTCACTTAGACAGAAGCCTCACGCCTACCAGATGATGTCTTCACTTAAACAGAAGCCTCACGCCTACCAGATGATGTCTTCACTTAAACAGAAGCCTCACGCCTACCAGATGATATCTTCACTTAGACAGAAGCCTTAGGCCTACCAGATGACGTCTTCACTTAAACAGAAGCCTCACGCCTACCAGATGATGTCTTCACTTAAACAGAAACCTCACGCCTACCAGATGACGTCTTCACTTAAACAGAAGCCTCACGCCTACCAGATGATATCTTCACTTAAACAGAAGCCTCACGCCTACCAGATGACGTCTTCACTTAAACAGAAGCCTCACGCCTACCAGATGATGTCTTCACTTAAACAGAAGCCTCACGCCTACCAGATGACGTCTTCACTTAGACAGAAGCCTCAAGCCTACCAGATGACGTCTTCACTTAAACAGAAGCCTCACGCCTACCAGATGATGTCTTCACTTAAACAGAAGCCTCACGCCTACCAGATGACGCCTTCACTTAAACAGAAGCCTCACGCCTACCAGATGATATCTTCACTTAAACAGAAGCCTCACGCCTACCAGATGACGTCTTCACTTAAACAGAATCCTCACGCCTACCAGATGACGTCTTCACTTAAACAGAATCCTCACTCCTACCAGATGATATCTTCACTTAAACAGAAGCCTCACGCCTACCAGATGACGTCTTAACTTAAACAGAAGCCTCACGCCTACCAGATGACGTCTTCACTTAAACAGAATCCTCACGCCTACCAGACGACGTCTTCACTTAAACAGAAACCTCACGCCTACCAGATGATGTCTTCACTTAAACAGAAACCTCACGCCTACCAGATGATGTCTTCACTTAGACAGAAGCCTCACGCCTACCAGATGATATCTTCACTTAAACAGAAGCCTCACGCCTACCAGATGATATCTTCACTTAAACAGAAGCCTCACGCCTACCAGATGACGTCTTCACTTAAACAGAATCCTCACGCCTACCAGATGACGTCTTCACTTAAACAGAATCCTCACTCCTACCAGATGATATCTTCACTTAAACAGAAGCCTCACGCCTACCAGATGACGTCTTAACTTAAACAGAAGCCTCACGCCTACCAGATGACGTCTTCACTTAAACAGAATCCTCACGCCTACCAGACGACGTCTTCACTTAAACAGAAACCTCACGCCTACCAGATGATGTCTTCACTTAAACAGAAACCTCACGCCTACCAGATGATGTCTTCACTTAGACAGAAGCCTCACGCCTACCAGATGATATCTTCACTTAAACAGAAGCCTCACGCCTACCAGATGATATCTTCACTTAAACAGAAGCCTCACGCCTACCAGATGACGTCTTCACTTAAACAGAAGCCTCACGCCTACCAGATGGTGTCTTCACTTAGGCAGAAGCCTCACGCCTACCAGATGACGTATTCACTTAGACAGAAGCCTCACGCCTACCAGATGACGTCTTCACTTAAGCAGAAGCCTCACGCCTACCAGATGACGTCTTCCCTTAAACAGAAGCCTCACGCCTACCAGATGACGTCTTCACTTAAACAGAAGCCTCACGCCTACCAGATGACGTCTTCACTTAAGCAGAAGCCTCACGCCTACCAGATGACGTCTTCCCTTAAACAGAAGCCTCATGCCTACCAGATGATGTCTTCACTTAAACAGAAGCCTCACGCCTACCAGATGACGTCTTCACTTAAACAGAAGCCTCACGCCTACCAGATGACGTCTTCACTTAAACAGAAGCCTCACGCCTACCAGATGACGTCTTCACTTAAGCAGAAGCCTCACGCCTACCAGATGACGTCTTCCCTTAAACAGAAGCCTCACGCCTACCAGATGACGTCTTCACTTAAACAGAAGCCTCACGCCTACCAGATGACGTCTTCACTTAAACAGAAGCCTCACGCCTACCAGATGATGTCTTCACTTAAACAGAAGCCTCACGCCTACCAGATGACGTCTTCACTTAAACAGAAGCCTCACGCCTACCAGATGACGTCTTCACTTAAACAGAAGCCTCACGCCTACCAGATGACGTCTTCACTTAAACAGAAGCCTCACGCCTACCAGATGACGTCTTCACTTAAACAGAAGCCTCACGCCTACCAGATGACGTCCTCGTTGAGCCGGCGGATGGGGTTTCCCTTCATGCACCAGTGCGTGTCGATGGTCATCAAGCGGTCACAGTCGTGGACCGAGCAGAAGGCGGTCACTGGTCGACACGGGATGCCCAGTGCCCGGCAGACTGCAAACAAAGACTTGTGTATGAGCCTGCTTCATTCAATTCTAGCTTATAGTGTCTAGCATATAGTGTCGCCAAGCACAAATGTTAACCCAATGCTATCTGGTCCAGTTTTATGGAAAACATCTTTGTTCAAAATTGCTTTTCCTACAGTTTCATGACTTGGCGGTTCTTGTTAGAATTAGTGTTATTATTATGTTCTTAATTCTAGAATAATTATGATGAAGGTATACCACTCACAAAACTGTGTCTGATAACCCCAAATAGTATTTGCAATTTAATTCTTATGCCTGCAAGATTGTTCAAGATTGTAAATAGAAACATTAATGCTGTGAACAGAAGTTATAGACACTTATGATGGAGTATATGCCTACTACACTCATCACTTCTCATGCAGTGTCCCTTGAATCAACTTATAAATTGTCTTGACGACATTTTTCATTGGGTGACAAAGTTGATTATAGTTAACTACTGATAATTAAGGCAGTGTTTTATTATTCTTTTTCTTGCTAAGACAGGTAGCAGAGTTCTTCAGCGGAAAGTGAGTTTGTTGCACTTACAGGTGGTTGCAACACCAGCGAACACGTAGCAATGGCCGTACTTGACGGGATGTTTTGTGCGCCAATACTGTTCCAGGATTGCTGTGCTGCCGGTCCATGATGACGGAGCCATTTTACCATCGGTGTAGTTGCTAGCCCATGAGTGCAACAGCAGTCCTGACTTGTTGTCACTTGACGTTATCTGAATGCATATTACCTCATGTCACACAGGTAGGTGTGGTGTGTGACTGCTTTGATGTGTGTGTGGTGTGCGTGTGGTGTGCATGTGGTGTGGTATGTGTATTTTATTAATTCACTGTCTGTGTGAAATGTGTGTGCGTGTGTGTACGTGTGTGTGTGGAGGTATGGATGTGATAAAACACACACACACAGATAGATAGATATATATACACATGTAATACTTACACTCATATCTCATTTATCAGTCTTCACACACACATGACACATGCACCACGCACGCACACGCACACGCACACGCACACGCACACACACACAAACAAATACACTGCATTTATTAGTGACCTGTATTTTACAACAAATCTATGAAAAACCTTTGGATTTTAATGTGGGTTTATCAGTAAATAGATATTGAGAATCAACTAGTCTTTTTTCCACCATGTCAAATCCAAATAGCCCTCTTTTAGACTGTCATGGGTGTTTTGAGGTGAGGGTTTCACACACCTCAACAGACAAAATGAAATTTGGCATAGTGGGTTTCGTAACCATTCTAGTCTCACACGTACAATGTTGGTCAGAGCTTTGCAGATTTCTGCTGCATCTTTTCTCACTTGGTGGGCACAGCCGGCAACATCCAGTAGATGGAAGCAGCAATCGAGGACGAACGATTCAAACTGCAAACATTGACACCACTGTATTATTTATCAATGTCTCTTGTATGTGCCGTAACAGGTCTCCAGCAAATAAATGCTGTGAATAAAGAAATCTGGTCAAAAGGCAAAGGTATTATTCAATAATTCGCAAATCACTTGTGCTTAATATAGAAAGTTTAGGTATGCAGACTGATATGTGCTTGTAGCCTTGTACCATGAGGTGAATGAAGAAAGATTACTTATATGCTATATAATCTTCAGAAAACCTAGATGTAAGCAGATTGTAGATATTTTGTGAGCTTCCTTTGCTTTTTTGGGGTTGCTAGACTACTAAGAAAAGTTCACTATGAAATCTTTGAGATGTTACTATGGAATTATCCCTCCCATCCCAATGTATTTACACTTGTCATGTGATTAAGAAATATTTTCAGGAGGGGAGTCAAGTTAAATCAAAGTACTGATCGATAAGCAAACTAGATCGAGATGTAATTGTTTTTACATACGATACGTTTGGCAATCTGGATATTTTTTACTGAGTGATATAAGTAAAGTAAACAAGTTGATGAAATGGACTCTGTCTGGAATGACTAGAAGAGCCAGACTATAGGGCACACAGAATGACCCGCCTCATTCAAAGCCATTTTAGGTGTCGAGCTGTCTTATGTTTCATTGAGAACAAAGAGGACTTAGTGAGTTTGAACGTATGGTTATGTCAGCCTAGCTATGTAAGTGCCTACCTGGCCATACAGCCATGGCTTCGTGGTGATCTGTTTGTAGTTGCCTGTCACTATCTTACCATATTCATTGAGCACGTACTCATCTCTCAAATTCTCATTCTCCATAAACACCTGGTCTGCTGCAGCAGAAACGAACCATTAGCTTTTATAACATATTCCATGCACTGTGACATATAGTGACCCCATATCACCAGTGTTGACTTTTTGTTTCCCTTTTTAGCTAGCTATTCACTTAGACTCCTACTATAGGAATATTTTAGGGTCTAGCTGTTGATGAAACAAGGCGAGTGGGATTAAGAGACTACATTGAAAATCGTAACCTAGTAACATTAGCGGTCCATCTTCGTTGATTCATTCTTTCATACCTATCTGCAGCAAGAGTAGCAATAAGATTAAATACATTCATTAAAAATAATTCAAAAATAATTACCACTATGAACATGAATCCCTTTCACAAAAATTAAACTGCCTCTGTACTCCTTCACTCCCAAAATGAAACTACATTCGATATCGGACACTGACATTATGAGATGATCCCTCACGTCAGATACAATAATAATAATAATAATAATAGTTTATTTCACTCTTGGCAATCAGAGATTAAAATGGGTACATAAAACATGCAAAGTATATTTGTTAAAATAGATTCAAATAATATATAATTTAAGACATTAGCGTAAATATAAATTATCAAGTAGAGAATATATGATATATATCTGTAAAACGAATTAAAATAATTTCAGACATTAAAACATATTTTAAGTGATTATTTGACTAAACTTATTAATAAATAATAAATAGTTTAAACATTAAACTAAATAGATCTAAAAAAATAATTAAGGCTTTACAATATTTTAACACATGTCCATATCAGCATGCACAACAGTTTTTGTAAAGAGTCACTGTGACTTCTTATGATTGAACAGACACCAGTTAATGAACTAGTTCTTGGACAAGACGTCTCACCTCTGTTCCATGCGTTGAAGAGGATGTAGAGTGGGTACTGGCAGGTGAAGCGATGTATCTTCCGCCGACCCTTCTTCGACGGCACCTTGTCGATGGTGTCGACGCTCAACGTCCACCTACCCACAATGCAGTCTGGCGGCGTGCGCACGATAAACGACTGCCACTGAGGGCCCATGTCGACCGGGGACCCCGGAGCCTCCACCTCCACCTCTGGCTCCACAACCTCTGGTTTCACTTCCTCCTCCTTCTCATCCTTCTTCTCCGGTTCCTCCTTTTCGTCTCCATCCTTCTTCTCCGGTTCCTCCTCGGTTGTCTTCTCCTTATCTTTGTCTTCTTGCGAGGCTGTTTCCGGTTGCACCATAACCATGACGACATCGTCTTGTGACGGCCATATGTCGGTCTTGTTGTCATAGCACACACTCCAACTGGCAAACTTGAGCCCTTCTCTGACGTCCAGGGAGTAGAGACTCGCTTTGCTCACCTTCGTCTCGTCACACACTGGAATGAGTTGACACCAAGTAACACAATCACTGTATCTATTCAGGCACCATATTTTCAGAAATCCTGAAAAGCTACAACGTTTATAGTTTTTTAGTTCAAATGTTGAAATACAAAGGTGTCATTACCATTATAGGTATATGTATATTTGTATATATATATATATATATATATATATATATATATATATATATATATATATATATATATATATAATTAACCTAGCAACTTTCAACAATGGTTATTTGTTGGCAGTTAATCAATACTTTGTTGTTGCACTGGAATCAGCATAACATGTTATTTCTAGAAGCGTTGTAACGCTTACATTTTTCCGGCGTTAACGTTTCTGATTGACGTTTCTGCGCATGCGCGATACAGGTAAAATCATTAATGTGCAGCGAAACGAGAAAGCATTTGTGGCATAATTACTATGGGCTGCTCGTTAGGGTGTATATAACCTCTCAGCAAAGTTATTTGTCGCAAATTAACACGAGGCAAACAAGTGTTGAGGCATGTTTTTATAGCAAACGCAAATCACGTGACAATAGTGCGCCATAATTCGTGACAGTGATGTAAACAAACGTAATAGTTTAATGTATTGAAAACAATTTTAGGCAACTTTTCACAGTAGTCATCACAGGAGAGTTAACAAACAGCCCATGGCATTAATACAAAAAATGCTTTGTCGTTTCGCTGCACATTGATGATTTTACATTTATCGCGCATGCGCAGAAAGGTCAATCGGAAAGTTAGAAAGTTTATAACGACCAGAAAAATGTAAGTGCGACACTGTGGCAGGGCTTCAACTAAGAAAAAATCACCTAGTTCAAAGACGAAATGCAACTGGTCATTTTCCTTGTTGTAGTTTCGGTTAAATAACAGCTTCACGGTGAATTCCGTCCCTCGACGCACAATCAACGTTCCTGGTGTGACGGTGTCTTTTTTTACCCGTGGCGACGCAATCACATAGTCGACTGTATGATGGACCTTACAGTTCTCCTCCGCATTCATGTCCAGAGCCTTGACAAGCAGTAGTGCTGCACCTGAAACACCGGGTATGGGAAACCATGTAGTCCATGGGCCACACCAGAATTTGGTATCACCAAGATGGACAAAGCCTAATGGGATTTTTCTGATAGGTGTATGTCCCTAGGTGTTGAATTGGAGTCATAACCATGTGTATCGTGTAGCTTTCTGTATTTTCTACCCCACAAGATTAATTTAAGAGTTCACGAAATCTGAATCAAATTTCAGGGGTAGGGGACACCTAATTAGCCAAAACTTTGGCCAGAATAATGCTAGAAAAATCATTTACCACTCAAAATGTGTGGTTTGAATCACTCTATTCAAGGAATATAATTGCTTGCAAGTTAGTCTTGAAAGTAGGTCAGCAAAGGTCAAAAGGTCACACAATTTGGGTCATACCAAACATTGGTGGCACGAACATTTCTGGCATTGATTTTTTGAGCCCAAGTCATCAAAAGTGTTTAGAAAAGATAAGATGCAGTGCCGGAAGCTATATCAAATCAATTGAAGACCCTATTTTTCAATTACAGTGAGAACAATTACTAATGTAGAGAAACGGAAGAATGACGCGCCAATGAAAAAAAGCAAATTTCACAAATTCAAAAGTAGCACGTACCTAAGCAAATTAAACACCAATATATTGCAATCATCCTCTCAAACATCATGTGAATACTCCTATCTTTATCCCAAATGTTCAAAAATTGAGTTCACCCTGGCCTATATCAAGGTCAACCAAGGTCATGTAAAGGTCACTATGTTCCTCAACCGGCATTATGAATTGGAGGTGTTATTGATTAGTCACTGAACCCTATGTATGTTTCCTGCTGAACATGTAAAACAAGAACATAGTAAACAAGTCATTGCATTTACCTTGGTACATGTATCAAATACCAATTGTCCTTCTCCTTCCTAGTCCTCATCAGTATCACAGTCCACATCAGAACAGTCAGAATCGTTCTCAAATGTTTCATCTTCTACCTTCTGATTTTCACATGTCTGGAGGCGGCACATATAAGTGCATTTGAAGCCATTCACCATACATGGACAATCATCTGGTACACATTTCCGCTTGCACTGGCATGCAAGAAGTTCCAGTACAGCATCAGGAGCAACCTGTCCGTGTATCCAATCCAAGTCAAGGCACCCATCAGCTCTCTTGATCCATCCATGGCCGTCTGGTTCAGGAATGTCAGGCATTGGCAGCAATGCCCCCCGCCACACTCCGGCTTGAGAGAAACTTCGCCACTGGTTGACCTTATGACGTGTGGCAAGACTTCTGAACTTCACACCAGACCCAGAGCCCCGATTCCCTCGTTCTGCATCTTTGATTGAACCTTCTCGATAAAACAACATTTGATTGAACACAACATCGACCCTGTCGCATTTGTCTCCTTCGTGAATCTTCAACACTGTCTTGGCAATATCACCAAATGTTTTTTTGGTTACCATCCAATTTCTGTACAATGCTCATACCATCAACGATACATACTGATTTTTCGGTGAAAACTTCAACCACTGGAACGTTCTGTGCTATGTCATTCATGAATTTCGCCTTGTCAGTTTTTCTGAGTGACCCATCAGCATTTGCAAGCGCCCATGGAATTGTGCCAAGAGGATAGCTTAGAACTTTTTTCATCTCAAGTTTTCGTGTCTGGGCAACAACAATGATATGTCCAAAGAGAGCCTGTCAGCTTTGAGGACAATTTCCTTTCCTTTGCACGTCACCTTCTTTGTGTACACATCGCTGAAGGTCTTCAGTTTCTGCTTCTTCATTGTTGCAAAGAAGTCAACGGTATTGTTCTCTAAGCGCCGAGTTCTAAATGCCTCGCCAACCGTCGAAGCATTCATCAGATCGTGTGCGATTTCCGTTGGTGGCATAGCTGCTGTGGCCAGACTCACAAGACTGTCTTGATCTGACCTGAATGGGTTTATCCAGCTGTGCTCCATTCGGTTGACAAGGGACTGGACGTCTGCCTCACCCTTCACTATCCTGCTTTGTTGTAGATCCGGGTGATTCAATCGAGAGCCCCCCAAGGCCGACCATTTCCCTCAGTTGTCTAAAAAAGAGGCTCCTGTGTTCTGCATTCAGATAGTACTTTTGTACAGCCCCACTTTTCAAACTGAAACCTTTCGTACCACCATCAGTTTGGGTGTCCTTATTGATGGTTTCTTCGATGGTTTGGTCACATGGTATCTAGCCAAAGGGGTTTTATGAACCAATCTGTACCGAAATGCCTCCCTGCATGAAGTGCTGATACACATCTGGATAGTCCATACTCAGGTGGCACATGGTAGCGAAACAGTAGGGAAGGTAACGCGCGTAGTTGAGATGGTCATAGGCGAAGCACCATGGTATCATAGCTCTGATGCACATAAGGTGGTGCTCAAAATCTCCTTCCCTGGATGCACGGACAAGGCCGAGGACAATCTCTACCATATCCACGTATGACATCCAAAAGGTAGACAGATCACCATTTTCAGTTCTCAGAAAGTCCAGGTAGTCTTGAAAACGCTGCAGTACATGAGAACAGGGGTGTACCAACTGGCACTCGAGCCAAGTTTCACCAGATATATTCTCTGCAAAATCTGTCACATGAAGCAATGTTACAGCCAGCTCGTTCTTGTCTCCATCCCCCAACCACGCTTCCAAGCTAAGCGCAGGAGGGCCTCATACACCAACTTATGTAGCCGAATAGCTCTGTTGTATTTCTTACCATCCAGAACTCCAGCAATCGAACCATCAGCAATCACACCAGATTGTACTGATAGATCTCGCAGCCCTGCATCTCCAAACCGTTTTCCAATTACTGCAAGCAATAGTGCAGATGGTGTGGAAGACACCCATTCTCAGGACAATGGGATGCAAATTATCTGGGTTCTTCCATACTATTTCATAGGCCTTGGCATAAAGTGTTTGGTCAAAGACGCACACAATTGCATTCAAATCGAGGGCCTGCATGATTTTGAGTGACCGGAGCAAGACTTCATAGACCGTTCCCAAATCAGTGGCTGGGACATTTACAGTCGGGAGGTACGCAATGTTGTCTTCAAGAATGTCAATGCCACTTCTCAGTTTGATGTTGAACCCAGTCCATCTGCTGACTCGCTGAAAATGCACGTTGGACAGGCGCGCCAACACCCAGGCAATGTTCTTTATTGGTGTGGCTCGGACAATGGTTGTGAACGGAGAGTCAATACTTTCTAATGGTTTAGGTCCCATGCGTTTCCCCGCATTGTATATGTCTCCTGAGATAGAGCGCTTTTTTGTCTTTGGCACTCTAGCCGGCACCCTTTGCTCAACATCCTCGTAGAGATCCTTCTGTTGCATAGCAATTCCATTGACTCGATGCGAGGTGCCCCCACCACTGAGTGTTTCCTCCAAACGCGGCAAACGGTCAATATTGTACCAAACCAGAGTTGTGAAAATGCATATCTATTCTTCCAAACACTGCATGTGCATGATCTATTGGGTCTATGGTTGTATACATACATGTTAGATGGCAAAACATTGACCCCCTACTCTAAAAATTTACTTTCACAAAGATTTTAGATATGCCTCCATGATGCTCAAATTGACACAAACAGGTGGTGACACCTATTGATAAATCCTGCTAGGGAGCATGCATTACACCTGGCTTTCATCTCTGCCTTGTTTTTGGATATAACAGGCCAAAAAACCGAAGAACTCCTCAAAAAAGCGCAACAAAGGCCAGGATTGGGGATACAACCAAATGTAACTTAAGAACCATTTTCATATGGAATTCCCCTCTTCAGATTCTCTAAAACGCTGTGTGTTTTAACCTTACATGAACATGACCGCCCGATAACTATTAGAAACATATCCTGCAAGAGCATTCATTGATTAATGGTGTATTTGGTGGGGTCAGACTGTAATATGATGAAACAAATGATGATGACTGCTGATTTTGGGCATGTCCCAAATTTCGTGACCTTTTTGACCTTTGCTGACCTATTTTCAAAAGCAACTTGCAATCACTTAAATTCAGTCGATAGAGTGATGCAAACCAGACAATTTGAGTGGTAGGTCACTGCCATAGCTTTATTGTGGCCGGAGTTATAACAAATTAAGTTTCCCTTACCCCAAAATTTGGTGTTGGAAATTCTTAAGTTCTCACATTAGCTTTAGGGGTAGAAAATACAGAAAGCTACTCGATATGTATCGTTATGACCCCAATTTGTCATCTAGATACATAGGCCTATCTAAAAAACCACATCAGGCTTTGTCCATCATGGTGATACCAATTCATGAAAAAAGGGCTTCTGGCCCATGGACTAATGGAACAGGCAAATGTGATTCATGGTCAGAATGTATGTTGTGTTTAGAAATGACCCAACCCCAGTGAAATCTCAAGATGTCTGGCAGAAGAACTGAAATGTTAACATACCATGATGTCATGCATTAGGAGACACACAGAGGGTGGAACATTAAGAGACATACACAGGGTGGAACATTAGGAGACACAAAGAGGGTGGAACATTAGGAGACACACAGAGGGTGGAACATTAGGAGACACACAGAGGGTGGAACATTAGGAGACACACATAGGGTGGAACACTAGGCCACACAGATGGTGGAACATTAGGAGACACACAGAGGGTGGAACATTAGGAGACACACAGAGGGTGGAACATTACCAGACACACGGAGGGTGGAGTATTAGGAGACACACAGAGGGTGGGACATTAGGAGACACAGAGGGTGGAACATTAGGAGACACACAGAGGGTGGAACATTAGGAGACACACAGAGGGTGGAACATTAGGAGACACACAGAGGGTGGAACATTAGGAGACACACAGAGGGTGGGACATTAGGAGACACAAAGAGGGTGGAACATTAGGAGACACACAGAGGGTGGAACATTGGGAGACACACATAGGGTGGCACACTAGGAGACACACATAGGGTGGAACATTAGGATACACACAGAGGGTGGAACATTAGGAGACACACAGAGGGTGGAACATTAGGATACACACAGAGGGTGGAACATTAGGAGACACACAGAGGGTGGAGCATTACGAGACACACATAGGGTGGAGTAATAGCAGATACACAGAGGGTGGAGTATTAGCAGACACACAGAGGGTGGAACATCAGGAGACACACATAGGGCAGAGCATTAGGAGACACACACAGGGTGGAACATCAGGAGACACATAGAGGGCGGAGCAACAGGAGACACACAGAGGGTGGAGCAACAGGAGACACACAGAGGGTGGAGCACCAGGAGACACACAGATGGTGGAACATCAGGAGACACACAGAGGGTGGAGCAACAGGAGACACACAGAGGGTGGAGCAACAGGAGACACACAGAGGGTGGAGCATTAGGAGACACAAAGAGGGCGGAGCAACAGGAGACACACACACACACAGGGTGGAGCAACAGGAGACACACAGAGGGTGGAGCAACAGGAGACACACAGAGGGTGGAGCATTAGAAGACACACAGAGGTTGGAGCAACAGGAGACACAGAGGGCGGAGTAACAGGAGACACACAGAGGGTGGAACATCAGGAGACACGCAGAGGGTGGAACATCAGGAGACACACAGAGGGTGGAACATCAGGAGACATGCAGAGGGCAGAGCATTAGGAGACACACAGATGGTGGAACATTAGGAGACACACAGAGGGTGGAACAGTAGGAGACACACAAAGGGTGGAACATTAGGAGACACACAGAGGGTGGAACACTAGGACACACAGAGGGTGGAACATTAGGAGACACACAGAGGGTGGAACATTAGGAGACACACAGAGGGTGGAACATTACGAGACACACAGAGGGTGGAGTATTAGGAGACACACAGAGGGTGGGACATTAGGAGACACACAGAGGATGGAACATTAAGAGACACAGAGGGTGGAACATTAGGAGACACACAGAAGGTGGAACATTAGGAGACACACAGAGGGTGGAACATTAGGAGACACACAGAGGGTGGAACATTAGGAGACACACAGAGGGTGGAGTATTAGGAGACACACAGAGGGTGGAACATTAGGAGACACACAGAGGGTGGAACATTAGGAGACACACAGAGGGTGGAACATTAGGAGACACAGAGGGTGGAACATTAGGAGACACACACAGAGGGTGGAACATTAGGAGACACACAGAGGGTGGAACATTAGGAGACACACAGAGGGTGGAACATTAGGAGACACACAGAGGGTGGAACATTAGGAGACACAAAGAGGGTGGAACATTAGGAGACACACAGAGGGTGGAACATTAGGAGACACAGAGGGTGGAACATTAGGAGACACACATAGGGTGGCACTCTAGGAGACACACATAGGGTGGAACATTAGGATACACACATAGGGTGGAACATTAGGAGACACACAGAGGGTGGAACATTAGGAGACACACAGAAGGTGGAACATTAGGAGACACACAGAGGGCGGAGTAATAGGAGTTACAGAGAGGGTGGAGTATTAGGAGACACACCGAGGGTGGAACATCAGGAGACACACAGAGGGTGGAACATAAGGAGACACGCAGAGGGCGGAGCATTAGGAGACACACAGAGGGTGGAGTATTAGGAGATACACAGAGGGTGGAACATCAGGAGACACACAGAGGGCGGAGCAACAAGAGACACAGAGGGCGGAGTAACAGGAGACACACAGCGGGTGGAACATCAGGAGACACACAGAGGGCGGAGCATTAGGAGACACACAGAGGGCGGAGCATCAGGAGACACACAAAGGGTGGAGTATTAGGAGATACACAGAGGGTGGAACATCAGGAGACACACAGAGGGTGGAGCAACAGGAGACACACCGATGGTGGAACATCAGGAGACACACAGAGGGTGGAGCAACAGGAGACACACAGAGGGTGGAGCAACAGGAGACACAGAGGGTGGAGCAACAGGAGACACACAGAGGGCGGAACAACAGGAGACACACAGAGGGTGGAGCATTAGGAGACACACAGAGGGCGGAGCAACAGGAGACACACAGAGGGCGGAGCAACAGGAGACACATAGAGGGTGGAGCATTAGGAGACACACAGAGGGTGGAGCAACACGAGACACACAGAGGGTGGAGCAACAGGAGACACACAGAGGGTGGAGCAACAGGAGACACACAGAGTGTGGAGCATTAGGAGACACACAGAGGGCGGAGCATCAGGAGACACACAGAGGGTGGAGTATTAGGAGATACACAGAGGGTGGAACATCAGGAGACCCAGAGGGCGGAGCATTAGGAGACACACAGAGGGTGGAGTATTAGGAGATACACAGAGGGTGGAACATCATGAGACACACAGAGGGCGGAGCATTAGGAGACACACAGAGGGCGGAGCATCAGGAGACACACAAAGGGTGGAGTATTAGGAGATACACAGAGGGTGGAACATCAGGAGACACACAGAGGGTGGAGCAACAGGAGACACACCGAGGGTGGAGCAACAGGAGACACAGAGGGTGGAGCAACAGGAGACACACAGAGGGCGGAGCAACAGGAGACACACAGAGGGTGGAGCAACAGGAGACACACAGAGGGTGGAGCATTAGGACACACACAGAGGGTGGAACAACAGGAGACACACAGAGGGTGGAGCATTAGGAGACACACAGAGGGTGGAGCAACAGGAGACACACAGAGGGTGGAGTAACAGGAGACACACAGAGGGTGGAGCATTAGGAGACACAAAGAGGGCGGAGCAACAGGAGACACACAGAGGGTGGAGCATTAGGAGACACACAGAGGGTGGAGCAACAGGAGACACACAGAGGGTGGAGTAACAGGAGACACACAGAGGGTGGAGCATTAGGAGACACACAGAGGGCGGAGCAACAGGAGACACACAGAGGGTGGAGCAACAGGAGACACACAGAGGGTGGAGCAACAGGAGACACACAGAGGGTGGAGCATTAGGAGACACACAGAGGGCGGTGCATCAGGAGACACACAGAGGGTGGAGTATTAGGAGATACACAGAGGGTGGAACATCAGGAGACACAGAGGGCGGAGCATTAGGAGACACACAGAGGGTGGAGTATTAGGAGATACACAGAGGGTGGAACATCATGAGACACACAGAGGGCGGAGCAATAGGAGACACAGAGGGCGGAGTAACAGGAGACACACAGAGGGTGGAACATCAGGAGACATACAGAGGGCGGAGCATTAGGAGACACACAGAGAGCGGAGCATCAGGAGACACACAGAGGGTGGAGTATTAGGAGATACACAGAGGGTGGAACATCAGGAGACACAGGGTGGAGCAACAGGAGACACACAGAGGGTGGAACATCAGGAGACACACAGAGGGTGGAGCAACAGGAGACACACAGAGGGTGGAACATCATGAGACACACAGAGGGCGGAGCATTAGGAGACACAAAGAGGGTAGAGCAACAGGAGACACACAGAGGGTGGAGCAACAGGAGACACACAGAGGGTGGAGCAACAGGAGACATGCAGGGGGTGGTGTAACAGGAGACATACAGGGGGTGGTGTAACAGGAGGCATATAGGGGGTGGTGTAACAGGAGACATACAGGGGGTGGTGTAACGGGAGGCATACAGGGGGTGGTGCAACAAGAGACATACAGGGGGTGGTGCAACAGGAGACATGCAGGGGGTGGTGCAACAGGAGACATACAGGGGGTGGTGCAACAGAAGACATACAGGGGGTGGTGCAACAGGAGACATGCAGGGGGTGGTGTAACAGAGACATACAGGGGGTGGTGCAACAGAGACATACATGGGGTGGTGCAACAGAGACATGCAGGGGGTGGTGCAAAAGAGACACATGCAGGGGGTGGTGCAACAGAGACATACAGGGGGTGGTGCAACAGGAGACATGCAGGGGGTGGTGTAACAGGAGGCATACAGGGGGTGGTGCAACAGGACACATGCATGGGGTGGTGCAACAGGAGACATGCAGGGGGTGGTGCAACAGGAGACATGCAGGGGGTGGTGCAACAGGAGACATACAGGGGGTGGTGTAACAGGAGACATACAGGGGGTGGTGCAACAGGAGACATGCAGGGGCTGGTGCAACAGGAGGGCTACAGGGGGTGGTGCAACAGGAGGGCTACAGGGGGTGGTGCAACAGGGGGCATGCAGGGGGTGGGGTGATATGAGGCACACAGGCCTTCTTGCACTGGAGGACTACTAAGATAGATATAGTGCCAATAACTATATTTCCTTCATACAAATGCTTCATGAAACCAATCTCTGGTCTGAAAGTTATTAGACAAATATTTGCTATATCTGTACTGTAGTAATCCCACGGAAAGTATGTTTGCACGCTCTTTGGTTCTGCCAGCAGTGACCACGGCTTAGTGGACCATTGAAACCGGTTGACCTTAAGTAATGGGCATCAACTCATATCAGTGCAGTTGTGCCCCACTTACAAAGTGTCTAACAGTGAATGACATGGTTTTAATGAGCAAATCCTATGAGGCTGGTGGCTTATTACAACTAATAGGAGTGAAAGAGCGAAGGTGAATAAGTGGTTTACTCCAGGTCTGGTGTAACTGGTGCATCTGACAAACTTGTTGGATACGAAGGTGGACTGGGGAACGTTTCACAAAGATAATAAGCCCACAAGAAAAGTTAAACTGATCATTAAACAGATTTATAGTCAAGTTTAGAGTTTCAACATGCTAATTCTATGGTGGTGGTGGTGATGATGGTGGTGGTGGTGGTGGTGGTGGTGGTGGTGGTGGTGGTGGTGGTGGTGGTGGTGGTGTTAGTCGTGGTGGTGGTGGGGGTGGTGGTGGTGGTGGTGGTGGTGTTGGTGGTGGTGGTGGTGTTGGTGGTGGTGGTGGTGGTGGTGGTGGTTGTGGTGGTGGTGGTGGTGGGTACACACAAAATTGTCTCAGTGGTGTTTCCTGATGTTAATATTTTTCAGTCTGGAAGATCATGTTAGGAGCAAAATATATGTTGGACAGCTAAAATGGGCCGACACACTCATGAGACTGTTAATGAAATGGTCCCCTATTATTGACACGACCTTGAGGTGTTGAGCAAACAACAGGGGAAATAATGTTAATGTTGGCAGTGTAATCAGAAAACTATCGCAAACTCATACAACAAATATTTAAAGGAAAACTACTTATATACGAGATGTGGTTACAAGCCACACATGACCCTGAGACATTTATGTGGCAAATATACAGAGGCAGAAATAAAGTGGCAGAATATTCTTCAGTGTATTGTGTAGTGCACAATCAAAATGGAATCAAGTTATACTGTAGTTATTTTAGTAGTTATACACTAGCAACTACATCTAACCAAAAAAATTGAAATTATTTGTTTTAAACTGTATTTTTATATCCTAGATTTGTTTGACCTTAATTAGCACCATTTTTATTTTATCTTAGTTTACAATGTGAACCACTTTGATTGGTATTAGTGTACGTAAAAAGCACTATATTCAGAAACGTAATTACATTATCATATAAAATGTTGGTAAAACCAGGAAATAAAATTATAAATACCAACTGCTGAATTATGAAAGAATAATATTTAATAAAATACACTGGAATAATACATTCATGATTATGTCTATCTGTTCTAAAAATAATTATAATTATTTTCACCGTTCATTGTAAAGCTACTACAATCTTAAAAAGCACTCCTAAAACTGAACTACACCTTGTACTTTATATCTGATGCTGTAGACAAAGCAACCACGGAATATTCTTCCATTTACCAACATGACAATACACTGCATTGTGTGTGGAACACACATCTCTCAATGTTCAAACCTGACATCAATACCGCCTATCCTTTGAATTTCAGTTGTATGTGTACATCTACTGTGATTAAGACAATTTAAATTCCATCATATCATATTCTTGACAATTTTGATGCACTGTAATGTCAATTTTCACATTGCCTTCATTTTACATTATTGGCCTAAAGCTACCAGAATGCAATTACGCATTTGAAATTTAGAAATATCATAATCAATTGTGTTTGGCGAACTCGTTGAATTTAGTTTTACATTGGCCAATACGGATACCCACTATACATGATCATTCAATATAATGCTACTAGGTGGCTCTGGTGGATGATTTCATATGATATATTTGGCATATGCTGTTTCACTCTGCCTTTTTGTACAATGTAGTCAAGTCTGTTATACCCATGACATAATTATAATTTCGCTGCTCAGACAATAAAGAATATCTCACTTTAATTACACAGTAAATTAAGAACGTGAGAAATTGCTCTTACTGTCAGGCACCATTGATTCGTCAGCAGATGTTTCGCCTTCTGATCCTGACCTGAAACAGTAGACAACTCGTCATCCAATCTTAATATCTTTCTTCCAGATATAACACCAGGAGTGGCAGAGAGAATGGATATTTAAATAAACCAGGTATCAATTAGTCAAGGGGTCCATGCAACAACAGAGGGCTGGGATTGTTACCTACATTTGTGGAGTGGGGGGGGGGCGGTTGGATAATATACAAATCACAGAGGGGGCTCAACATTCAGCCAGCAGCTGCCAGTCCTGGCAGAAACATGCAAAATCTGAACTTTACCCTTTTTGGGAAACCCTGAGATGTCCTTACAAAAGAACAATCAACTACAAATTTCTTGTGTATATTGATACTGTCCTAAACATGTCTCTGAGCAAAATTAGAGAAAAAGTGACAGTACGGTTTTTGAAAAAAACTGGGAAACTGAAAACCTGCCACTTTGGGGGCTTTAGAAAGATTAAATCGAACTTAGGTTACCCATGCATTGTGGCAGTACCCTAAGATATTTATATGACAATTAAAAAACAGATCCTCAACAATTTCTGAGAAATGGCAGTCAACGGATATTGCCATAGGTCTCTTGGCCCCTTGAAATGACAAATAATTACTGTGACTGAGTGAATGGCTTCCAGCAAGCTTAAGAAAAAGCACATTTATGATTAATTAAAGTCTGCGAAAAATATTTTTGGCTAAAAGCCTGCATCACAATACTTCTGCAATTGATGTATTCAGTATGTAGCAGTTTGCTTAAACATCGCAATCAAAATTTCTGCAAACTGCCTTTGTCAACAATGTTGATAATGGTTAAATATATGTGAATTACATTATGGCCAACATAAACGTCCACACAAATTAAGGTGCCGAGAATATGCAAAGTACATACATAAACTTGTGCTAAAACGTATTACTGTATTGTGCTTCTTATTTTTTAGTTGTATTTTATGTATACATATGGCCTTTTTGTCTAAAATAAACATTATATATTAACAAAAAATCAATCGTAACAAAACAGTTAAAAAAGAAGACCAAACATTTCCATACCGATTGCTGCCATATAATGTTTTAAATAAACATTATATATATTAACTAAATGAATTGTAACAAATCAGCTAAAACAAGAAGACCAAACATTTCCATACCGAATGCTGCCATCTCTGGTAGCACCTGATGAATAGCATGATAAATCCCAGCCAAGCTCTTTCAGTACGACCTTGTGACGTTGTTCTGTCGTCAGATTCTTACTGGTGAAAGATGGCACGGTGCGACCTGGGATGTGCTCCTTCGTTAAGGGTTTCAGCCCTGCCCCTAGTGGCACCATGCTGGTCATTGTGGCTGCAAACAGAATATTTATATTCGTGCAAGGTTGCTGTAGCAATTGAACATCAACACACACCAATAATGAGTGTAGTTACTTTTTTCTCTGCCTATTATGACTCAGAGTAGAATGACTAACTTGTCATTATTTACAAGTTTACACTTATCTCCATTATATAATGTGTTAATTCAATTTGAACATTTGTATTAATATAAATCACATACCATTTGGATTATACACTACATCATGAGACTGCAAACGTGCACCAAATTCTAGGCAACTCAGGTATATAAAATTTAGGTAAATTGTATTTGATTGGCCTAAATTATGTATATGTTCTACAATGTATTTGAAACATCATTAAAAACTATGATTATAGATTCCTTTGAGGTACTTTTGCTATATAGAGTAGATGAACTTCTTATGAAATCAACATAAATAATTGTTACTCAAATGCAGAACCGAGCCAGGAACTACGAGTGTAATGCAACATCTTTTTTAATCATAACCAGAAAACAAAGATCTACCACATCTTCATCAGCTGAGATGGCATCTGCTCTGTCTCAGAAACAGGGTATGAAGTCATTTTTGTACCATGAACTGAAGAAACACTTGCCCAGATGCGAAGCAACCATCAGTTCTCAATGACCCTCAATGAAAGATGCCGGGATGGTGTTCCCCCACCACTTTTGCAAACTTGGAATTCCATCCCTCAACATGAGTTGTTTGTTCATTTGTCAGATTTTGTGTAAACGTTCCACATGTCCATGGTAATATTTGAATCATCACCACGCCATGTTTCAACAAAGTACTCGTTACAAATTATCACTTGACTTTGTGAAAATTCCACCCCTCATGGACATCAGCTGGATGGAGTTGAAATAGTTAATGCTCCCTTATCTTGTTACATTGTAAAATGAAGAAATATAAAAGTAGCTATAATGGGACTAGTTCAACTGTCAAACTTAATTACCCAGGGGTAGTAGCTATAATTGGAATAAAAAGTAGCTATAACGGGAAGTACCTATAATGGGAAGTAGCTATAATGGGAAGACACCCTATAGAATGCTACATGTGTTTCCGGGCTTGATCCTGAAGTTAAGGGCTGCTTCTTCCATCATATCCTCCGTGTGTCTGGGGGAGGGAAAACCGGAAAAACCTACCACTACCCTGTCAGTGTTATAATTTACAAATAGACAGTACTACTAATTCCTAACCTATATATTATAGTCTAGTCTGGTATGAAATGCTGGTTGCAATAGCCTAATTCTTCACAACAAGACTACCTACAGGTTAATGGACTAGTTTAGAACATAGGCCTTTGTTGTTGCCCATATTCCAGGCTGATCCAGTATTTGTTTAGTGTTGCTATAACACTTGAATACAGACAGTTCCTACTGGAGCGCAGATCTGATCAAGTCTATGTAAATCCAAGCCAATGGTGCTAAGCCTAAGGCCTAGCCTTACACTTACCATTTTATGGCTGCATGGCAACAATAAGGCAACAATAATTATTCTGAATTTTTTATTCATTCTGATGTACTCCAATGGCCTTAAATTGCCAGGCTCTGTCATGGCAATTGGAGTATCCATCACATGCGTGCGAAACATCCCACTTGCTTGGGCTTGTTGGCTTCAAGTTCAACAACTGAAACTGAGTCTGAACGAGGCTTGGGCTACCATGTAGTGCCAATGCATGGGCCATGGGCATGGGATGGGCAATGTAGCAATGACAAGCGCAATGCCAGCCCAATTGCAATGGCAATGCCTATGGCTATGCCATCGGCACTGCCACTGGCACTGTCACTGACACTGGGTCTGGCGGGGACCTTCTTCAAGTTCTTGTGTTGTGACTTTTGAGGCAATAAAAACTAGTATAGTGTATGCACTAACCTGGTGTACAGAATGAGAGGGGCATTGCGATAGGTGTTGTCAGTCCACTTCCAGAACTAGATGTTACATAGACAAGCGTCTACTGACAACACTACTATCGCCGTTAGCAAGCCCAGACGCTAACGTACGGCCTTAACACCGTCACGCATGCCTGGTTACGACGTCACGTGATTTACATTTGGCGCGCGCCATGTTACAATTTTAGAAACGCTAACCGGTAATCCGTGTATTTACGGTGCAACACGTGCCTTTAATATTTTAAAATCAAGCACTACAATTTATGTATAAGGCAGTTGTGATATTTGCTCTAGTGTATGCCGAATCCGTTGTAATGCCGTAAACTGAAAAAATTGAACTTGTAAATTAACGGCACATGATTAAATTTAATCATTAGACATTGCTTAAAATATACTTACGTCGTTTCATTATCTGTTTTTCTTCAAAATTCCCAACTTGTGGAGTGTAAAACCCGCTAAATAAAAATGTCGATGCCCGATGCATATTTAATATGTTTTATTCTGCAATAGCCGTATAGGATATCTTACGTATATTATATTATATATGAATAAATACGCAGTGAAGCATTCATCCACTAAGCATTGTGCAATTAAAAAACAATTTAAGATTAAATATAACATTTTAAATGGAAGCTTACAAATGTATAGAATAATGTCATTTTGTACAGTATTGATGCCACACATTTTCATAATAAAACAGACCAATGGCATGTTTTAATCGTATAAAATGTTCGCTAAACTTTGGCGCGTATTTCTGGACGTGCGAGCCTGGCTCACGCACGCGCCAGGAATTTATAACTCGTTTTTACGTCTTTGGACATGCGTGATTGACACTATACAGATGCATATCTGACCTATCAAACAACCAAATAAAATACGTGGGACATTAAATCTTGTTTCATGAGACATTGCCGGAATTTCCGATATATACACATACATGCATGCATGCATGCATGAATGCATGCATGCATGCATACATACATACATGCATACATGCATACATGCATACATGCATACATGCATACATGCATACATGCATACATGCATACATGCATACATGCATACATGCATGCATGCATGCATACATGCATACATACATACATACATACATACATACATACATACATACATACATACATACATACATACATGATACAAAGGCCCCTACACACACACGCACGTATGTATAATATATATATATATATATATATATATATATATATATATATATATATATATATATATATATATATATATGTCATGGACAGGCCATGACAACGATTACGATTAACGATTAATTATTTCCTTAACGCCACCTGGTGATTAACGATTAGGGAGTAGCAGTGGCAATAGGTGGCACTGCAGTTGGTTTAGCAGGATTTTGGGTTGAGCGGGAAGAATTGGGACTTGTCTTGCCGCTGTTGAACCTGAACGACGTGTACATGAGTTACTTATTGATTTGTCTTAAAAAGACTGAAGCGGTTAGCAAGTGGCGGAAGATCTATTACATTGTGGTGTACGTGTCCTGACGCTGAACTGTGGGCAGGGTCGTTGTTTGGCGCATGAATAAAGATATATGATACTGGCGATATACGTTTCGAGTCCATCCTTGACATATATATATATATATATATATATATATATATATATATATAATATTTATATATATAATATTTATATATATATATATAATTATAATGAGCTTCAGCCTTCAGAACTTCTCCGCTATCCCCGCTGTTTCATGGCGACTTTGGTAGACGGGATCGGGGAAGGATTGTTGGGAATGTTTAATCGCCCAAAATTTGGCCTATCGTCTCGTTGCATCCGCTGATCTCACTCAAGACTTCGGAAGGCGGAGGGGGTTGCGTTGTGTTGTGGCGGTTGGAAATGTCAGGCGCCACGGCGCCCAAAATTTTGCTTGCGCCAGTTGTGTCAAGTGCTGCCACCTAGTGTATTTAAATTGTAGCGCGTTATCACGCTTGACACGTGGGGTAGTCAGTTTTTGCTCAATAGGTATACCAGTGGTACAGATCTCAGACAAAGCTACATAACTTGTGAAGGTGTGCCATATTATCATTACACTAAGCTTTCTAGTTATCATTAACTTCTTTTTGTTGACGTTGATCTTTTTAGCCTATGTTTTCTATAATCTCTCTTGAATTAATTGATTCATGCTCAACCTTATGGCTTATCCTCACACTTTTCATGATGTGTTGTCCCATAACAATGTTATATATTGGAACACCCGACAACCTTTCAGTTTTGACATTCATGGGGTATTTCAGGCTCGCCAAGTTTCTAGCTGAGGATCAATCACCAAATCTTCAAACATCTATAAGCTTACAAAATATACTAGTCCAAGTGGGACCTCCACCAGCACCCACTAGACAGTCGTGGCACAGCTTGAAGTTTCTGGAACTTCTGGGGAGAGCAGTGGCACAGAGATTAGAGCATCAGACTCTCAGAGAACCCTGGATCGAATCATATGCTTCTGTTTCAAACCTTTTGGCTAGTTCGTTCTCTTCACATTGTTCTAGTTCTCCCAGCTTTTTATGAATTAATCAGTAACTGGCTATACATTGTTTAGATAATGACTCTTAAAAAGTATCTGTGAAAAACACTGGTATATATTTGTGCATTCATTGCAGTGTGCAGTGCTTCCGAGAAAAGTCAAGATCTCAATGGTGAAGAGAATTGTCACGGTTAAATGCTTTCACCTGCCCCAAGAACCGGACATGCATTATAATGAAATCACTATAGTTTTTAATAGTAATGGGTCGTAAAACCCACAAGTGCTACATATATCATATGACAACATATTCAATCAATTTGCTGTTGTACAAATTTACTTATATATATATATATATAATAAATTATAGTTAGTGTATGCGTACGTGCATATGTGTGTGTAAGTGTTCTATCCTATATCTTGATAAGTGTAGCGTATGGTCTCCATCGCAGCTGGTCTCCATCACCGAAGATGTCATGTAAACTATCCGTACCTACTCTCCTCATCACTTCTTCACTGGCGATGTGGTTTCACCACGAGATGGTTTATTCACTTAACACCATAGTTCAAATGGTTCATCACCTTCCTCATGAAGTGAATAAAAACAAGAAAGAGGAAAGGTGACAGAATGAATTCCAGGCACTAGTTGACATCAATATTATTCCTCACCAGTTGTTACAATCGTTCAGATACCCCTTCTTTGGTAATGTCACGATCACTTCATTTTCAATCACCAGAAACTTCTTCGTCATACCAGATCAGATCAGATTGAATAAATAAGTTAACTGGTATACAACCCAATCCTTACCATGTTTCAATAGTTCAGCCGATACATCATCGAGGCTCGCTGCTTTTTCAAGTGGTGTAAGGGAAGTCCAAACATAAGTTTTAATTATAAATATTTACATAAAATGTTCTATTTAATTTTGAAGAAAGTAGATCACGAAACCATGAAGTACAATTATGACAGAACTTAGTAGAATTCAAAATACAATTTCAAATAGTGAACTACCTGGGTAGGTAGGAAAGCACAAAAATCTGATAACACTAGGGAATGCCTACATGACATTTTTTGGAACTCTTGGTGGGCCATTAGGTAACTTGTCCATTCAATGCCTGTTGTTTTGTGTGAACAGATTCACTCTTGTCACTTTGTTTAATGACAATATAAAACTTAATACATTTCATAAAAGAGAGTTCATACATTTATCAGGAACAAAATGTAGTTTAATCATACAATGCTTAATTGTAGTTAATCACGCATTGGGATTGTAGTCGAACTTCTCTGGGATCTCTGTTGTTTCTCAAGTACATTGGCAAACATCACTACCGTTACATGTTCACATCACAGTAACCAAGGTAAGGTAGATGAAAAATTACATCTTTCCATAGAACAAGAAACATTCAAAATATGTAGTGTGTGGATTAATAAATTACTCAAATAATTATTATGTTTGGAAAACTCTTGTTTGGAAATCCATATAACATACCATGGAATGTTATCATGATTCACTCATCGCAAGACTATGGTATTTATCATGATATAAAATCTTACCATTCATTACCATTTTTATATGTAAAGTCGGACTAGATATTAAAGTGAAGTACATGAAAACAGTGTTCTTTCTTTTTACCAATAAATCAGAAATGCAATCAATGCTCAAAGCATCTGTTCTGTTAGCCAGATTTTGCTGAATGAATTGTCTTGAATTTAGAAATAACACAAACATCAAAGGACCTTGCTGGTAACCCATCTGGCTTAAATATACACTACAGTATTACCAGAAGTGTACTTTAAATAGTAATAACTTAAGTTTTCTAAACACGTTTGGCAGCCAACATAAATTACAAATCTTCAACAGATATTGTACTTTTATTAGAAAGAGGAACAGACAGTATTTAAGTGTAATGCTGTGGTGAAGTGTGCAAATGGACTTATGTTGTTCTAATGAATTTTCCGTTGTGCACAGCCATACTATGATGGGGATTTATAGTCTCACATAGCAAGACAACTGAATACCTCAAGAGAAATATAAATCATTGTTAGACACATCAATGTTGCCGACTGGTCTGGTGAGAAAAGAATGGGTTCTGGAAGCATTTTGAAACTATCTAAAGATGGGATGAGTTAAATAGTACACAATCAGAGCCGAGAGCCACTCGATTCATGCTTCTGAAAATAGGTGACATTATCCGACGTTTCCTTGGCCATTGTATTTCTTCACATATTTGAGAATCAGTCAGGATTTATTTGTAGATAGAGTTGATACATCGCATATAAATCAACTGAATAATAAATAAGTGGAGACATGCAACATGCAAAGACAGCAAGATCTAAACATGCCAGTAAACGGTTACATAAACAACACCATATTACCACTGTTAAACAAGAAAAAGTAATTACAAGTATGTACAAGAGTAGCACATTTAAGTAACTACTAACTAGCAGTGCACAATCTAGTAAGTTAAAGTATCGTCTCATATTGAACCTCATCAGGAGGATGCATGTAAAAAGAATACCAAACGAGACAAAGTGTCACTGAACAGGCACTGGGCTCAGTCTGTTGCCCGGCCCAGTGCGTACCGACTGCATTGGTTCTGGGCTCACCATCAGTTTACACGACGAGTCATCGTGTTCATCACTAGACGGCACTGCCACCACAGAAATACTCTTGATGGTGTCACTGCTCTCACTGCCATGCCGACCGGAAAAGTCTCGCTTGCTGCTGTCTAGAATTGCCTTCAGGAGGGAATGGCTGAAGAGGGTATCGGCCCCATCTGCAGGGGGAGGTGCCACACCGACGGAACTGTCATGTGGCGACACCCAGTGTTCGTCTGTGAGGTGTGCCATGAGTGAGCGAGGTGTCATTTGAGCTCCACACAGCTGGCACGACACGGGATCACACAACGTCGACGACGCAGTGGCTGTGGCATCCGGGTGTTTCTCTGCGATGTGCTGGCCAAGTGCAAAGTCTTCCATGTGTTCCATGCAGATGTCACACGTTGCCCAGCCACTGCCTCCAGACTGCACACTGTCCGTGTCGTTATCTGCATCACTCATCTCCGAATCCGAGTCGTTCTCGCCAGCACCCTTGAGGTTCTCAACGCAATGTTCTTGAGCTAGATGTTTCACGAGAACGTGTCGGCGCATTCTGACGCCACAGAACTGGCAATTGGCAAGATCCACCTCCAGCTGTCGCTTCGTCTTCCACAGATGCGTATTGCAGCTGGTTGAGTGACGCCGGAAGTTGCGACGTGGTATCGAATTGCCGCAGTTTGGGCACAAGACGAGGATGGGATCCTCTTTCGGGGTCGGCAGTATGTTCATGCCCGGATGCATCCGCCGCATGTGTTTCGTTAGGTATCGCCGCTTTGTGAACATCTTATGACAACAAAGGCATTCAAACTGTTTCGCTTCTGTATCTGCTATGACCAAGCCAAATTCGCTCTCTGTCTGATCATAGAGATTGTCCCGACCGCCAATGTCTGGTGTGTGTTTTTTATGTGACAGCTTCTCCATCATGCACTTTTCTGTGCTCAGGCATGTCAGCAGCAGGTGGAAGTTCTTGAACTTGCTGCTAGAGGGTTCATACAGGTCAGCTGAAGAGTTGAGATCACACTCTGCCGCTTTGTGAATTTTGTGACTGCAATCAAAAGCGTGCAAGTTTTCACTGCTTTCCTCTTTAGGAAATTTGCACCGATCAAGTTTCAGGTTGTCAAAAGCCTGGTCCCTTGTTTTTGAGGATGAACTGTGTGTCTTGTTCGGACTTCTCTTATGGACTTTCTTATGACCAAGCAGCTTTGAAGCTGCATCTCTCTTTGATCTGACATCATTTGGCGAAGCTCTTGTCAATCCTGTTTGTCCGTTATCACCATAGCAGTCATACTCATCTATGTGCCTGTAGTCATAATACCGCTCTTCCACCATGCGAGAGTAGTTATGATCAAGCCGGATGCGTTTTGTCAGCTCACCAGGTGGTTCGTGTGCATCATAATCACTAGGATGCCCACTCCCCAGCTGCTTACAGCCGAGCTGCAAATTTGGTGGCAGTTGACTTCCCTTCACCCTACTTTCCAGCTGTTGTTTTAAGATCCTTGACTTTCCTGAGGATTCAGACAATGAAGACCTCCTCCGGTTGATGGTTTGGCCATCCCTTTTAGGCAGATTTGTATGTGACTTGTCACCAACAGCCAAAGGATGAGGAGGTGATGTAGATGTTGCCAACTGAAGTAATGTTTGTGCACATTCAGTGTCAGCTGCCGTTTTTAGTGTTGTAGTGGCCATTTGAGGGTCACACTGATTTGGGGATTCATACCCCAACTGAAGAAAATCTACAAACAGAAAGCAAAATATGGAATTAAAGGCAGTAAATGAATAAGACAGTGGTTATGGAAATACAGTGAAATATTATTCATATGGTTATATGTAAACTGAAACGTCCCTTAGGCTTGGCCTTGCTGTTTACCAATATTTCCAGGGATAAGTCACTTGAAAGAACACAAATCACATTACCAAGCATTAATTTACAGAAAGACAATATGAATATGGTGTTGTTCACTGTTGGTAATCTAGTATGGGAGCTCCCAGAGAAGCATAAGTTGCGCCACATTATTTGGTTATGAACTTGCGATTTGTGTATGTCAAACTGTCACTGAACACCGCTAATAAACATCATCAATGTTAATATACCCTCTACAATATACCCAAACGTTATATATAAGCAGCCCACCCTCAGTGACGTTTTACTTGGAAACTTAAATCCGCAATTTATAAGGCAGTATTTATGGTAATAAGATAACATCCTCTTAAATGTTGCCATGTCACCTACGAAACGTCAACGACACTGGAAAGAAACATGGCGGGAGCTTCGCTCGTATATCGTTGCCGGGTGAACCAAAGTTTAACGAAACTCGCTTACACATGCTTACAGACACACGAAGAAACCATACACATATACTTCATATAATTAAAAGAGTTCCTTTCACGCGTCATCTTGGCCTCTGTGCAAATGAAACAACGTCTAATTTTAGTAAAAAGTCAGACTCAAAACGTAAACTTACCACTTTCCGCCATATTGCCTCTGTTGATGTTTGGCTGTTCGGTTATTTTCGTAAACTATCGATTTCCACGGACAATTTCCGTGACTCCATTTTTATTGGTCATTATTATTAGGAACAAACTAAACAAGTTCTTTTTTTAAGTTAAGCAATTTTGTGTATGTTGTAGGAGCAATAATAAAAGTAATCAAGTTTATTTTGATCAGATTTATTTAATAATATCTTCTACTTAGTTAGTAAATTAAATATTATTTTCCAATTGTAAACTCCCACATCATATACTGCCGCATTAGTTTGTTTGGAAATGGCGCTTTACGAAATTTATACCCACGCAGAGTTGCGGCGATATAAAACTCATGTTTGTTCAAAGGCAACATTAATACAAATATTTTGCTTACTGTTAACGTTTATCCCCCCGTTTTTTGTGGCTTACAGAAGTGAAGGTTTGTACATAAACTTTCCATGACAAGTTTTTAGTATTTTTCAGTTTACCGCCTTCTGTCACTGTCTGAACTTGTCGTGGCAGAGTGACAGTACGGAGTACCGGTGTGCTGGTGGAGGGAGATAGCGGGTGCAACCGCCATGATACCTGTTTCAGTGCATGGCATTTAAGATTGTAGGGGCGTAGCTATTAACCGCTAGTGCTTCCACATCAATAAGGCAACCGCAAAATGCTCATTTCAAACGATGGCCAGAGGATGCCCCATTATTAGGGACCGGCAAATCCGCTAGGGGCGCGTTGGTAGGTCGGTTGAAATTTGTGTCCACTAGGTTTTTCTGCTCATGAGGGGAGGCCCAGGGAAACTCGTTTTAAGAGCCTCGTATTAATCGTATGACGGTGAAACCAAATTTTTCTGAGACCCAAAAGGACAGAATGCGGCCGTGTGAATTGCAATATTGTAGGTGGGTTATTTAATTTTGATTTTTATGAGTGAATATGTGTTATGTTCGAATAATTATATCTTCGTAGCACGCGGAGGAAGTTTTCTGAAGTTTGGATAGTAGTTAGATGAATATTTAGTAAGAAGACCCAGAAAATTTCATGTAACTCGCAAGTAGCGCATTATAGCTAAATCGTTTTGAATTTACCGCACATTGTCAGGAGTGCGCTGATGCAATGACAGCCATCTTGGAGTAATCTAATATCATATTCTAATCTAACTGCATCTTTGAACACGATAATATTTCAAAAAGATATTTTCGTGTGAATAAATATCTAAAAATATAATCTTTCAAATGTGGTTAATATCCTAAATGTATAAGTTTATTTGAGTATCGTATCGTATCACTAATATTGGCAAGTGAACGTGGGCTACACAGCGCGCTGTGCAGCCCAGAACCGAGGTCACAGATTTGGTACCGTATTTGGACATTTAAATGGCCCGTAACTTTTTATTGCTTAAAGATATTTAAAATCTGTAAACGTTATATTGTTATCTATTATACATACAATCGACATGCAACATCATAAACGTGGTAAATCTATTTAGAATTTTTTTTGCCGGTCCCTACCATTATGAATCATCATTTATAATAATTATATGCGCCTTAGGCTTAGCCTTTGGCAATGAAAACGTCATCATTTACTTGTAAGAGTTTTTCAACATTTTGACAACATTGTATTCAATTTCCAGACACATGTACTCAGAACAAGTAGAGCTCTGCCGCCACCTTTAATTAGCTATCCTGGCAATGCAGCAGCCTGGCAAACATTAATTCACTACGGACAATTTATCAATGTTTTAACACCCATGGGCTCAAATAAAAAAATTAGAATGTAAGGGTGCATGAATGACAGGACACAATTCCAGTCACTCTATGAAACGAGATGGGCTAATTGTGCCAACGCACTGTACACATTCAAGTCTTCACAGTTGTAGACCTATAGTGTCTGCTCTGGAATATCTGGAAGCTAATGGGAATGGCAAAGCCCAGAGCTTGTTGTCAATCCAAAGGTATTACTTCATTATCACATTTGTGACGATTGAGAATGAACTCCAAAGCCAAACAATGTGAACTTGTGGAGGCAGCAAAAGAAGCAGTCATTGTCATCTCCAAGCTGCAACAAGAGAGGGCAGATCCAGAGGTGTGAAATACATTGTGTGGAATACATCGGCGCTGTGGAACTGGTAGCAAAATTCAAAGTTCAACCAAGCAAGCCGCGCAAATCTGTAAAACAGACACCACAATAAAATCTGGCTGACATCCCTTGTTAGTACTGGAAGAGAGCGATATACCTACCATTCATGGACCACTGGCTGCAGAAATGAAGACTTGACTGTTAGTGTTCCAAGGTGACATGTCTGGAGATCTACATCAACTACAAAACGAAGTTGGTCGCTGGAAGACAAGATGGGACATGATGAATGTTGCTGAGATACCAGACACACTCGACAACATGTTTCAAGAAACCTGTACGTCAAAATGTACACTGCTTAGGCTAGCACTGTCGATCACCAATTGCACCATAGGTTTGCTGTTTGGCCAAAATAAATTTAAACTGTTCACCAAATTGGCGAAACGTTATTTATGTCATTATTACTGATGTCATCAGCAATACATGACTGCATTATTCAATCCAAATGACCCAAATAACCAGTCAGCATAAAGTGAGTGACCCATTGGGTAATCAACAGGTCGCTAATCCCTCCACTTAGCCAAGCTCACAGACAATAGGGGGCTTAATTCAATCAAGAATTGTGTTTACTAGACAATGGGGACCTGTTTTCTAATTACAAGTTTGCAACAAGTACAATGCTGTAACTGACAGGTTCCATATTATCTGTTCAAAGCCTGATATTTGACAAGTCTCACCACCAGAAACATAACAGATAGAAAGATGCATGTCAAAACGTGTTTTATCATGTATATAGCGTGCGTCACCCAGGCCAGGATTACAGTTCAGTTATTTGGTGAATTACTCTATTCAATAAATTAATTACTGAGCAGTCAAGTGATGTTTTAGGATAGATAATAGATAGATGCTGTCTACAAAATTGGCTTTCATTGCCCTGGAGACCAAAACAACCTATGACTAACGGACTGTGACCATGAGAAATTCTTATTTGCTTGAGCTACTCAATGTCAGATATAATTTATGCAGAATAATTAATTTATGACAATGGTCTAGGAGCATTTACAAACGAGTGTTATATATTAAATTGAATTATTACTGCCTCTTTAAAATTAAAACTAAACAAATTACCAGGAGGTGGAATTACCCCAGTTACGACAGTTACATCTTTGTATTTGTTGGATTATTATAAATAACCACCATGATAATCTTAAAATTTTCCCCCAGTGCCCAAATGTGTCTATAGGCTATAATATATATATATATATATGTCTATGTATACAGACGTAGTGATTGGTGGTTAATTATTATGCCCGATGATGGTTAATTTTTTGGATCATCCATTCAGTGAGTTTATTAAATTAAGCCATTCCATAAGACACTGAATAAGTAGCTGTTTCACGGTTTCAGTGTACCTTGGAAACACAAGAGGATTTATTACCAGTATTTTTTTTGGAACACAATTTGCATTATATTTGTTTGCCACTAAAGTAAATTAGTAGTTTTTTTAACACTAACAGTTATGTTAAATTTTATTGAAATAAATGATGTGGTATAATTTACTATAAATCTTGAGAATTGGGAGATAAATGGTTCCTCAAATTTAATGAACTAAATAAATGTTATTTGATAACTGACACGTTCTATGACTGTCTGTAAACAGGGTTCTACAAGAAGATCGAGTTCTACCAGGAGCAACCACTCGTCCACTTCAAACACCAAGTTATTGTTTTCATACAGTTGAAGAACGACTACGTCACTTGGAGCACTCTGAAAAACTTCAACCAGCTACACATGGGACATGTCCGTATCCCTGTTGTCAAGGTGATTCACGAATTTATAATGAAATTAATTATGTACAGTAGTATCATATTTTCCAAGACAGACTGAAATTGTTCAGTTAACCCTTTAGACCTCAAGTCGGCTAAACCCGCCTGTCTTCTGACACATCAAGTTGGCTAAACCCACGTAAAATAGTGTTGTCCTATACCAGAGGCGCTCTCTGGAGGATACTTTTGAAACACATTCAACTTGAATGATTAACATTTTGTCTGCTTAAAAAGACAGCAAGCTGCCCAATGCAACTGCAATGCTGTACATATTTAGTCCATTAAACTCCATTGAGTGTGTGACATCTGAAATTGTAATTATTTATGCATATTTTCTTGTGTTCCAGTCGCGAGAAGAAGACATGAACCGTGATGGCATATTGGACGACCTCAAGTTCCAACTAGACATGCCAATGGCGGACTCAGAGGAGGTGTTAGGAGTTACACTCATTCTCATATTTGACTACAAATTACGTGTGAGTAATACTGTAATAATGTATCCACTGTGTAAATCTATGTGAAGGTTATGTGTAAACTTTAGCAAGTTCCAGTACTAGGAATGTAATAAGAATACATTGAAGTACCAATGCATTGCAATAGTAGTATGTGTTGTAATGATGGTATAGATTTAACAAGATTTAACAAGATTGCCACCTAGAGAATCAACTCTAGATGGCAGGTGGACAAGGAAGCCCTTTGGCTTATCGAGAGTCCAACCTATCTAACTAAATGTACCCAGCCCTTCTTAGGTACATGTCAATTTTATTTTAAAACATATTAACACTACTAGCACCTACACAATCAGCCGATAATCTGTTCCATTCATTTACTGTTCTTTGTGAAAATGAAAATTTTCTAATATCTAGTCTACACTGCTTCTTTGCCAATGTAATTCCATGTCCTCTCTTCCTTAACCGAGAAAAAAATATTTCTGTCAATATTTTCATACCCATTCAATTTTTTAAAAACTTCTATCTGATCTCCTCTCAATCTCCTGGTTTCTAGTGTTGTTAATCCACATTCTTTTAGACGCATTTCATAACTAATATTCCTGAGTTTTTGTATCATTTTGGTTGCTCTTCTTTGTACTCTTTCTAGTATATCAATATCCTTCTTGCGATATGGCCTCCATGCCTATATGCAATATTCTAAATGAGGCCTAACTATTGTTTTGTACAGCGGTATTATTAGTTCTTTTTCCTTGTACACTATATTATAGTAGTGAATTGCTGCTTTTAGTGTAATGAACTATCAATAGTAATGTCATCTTCATCGCTCCACATTTATTTTCAGAAATTTGTTTCTTTGGATATGGACTGCATGGCCCATGTGCAACATTCAATGATCATACCAGGAGCATCTTTGCAGTTTGTTGGTGATCTTAAGTTCCACCAGAGAGAGCCACTAATACACAAAGGTGCTGACAGAAGATTCAAAGTAAGTGTGTGCAGAAACGTATGTGTTGTATCTTACAAAAGTATGTTGTATCATTCAAGAGAACTCGGGTTCAAATATCGTGCAGATAGGTAAAACTTTGGGGTGTCAGTGGCTCAAATGTTGCTTGGCTTTGGCTGCTTCCTAAAATAGGTTACTTCATTTGCAGGAAGAAATTCTCAGCAGCTCCAGTGTGCATGCGTCAGACTTCTACCTGCACGACATCTTTGAGAAATACTCAAAGAGAAACAGTAAGTGAAAGCTGCCAAGTGTCACACATTTAGCTTCCAATACTCATTTCCCAATAAATCTCATGCATGTAGATTATAAACACAAAAAGGCTTATTACGGTGCACAGATATTTCCTCTTTGTTTATGCTGTAGAGGAGTGACGGGTAGATACAATATTGTCACACTATGAATGGTGAACAGATCTAGATAAAGCTATGGGTCTTCCATTAATGGGTTTCTTATAAATTTGCAGTCCAAAACATTTTGTCAAACCTTCAATGAACCCAGTCAGTGTGTATGACATAAGATTTTTAGCGATTAAAAATGGTATTTCAAAAACCACAAGAATCCACAATTAATAGCAGCTGGCTCCACCTGATATGACAGGTTTGCCAAGACATTACCAAGCTCACTGCCTTGTTACAATATAGGACATCGTACAATATATACTATAACGTTAATATGTTTTGATATACTATGTTTAGTTCGAAAGGTGTTACTGATGTACTTTGTTTTCTCATTTATTTATTTATTTTCTTGGACCATTTTGCTAATTTCCAATGTGTATAATAGTGACAACCGTTGGTTCGTGGGTGTGTGTGTAACACTATCATTTCTGCGTGCAGTGAGTACATCACTCGCCCAGACTTACACCACCTGGATAACTGGCCGTGGGGCGAAGAAGCCGTTCACCATCAAGGCTACGATCAACTACCCCCAGGAGACACTGCTGTATCCTTTATTCAGTTCGCTGGTCATCCAGGTGTTAGTGATGTCACCATCGATTGGCTTGTATTGTTGCTCTCTAGTGCACTCAGCCTCATAGTAGTAAACAATTGTTTGTAATCATGAAAATGTTTGTCAAGTTGGCAGTATATTATTTGAAAAAAATTCATAATTACACAACTAGCAATTCGATGAGCAAAGTGACCACTGAACATTCAGTTCCTGAAGAAGGCCGCCGATGGTGGTCGAAACGTAGAAGTAAGTCGAATTGCTAGTTGTGTAATTATGAAGTTTGTTTCGCATAATTGTTTGTAATGTTTGTAAAACTAGCGATTTTATGAAACAAACACCCTTATCTCTCCATGCGCTTATTACATATTACCTCTGAACTTTATACCGATACAGAAAGTAAAGCTATCAACAGAAACCAAAATTGTTAGTTGTAGCAGGTGGAGGTATTGTTATCTTAAGGCAGGTGAAGGCAGCAGTAAAATGCTGTGTTACATTATTTAGATACAAGTACAACTTTAGTGATGACTACATTTACATTATCTCACTATTAACTAGATCATAAACCATTCTTGCTTGTTATATGCAGCTGACTTAATTAACCAACTAGATTAAACATCAGTAACATTTTTAGAAACCATATTCCATCCTGGTGTAACTTTTTTTTAATATATTTTTTTAATTACATTAACCTTGTTCATATTATGTTAGGTGTGCAATGTTAATATAACATTTGACTATTGTGAGCTAGCATATGTAGATGGATATGTAAATAAGTAAGAAGTAATGCTACGGTTTTATTGCTTTATGTCAGCTGCCAAACATTCAGGGGTTCGCTTGGAAAAAACGTAATGTTGTATTTTTAAAATTTATTCAGGAACTTGTCCACTGCTTCTTTGCACATAGCACTGTCTAGGGCTAGGATTTTGTTTGTAACATCAATCGATGCGTGTGGTCAACCTTGACCATTGTCCAGCTATGCACCAGGTTTCTGGCAGGTGATCAAGTTTGCGTGGATCCAGTACTTTGCCATATTTGCCATCTTCATGTACCTCGTTGGCAAGATGAGGACATTCATCTTCCAGAACCAGCTCGTCACCACGATAGTGCAGCGTCCGTGGACGAAGATGCCGTGACAAGTCGGTGGACTTGGGTTACTCTGGCGGGTCAACAGTCAGGCAGAGGACCAACATAGAGGCTGTCTGAAGTAGGGGTGAAGTGAGAGAGACTGCGGTTGCAGTTTGGGAAACGTTGCATTCTCTAGATTATCTGCACCTTGTAGTGATTACAGCTGCAAAAAATCTTACACTATTCCACATTTTGTGTACATGTGTGTTATATACAATATATATACACATATATATATATGTGTGTGCATGTATATATATATATGTATATATATATATATATAATTAAAAGAACAGTAGCTCCAATCCTTACACAATTTTATTAAAACAAATTTAATGGACCATTTTCATATATCATACAATTTTGCTTAACAAATGACTAAAGGGAGGACATAATCATATTATTTCTGCCAACTCATACTTGCTCACTTTTTAGTATGTTCTTCATTAATATTTATTATAGAAAGAATGTGTACTTTAAGTATATTTTATTCTAATATTTATTTATGTAATTTATAACTAGAGTATTCTGGGTCTGGGTTTGATGCCGACCTCAGGTTCTCGTTGTTGTTCCTCACTTTTCTTCCAATGGTGTCTTCTCCAACTGTCTTGGCGCTCATAATTGCTTTAGTCTCTAGGCCATACTCTAGACCAGTGACACACATGTGCAAAGGACCAATTTTCGTATGCAGATAACAATAAACAAACAGTTTGTTAAAACATATTTGGTTGGTTAAAATGTTAGAATATCAATACTTGATCAATATAACATAAGTGTAATCACAACAGCCTACAGAGTTATCCATGTACAGACTGTATCATTGACAAACTATGTCCAGGACTAGTTTACAATGTATTGTGTATACAAACATAAAATGGTCAGTTTACGAATCTGTTATAACCATTTTGTTACAGATGTATGCAGTGTTGGTAGATTTTATACTGTTTCTAAGACAGTGGTGCGAAGTGTTTCAAAAGGTTTCTTGTAAATACAGCATGACTTAATGACTGATTGCAAATGTATAAAAGCTGCTTGGGAGATGTGTTGTGAGAACTGATTAACAAAATGTATCAACAAGTTTTAATGTACTAAAGTGACAGTACTGTACATGAAGTTTCCTGTAGAATAGGGGTGTATATGTGGCTGACTGATAATGAAGTCCATGTATGTGTGTGTATGTTGCTGAATGAGTCGATGATCATCATTAAGGCATGGCCAGGCTGCCAGTGGTAGATTCAGTTTGACTCTAAATGAGTGTTTACTACATTATTTATGGTGAAAACATAAATCACTTGTTTCACCAAAGTAGGACATGTTGAAATGTGTTTGGAAGAATGGTTATAAATAATAACATTTTGATACTATTTGTATATTGCATTGTATATTTTTCTTATTATTGTTTAATCTTATTGTGTGCTTTGTAAGTCAGCCTTTTCTTGACATGCTTTGTAGTAATTTATTACCTATTCAAGTACATTGCATTAAATAACCATTGTGTGGACACTTTTTATGTGTTGTTTGACATAATATAACATAGCAAATGCATGAATGTACATGTCATGTATTATCTGCCTACTGAACATTGGTTTATGTAACACTTATATACAGATGTACAACATGTGGCTATTCTGTTTGTTTAGAGTAAATAAATCAGGCTTTGTACATGAAATGTGCTACATATTTCTTCCCCCTGCATTACCTCACACGTTTTACAGTAACACAAAATATTGATACAATAAGCAAACAGTGCTTCCCACAGAAGTTACATGTCATTGAGATGGTGTTTTACTGCAGGTTTTCCTGTGTAAAGTGCTCTGAGTTGTCCCAAGAATTGGATACTGCAGTATTTATATATGTTGATGGTGCACAGCCTGGTAAATTTTGTTTTTAATAACATCTTAAAAAATTGATTGTCACACGCACAGACTTAATTAAACCCTCAGAATCTAATCACTCTCCTGGCAATATTGCTGAGATTGGCTTGGTCTTAGCCTTGAAACGCATTGGTGTTTGACGTTTTCATGTTTTTTCCACATGATGATCAATTCAGCAGTTCTTTTTAACAGTTACTATGCTGACTGATTCCAGGCAACAGATCAGACTTTGTACTCTACCTCTGTCTTAGACCCAAAGTAGTAGTAGTTCTGAGACAGCAATCAACAGTTAAGGTAGGCTATGACAAACCATAAATAGACACAACAAACAATGTTTATTCTTTCTATCTTCTCTTCATTCTTCTCTCCGCTTTCTTGGTTTTCTTCTCATCAACTTCGGGTGGTTCTGCGAAGATCCAAGGAGCAATGATATTCACCCAGAGCATGTAGAACGCCCGGGAAGGTGCCTACAATACACGTTGTGTTGCATAAGAAATCTTACCCGTACAAACATTAGTCTTGCATGATTTCAATGGAAATGTCATTTAAATTATTTTTTATGTCTGGCCAATATTAAACTGACCATATATGTTTCTTATTTATAAATATGTACATCTGTAAGTAACTAAGTATGTTGAAGGTAAGCTGCATGCTGGTTGCATTTAATAGGCATGTTAAGGTGTTTGTCATTACAACGACGCACCTGTGAAATGTTCAGATTGAATGAAAAACGTTAAACACGGCTGTAGTAAAGCGAGGCAGGGGTAACAGGACTTCTTGGAATTGCCCTTTGATGATTGATACAGCAAACAAGGATGTACCGATTCACAACAGAACAGACAATAACAAAAACAACCCAACTTATCACTGTATTGAGCTAGATAGTCATGTATGTCTGTGCTTGTTTCTACTTAGAACTGAAAGATGGTTTCACTAGTTTGCAAAGTCTCTAAACTGTTGTGTTTGTGTTAATTTTAACTAATAACATGAGATGACAAGAGATTTCTAATGACAAACACCTTAACATTGGTGGTGGGCTGGCGGCGGGTGTTAGTTTTAACTAATACCAACCACCAATACGTGATGTGGCACTGCAATCAAAATGCCAAGACATTACACACTTTATAATTCTGATATTCACAATAGCATTTGTGAGCATTAATTTATTCCACTCACTAGGTATCCTTGTTGTAATGATTTATTTGCTCTATGATATGGGATGACAACAAAACCACCCCGCTATGTGTAAGGCTACACGTCTTAGGAACTGCAAACTAATGTGCCTCTGTCTGAACCTACCAGTAGGAGCAGGAACCAGAAGTAATTGGTGGAGAGAGTCAGGACGTGTACAATAGCCGTCAGGAGGATCATGTCCTTCAAATGCCTGTAAGATAATAACAGTGTGTAGGATCATGTCCTTCAAATGCCTGCAAGACAATAACAATGTGTAGGATCATGTCCTTCAAATGCCTGTAAGATAATAACAATGTGTAGGATCATGTCCTTCAAATGCCTGTAAGATAATAACAATGTGTAGGATCATGTCCTTCAAATGCCTGCAAGATAATAACAATGTGTAGGATCATGTCCTTCAAATGCCTGTAAGATAATAACAATGTGTAGGATCATGTCCTTCAAATGCCTGCAAGATAATAACAATGTGTAGGATCATGTCCTTCAAATGCCTGTAAGATAATAACAATGTGTAGGATCATGTCCTTCAAATGCCTGTAAGATAATAACAATGTGTAGGATCATGTCCTTCAAATGCCTGCAAGACAATAACAATGTGTAGGATCATGTCCTGCAAATGCCTGTAAGATAATAACAGTGTGTAGGATCATGTCCTGCAAATGCCTGTAAGATAATAACAATGTGTAGGATCATGTCCTTCAAATGCCTGCAAGATAATAACAATGTGTAGGATCATGTCCTTCAAATGCCTGCAAGATAATAACAATGTGTAGGATCATGTCCTTCAAATGCCTGCAAGATAATAACAATGTGTAGGATCATGTCCTTCAAATGCCTGCAAGATAATAACAATGTGTAGGATCATGTCCTTCAAATGCCTGCAAGACAATAACAATGTGTAGGATCATGTCCTTCAAATGCCTGCAAGATAATAACAATGTGTAGGATCATGTCCTTCAAATGCCTGCAAGATAATAACAATGTGTTGGATCATGTCCTTCAAACGCCTGCAAGATAATAACAATGTGTAGGATCATGTCCTTCAAATGCCTGCAAGACAATAACACTGAGCTTTATTAGTTTCTGTGCAGTATGTGAGAGCTGTCATCAAGTCTGCAGCACGTGAGAGCTGTCACTACAACGGCAGACTTTGTTTTAATAAATTGTTTGCCCTACGTAAATCATAACTATAACCTGCCCTAATATGGGCTCATTGTGTTTACCATGTTTTTTCTAAGATGTTTAAGGTTTCACAGTGATAATAATTATAAACATCAAGAAACATTTATAGCATCACAGAATGGTGGAAACACATCATTTTACTGTAAGAACAAATCGACACCCATGTATTAGAAATCAATCAGGTGTATTATGTTGTTTTTTGAATACCAAGAAATACAACATACTTAAACCATCCCATATTGGTAATTTTGACAATTTTAATTTTAATTAATATTGACAAGTTACTGCATAATTACATATGATAACAAGATCCAATAATATTAAAACTACTGTAAGCTCACTCAGCCATGCCATGTTCCATGTTGAGGTCTGTCCCAGCATCCAACAGACTTCCTGTTGTCGGGTCAAAGGTCGCCCGAGACATGTATGACATAAATTTGTAACTTCCTAGGTAGATGCCAGTTGTCAGCATATTCAGTATCTGAAACAAAACATGACCACAAATCATAGTTGGTGTAACAAGGTTGGCGTGTGTAGAGGTAAGCTCCAGACGACAAGTGAACAGGGAAGCCTTTGGCTTTTCGAGAGTTCACTAAAATAATAATATTATTTCTTATAAAATTGCATAGGAATTAGTATCATACATACAATAAAAAAAATCAGAAATACCACTAAAAATGCTACTAAATAAAATAGGTGGTCTAAAAATACATAGGTAAAATAAAAATTACATAAAATGTATTACAATAATAACAATGCATTTGTTATAATAATCAATTAAAATAAATGTATGAACAAATAATTTATTCGGTATTATAATAATTTGAAAATGTGCAACCAATGTATAACCCTCCCTTGCCAGAAAACTGTCAATTATATTTTTATACATTTACACTACTAGCATTAACATATATAACCCACTACTTTCTTAAAACCATTATGACTAAAACAGTGTTGGTATTCTGACAAATGGTAAAATAAACAAATATTTTAAAAATTGTATGCAGAATCCTTTGAGAACAATGTTATGATAATTAAGTAGACATTGTAAGTATCATTGTGAAAATGTGGTCTTTTGATAAAATCATTATACGCTGTGAAATGATTGGTCTGTGATAAGGAAGGGTAACAAATGCTCAGGATGACTTACAATGTAGCGAGTTGTGAATGAGTCCCAAAAGAACAGCCATTGACAAAGGAAATATACAATCTGAAATAAAAAATTATCATATATTCAGACACAATTTCTGTGATTACAAAAGTATTCAACCTATATGTAATTTATGTATGCACATACATGTGTGTGCTTGGCTGCTTGCGCAAGTCCATGCATGTATTTATATCAACTGAACTTGGCTTCAGGGAAAACATTTAAAAGAATCGGAAAGTACTGGTACTGTTGGACCACTGGTCTGAGACTATCCATTTTGCAGTCGAGCTGACAACTCTCAAAAAGTATACCAGTAGGCATGGACGAACACAAACTTTTCAACAAATATATACATTTATTCTTTAAAAATTAACAATGCCAATGTTATTTATTTTATGTTAATGTATGGATAAGTAACTTCTGAATGGGACTATCAACATAACACAGAGCAAAATGTGCTGCTAAATTTCAAATTCTTAGCTCATGTTTCAAATACTGATATGAGATGTGTTCTACTCACATTGCATCCCGATATTATGTAAAGATAAAACTTAAGTGTTGATCGATTCTCTTCAAGAATCTGTTTTTGCCCTTTGGTACCTTGTTTTCCTTTGGGCTGAAACAAAAAATTACACATTTAAACAGAAACAAATCTTTTTAATAATATAAATATACTAACTTTGGATCATAGTAAGTGAATCTCTTCCAAGATAAGAACATTGTATAAGAACTAGCCATCTGTTTGAGTAATGTCATAATTGTCATTGTCAAATCAGAGTCTGTCACAGGCCAAGGGAGGTAGTTGATTGTACTATGCCTGTATCACTTGCTGCATTCCCTGGTCACAATTGTTCAAAATTAATGGCTTGTGGATGTGAAGCTCATTCATGGTTATTTCCATCATCTCAGTAATATATTACTCATCTACCACAAACGTGGTGCCAAGTAAAATAACAATCTGCCCCAAAAGAGCTCAAGTTTTATAGTCAGCTAGCCATTAACTGTCCCCAAGAAATCTTGCCAGACCTCCATACTAGATATTGCTCAGTCGGCACTAGCCATTAAAGGGAAGTATGACTCGCTGTGTTTGCTGTTGTATGACACTGTCATTTAGCACATGTATTCAGTGGTTCAACAAACTAAAAGTAGAATGATGTCATGCAGCTGTCATGTGCTACTGTCACAATATCGGAGAGTGTTAGATGTTTTGACTGTCTGTCGTACAGATAGTACCTAGCATATATCTATCAATATATCAATTGCAACATAAAATGTTAATGTAGACATCACTTCATGCAAATCAGGCATTGCTACTGAAGTCTCAAATGCTCAATTCAAACATATTCTTAACATTTGTTGAAATGTTTAGTTTTTCTCAATCACAATAACTATCACCAAGTGGAATTATAAACCTCCAAGCATTATATCAAGTAAATAACTGAATTAATTCCAGCATAATCCACCATTTTAATAATTAAATAAATGTTAAATAAAACGAGCCACATTCGCACGAATACACCAGGCCATTAGCAGTAGCACCGACATGTCATGTGTCAGAATAGACGGTAAATGGATGCATTATCGCTCACAATAAATAATTTTCCACTAAATTGTCTAAATAACCATCCAAAATAAGTTATTAAACAATTAGTTATTTGTTTATTTATTAATATGTGTAACCATAGATTTATTTGTTGTCTCTTACCGGCATTTTTTGCTATAATGTAAAAAATATGGTTGTATTAAAATTCACCAGCCAACTGGCCGCCACTTTGGTAATTAATGTCAACAGAAATGTTATTCATTGCGAAAATGGTTTCTTTATTGATGTTGGTCCTTCAAGAAAGTTTGGCCCGGAACTAGGAGAACGGAAATTATTATTTTGTGAATATAATTGCATTTACTTTATTTTATGTCTTATCTATTTACTTCGTCAAACATTTTTATATACATTTTGTACCCTCCTTTCTAATACTCACTTAAACATTTTATTCCACGTCATTTCAGATCCAAACAAAAAAGTGGGCTAAACATTGTATTTTTTATTTAAAATGTTGTGCTTTTCGATACCTGGAAGGAGGGAACATTTATTTCGGAGGCCTGTTTATTTTAACAATGCAGAATCGTCAATGGTTTCGATGACATGTACGTGGCACTCAGCAAGATAACATTTAAAGAAACTACATAGGGGTAATTATTACAGGTGACACAGCTCAAACATGAGCGAACGAACACCTTTAGAAAAAGATATCCGCAAACTTCGAAAGAAGTTGCGTCAGATTGAACACTTAGAGACCCTTGACAGGGAACTTAATGAAGAAGAGTGGACAAAGGTATAGATGTTATGTAATAATTTCCTTGACAAGATACGCTAAGCTGTAAATTATCTTTCTAACGAATAGGTGAGCGATAAATGGACGTTGGATGTGGCAACACCGCGCAGTGGGCATTGGAGTAGCTGTCAGTTTAGACAAATGGCAGTGTCAGACTGTCAGTCTCGTTTTTCTGTTTCCATTAAATGGCCACCGGACAACTTGGTAACCATTATTTTCATTGGTTTTCAGAGTTGCCCTTCTCAAAATAAAATGCTATCGTATTAAAATTGTTTCGAGATTTGTCACAGTCTGACACCGTCTCGTCTGAGAATATCCCTCTGGCTCTGAAAATGAACTCGATGATTTGTTGCTTTTGCTATCAACACCAACAGACAGACAGTGGCCGGCTTAATAATGGCTACAACACGGGCATGGACTTTATAATTTAAGTGGCATGTATTATTTTAATTTTAAAGTTTTTATATAATTTTTTGGGTTTAAGTGTTAATCTAGATCAGTCAATATTAATGTTGACATTCTTTGTAGAACATTTCAAAATAATTTGCACATTTTAAACTTTACTCATCGATTTTGTGGACAAATTGTCCACAGTTTTTGGGACATAAGTGACATTTTTTTTTAATTAAAAATCACAAAAGGGTACATATTTGTATTTGATATTTGGTCTGTATTTGAAAAGTATTTGCAAATACAATCAAATACACATAACAATTACCGTTTTACCAATAAAAGGTAAAGCACTGCCTGACATAAGCTGGCTCAGGAGTCTAGACAGAATGTTTTTCACACCTGTGGTTTGGTCAATGGCAGGCAACACTGGGAAAGTTGAATCGTATTTGAATCATATTTTACATATAAAAAGTATGTTGTGCTAGATGTAAAGATATATAAAATATACAAAGTGCTAGTAAAATATGAATGAGATGTAAACAACGTATTAAATACATAGACCATGACTTAGCCATTGGTGTGAAAAAAACATTCCTCTGAAGAAAGCCAATATCAGATGTTTGAAAATGAAAATATCTTTTGTGTTTAATTTGAATATTTCATTGGGATAAAATACCATAATAAAATAATGTCTACAATGAGCTGAATTGCTGTTAACGACTTCTCTCTCTCTCTTTCAACGCAGGTTTTGGCAGCATCAGAATTTAGAACAGAGCTTCAGGAGTTGCTGGCTAAACTACCACCCCCAACCTTGGATCACGGAGACTGTAGTCCAAGTTACACGGCAACAGAAGACGATCTTCCAGCTGAAGTTGAGGATGAATCAATGGAGTTTGAAGCATCGACATATGACAATGAGCAGTACACATACGTAGGCGATGCTGCAGGGGGTTCTGTGGATGCCTCAGGTATGAGGGAAACAACAGGACCAGAGGAAACATCACATGATACAGAAGTGGCACCTGTCGTGAAGAAGAGAAGTTATGCTGATGAGTGAGAAATACAGTATTATATCTCTTGTTGCTAATGCTGTCTGTGAATATAGTAATCTAAATTTGTGATCACATTGATAGGAAATAGGAATAGGAAATCAGTCCCATTAATAATAATAGGGACGCCTTGCTGTTCAGGCCACTTATGCCCTATCTCAACAGTTGCCTCACACTCACAGAGAAGCCTCACTAGATATCTCATGGTTTTGTTCTAGATTTGTACAATCACTATTGCAAAATTGTGATTTTATTACACAATTTGTTTTTGATTATGAGTTAGTCATTAAAATAGCACCTGCTCAGGATTAAGATTAAAGTAGATTACACCTTATTAATAGCATGTTAATGAGTAGGTAATCAGCATCCTATCTAAATCAGCTACAAGAATGCCTCTGCACATATTATTGCCACAAACATTGACATGTAATTTGCTTGCATGTGCTTTGCAGACAATACGCTGTGGATGGTTTGGAATCTAAACAACAAGGAGACATCACTCCTACAAAGAAAAGCAAAACAGAATCGCAAGGTGGGTTAAAAGACTTGATTTATTGATATGTGACATGTTCTAATGAAATGAGTGGTATATCAGCAAACTTGATTTCACGGGAACATTGTATAAAATTGCATAGTGATTATTGACTTTTTGTCACCAAAGTATATGTTAATGTCTTTTCCACCTATAATTATTACTACTTCGTACCATTCATAACCTTCTTAGAAATGCTACGTAACATTTCATGCATGAATAATGTAAAACAAAACCAAGAAATCGTACTTATTCTAGTTGCATTCATCAGGGTTTCCCGGGGTGCATGGTGGACATATTTGGGACTAAAAGAACACCCAGAGTGTCTGATGTCTGACTCTGGTACAATGTAAAGGAATTTCCCTTTGGTTAGATCAATGACTTTTACACCGTTGGGAAATTTAATATGTCTTCTTTCCAGTAGTTTGAGTTATTCAAATTTTTGGACGTAAAACTCTTTTTGTTAGTACATGTAACATATTTAGCTTTTGGTTATTTCTGTGGTTTTGTAACTTTTATTAGATAAAGGTACAGTTCTTTATTTTATACCATTTATGTCTATTGCATATGTCTTTATAACATCATTATTGTAGCACTTAATTCTCCATGTCATATATAAACAATTTATTTACAAATCTTTGAATATATCTTTTTACATACACATTGGCAAATGTCTGTGTTACAACTGTACATCCACTGTGACAAATCTATGTACACACTCTTGTGAATCAATAACAGATAATCAGCTACATACCCAGAGTCCACACAGATCTCTTTATCCAGACTCTAGCAAACTCTGTGACTGTGAATTAAGTTGACAGTTAACTAGGTCTATTTTGAGGTCATTGTATTTATTTTATGAGGTGATGGAAGAAAGAAAACTGAGACTGGGCAGAAGAAAAAAGACAAGCAGCATTTATGGAAGAGCTGTCGATTTCAAGTTCAGTTGCTTCAAGGTCATAATGACCTTGTTGGTTGTGTGGCGCTGGACAATGACCTACTTGTATCTGCAAGGTCAGTGACGCTTCATATGTAAAATTGTTGCGACAGCACCGATGTTTCACTGATCCGTGATGGTTGAAATAAATCGAATATGGGAAACTATGTGTCATTTACTTTGCATATCATTCTTTGAAACTTCAAAGAAAATGGGCGGTTTGTATGGCAGTAATGTTTCAGATTATCGGTTACTTAAATAGTTGATGTACAGTGATGTCAGGGTTTATAAGATATCTGCCTGATCAATCTTTCCCATGTGCGCTTGCACAGGTAATTTTGTCCAATGATTTTGCTGCAAATAATAATAATTTAAACAAGAGAAAAACAACAACAGAATTTCTGACAATTTCACATGTGCTGCAGCCATTCTATAAGCTTGATTAATCTTGTTTCTAGCCAATTGGTTATGTTCATTGTACAGTTTGTTTTAAAAGGATGGTGCCTTCAGTTTTTATGTATTATTTAATATACCTTCAATATACATGTATTATCAATATAAAATTCAACGACACATAAAACCTGGAGGTAGCATCCTTTATAAAAACTACATTGAACATAACTAATTGCCTACCAAGTTGTTTTATTACTTTAGTGAACCAGGAACAATGTTAACAATTTGATAGTTACAAACTACAAGACTAAACTACGAGGTAAAAAATACATTCGTGAAAATGTTCATCAAGTTGGCAGTATATAATTCCAAATAAATTTCATAATTACACAACTTGCAATATGCTACTTACTTCTACGTTTCGACCACCATCGGCGGCCTTCAGTTCCTGAAGAAGGCCGCCAATGGTGGTCGAAACGCAGAAGTAAGTAGAACATTGCTAGTTGTGTAATTATGAAATTTGTTTGGAATGATAAAAAATACAGTTTCTAAAAATGAGGTTTGTTGGCGCTATGTGTTGTAGTCGGGACACAACCCTGAAGGTGTGGAGTGTGTGTGAGGGCACGGAGCTGCACAGCCTGGGAGGCCACACAGGCAGTGTGACCTCAGTCCTCATCCTTCCTCTCACCGAGTCCAACCGCATCGGTGAGTTTCTGTCTCTGTCAGTCGCCAGACACGCCTCGGTCACACGGGTTCAGTTTGGCTATCAATTTATAATTACCATTCACAGCACTTCAAAAACTGTAGATTGCAATTTAAGTACTGTTTACTCATTTCTATATCTGGAGAAGTATTTTGTTCAGACGGACGGACAGACAGAGACAGTACATGGGTATTTTTAACTGTTTCCGAAACTTGTCTTTAAAATATATGTTACGATAAAACTGCTGAAAATATGTTTCATATATCAGAATCATAATTAATTATGCATGATAATGTATCACAACTCATGTAAAATGTATGCAGATCTTGTCAAGGGAAGACATGAAATATGCTCCAGTCAGCAGATTGCGCTGGTCATTGGAGTTAGCTTTGAGCGATCTCTGACTTCATTGTCAGTAATGTAGTCACTCCATTTGATGCCCAAGATTGTCCTTGTACATCTTGAGCCTTGATGTGTTTATTGAGCCTTTGACAATCAGCTGCTGTTGTTGTGTTCTCCTGCAGCCAAAACGTATGACCTGGACACAGAGGCCGGACGTCTCGTGGTCAGTGGGTCACTCGACTGCTCCATCAGGGTGTGGTGTCTCAACGCAGGTATCTATGTGTTCAGCAGCTAACTTTGGGGACTCCAGTCAGTGAGAGATTCACACCATTTACTTACATCTGTATAATATATTGGTTATGCATAGTAATTGTGCACAAAAATCGTTAATGAACAATTAATTATGGTATAGTTATATCAGAAACACTCCATGTTGGATTCATCTTGAAACTTTTGCACCAGTGACGTAAACCGCTTACGCCACTGGCGCATGCATGTTCGGACGTCACAGTCACAATTATTAACGAAGATTCCGCCAATCCTTGCCTTTTTCAACAATGCGCCAATGACGTAAACGATTTGGCTTACGTCGCTGTTGCATAAATCTCAAGATGGCAGCGCCCTTAATCTAAGATAGCATGTTTTTGATACCATTAAACTATAACTAATTGTTCATTAACGATCGTTGTGCACAATTACTAAGCACAACCAATATAGTATACAGATGTAAGTTAATACTGTGAACTTCTCACTGATTGGAGTATCCCTTTAAGGGTCTGTCAAGGGACACCACTATAGTTTAATGGTCACTTTACCATGAAATGTTTACAGTAACTGTAATTTGCAACAGAACAAACTGTGGTTAGTAGGAACAGTTTTAGGTCAGTAACTCAGAATACTCTAATGGTGCTCAGGGCTACCCAGTCCCCAGGGTGTAAACTTATTTTTATTCAGCCAGGTCACTTAATAATTGGTTTAAGAACTAAATGGACACATCATGTCATGGAGGCGAATGTGTATAAAAACAATTACTTTTATTTACTCTGGAATGACTTGCTGCATAGTCGCTTTATTATTATGCACGTTTAAGTACAGTAGTTTCACATCATTGTTTTTCGTGTGACATTCTCCTGGTTCTGCTAAGTGTTACATTTTACCATAGTGCAGGGTTGGCATTGATTTAATCAAATTGATTAAATCATCGATTAAATCATTGATTTAATCAACTTGAAAAAATCAAGACATTAATTTTTTCGATTTTTTCAGATTATCTTAAATTTATACTTACGTTGCATATTTTAAAATAAAGTTTAAATTTGTACATAACAACTTTGCTTTAATTCTTTAGAAATGCTAAGAATGAAATGTTCAGCCTATTGGGTATATTATGATATTCCACTTTTATTTATTTTTTCCGAATTACATATTATTTCTTATGATTGTCAAGAATGTTGAAAAAATCAAATAAATCGATTTAATCGAAAAAATCAGATTTATTCGAAACAAATCAGATTTATTCGAAACAAATCATGATTTTTCCAACCCTGCCATAGTGTGAATATTTGGATTCTGTTAACCGATTAGCACTCAAGTCGGGCATTGACGATCACCTAGAATCTCCTCAGGTCGGCCATAGCCGGCCAGCGAATATATCACAGCGTTTGAATTCGGTTTACGTGGTTGCATCTAGTGATTAAGAGATGCAATAAATGCATCACCTATCTAGACATATAACATTACATTGTGACTATTTTGGATACTTCCGTTCTCAATTTTGTTACCGCGTTTTCGAAATTTAACAGCAATATTTTTTGTTTTTGGACATTTAAAAATGACCTCCAGCCAGGAGTTGGCCACGTGTACAGCTAAAATGTGTAATATATTATAAAAAAATGTATACCAGTGTGTAGATAATTTTATGTTCTTTTAAATAAACCTAACTTGTAGCAGTAGAAATCCAAGCATAAAAAAGTTACACCGCAACAAAGTAGTTATTTTACAAAAAGTTTCAAAATGTCATTGTGTCAACCAAGAAATGGTCAACATATTGTAATGTTATAACAACAGTTTTGACACCACTGTGTAGGCAATTTTATTATCTACAACATGCATACAACATGCAATTGCGAGAATTGAATATTAAAGGCGCTAGAGCAAAGTAAATAGCGCAAGTAATATTTTTAAACATCTAGGTCAAATAGTTGAGGAGCCACAGGCTTCACGTTAAAATTGGCTGCGTGCTAATGGGTTAAACAGTTGGTTCCAGTACCTGGGATCCACAGACTACTTTTATAAGTTGCTCGTAAGAACGAATCTAAGTTGACTGTTGACTTGACAACTTGTCATGTGCACAGTCACATGAGTGTCACAAACTAACATCTAGAATTACATACATGTTAAGTCTCCTGGATTTGCCAGGAAACTCCTTGAAATCCACCAAATATTCTTGAAAAACTTCTGGAAACTATAACCAATCACCTTAAATTTATGCATAGAAGCCCGATTTTCTTAGGCCCTCCAATTGGTGTATAAAAACCAGATTTTCAGAAACCGTCTGATCTACATGTAAAAGCACAGTCTTCTGAGAACCACAGATTTACATATAAATCTCCTGCATTGGCAGTTGGCACTTCTGATACTTCACCTGTATGCAGTTCGTACTGGTTGATTGGCTCACTGGTGGGTTGTTTGTTCCAGCACAGCATGTCAAGTCCATCTACACCTACAGTCCTGTCACTTGTATGGCATACATTGACAAAGTTGGCCTGATTGTATCTGGATCAGGTAAATGTTCACTAAGATAATAATCCATCATTAAGCAGGATGTTTTATTAAATTTAAGGAGCATTTTCAAAATGCATATCACCAATGGCATTATTTTGTGATACAGTGGTGAAAGTGTACCGATGTCACATACCATTGCTGACAGTTTTCAGCATACAAAAAATATCCTGTAAAGTAACTTGTAAGAGAAAAATATAATATTTTTAGATAAGGTTGAGATATGGTTTGTTGTTGTGGGGGAAAGTTGAGTTGTGGGTTATTGTTCTAGGGGGAGGGAAGGTTGAGTTGTGGTTTGTTGTTGTAGGGGGAGGGAAGGTTGAGTAGTGGTTTGTTGTTGTAGGGGGAGGGAAGGTTGAGTTGTGGTTTTTGTTCTAGGGGGAGGGAAGGTTGAGCTGTGGTTTGTTGTTGTAGGGGGAGGCAAGGTTGAGCTGTGGGACTTGGAGACTGTTCAGAGCGTGCAGTCTCTACACGCCCATGACGAGGCTGTCACATGTATCACAGTGAGTAGACATTCCATGTACAGGGCTGTATATACAACCTCAGGGACTTTATTTTAAATTGCCAGATTTTTGTTACAGTAATGATTGATATCATCATATGTTTGGCCATACGCCACATGGCGTCAGTTCAAATTAAAAAATAAGTCGTAAAATTCAAGAAAAACTTGATGCAGGCCAGCTTTGATCTGCTTCGCAAAAACGGTCTGCCTAATGCATCAAAATAGGGTCGAATTATGTTGCCTTTAGCAGGATACGTAACATAATATTTATAGATAATTATACTACATGCTTAAAGCAAAGTTGTTTATTCCATTACTTGGAATTATCCTTAATTTAAATTCTGATCTTTAGGCAGACAAGGATGGATATATTTACTCCTCCGCCGAGGATGGCAATGTCAAGGTGTTTGAGTTGCGTCAACGTTCACTTCATCTTGTCTTCTCATCCGAAGATGTGAAAACTGAGCTGGGTTCAAAGGTCAACTGCCGGCTGACGCGATCAATAATCGCAGCCAGTCAGAAAGTGTATTTGGGTGATGATGGAACAAACGTGAAGGTCTTGGACTGGAAATCAGGTAAGTTATTTTACACAAGATTATTTTGCACAGTTTTTGCTTAGAATGTCCTGTGTTTGTTGTGCAGCTGTGAAGGTGATATTGGAGATTTTGCAATGTTTACTTAATGCTATGACATTATGTTATGAATATATTTTGAAGATGATTTAGTGTCTGGAATGCTGACACGTGGTATCTGATGACAGATCAATCTTTTGACAAGATTTGATAAGATTGCCACTGAGGGTTTAAGTCCAAGTGGCAAGTGGACAAGGAAGCCTTTGGCTTATTGAGTAACTGTCTGTAGCTGTATACGAACAATGCCAGTTGCAGGAACAAACTGACAAAAAATAATACATTATTTAGATTGTTATTTCTGCTCCCAACTGCTGGGTTAGGTTTCAACTGCTATATTTAAAATAAAGTATTTTTAATTTTTAAAACGTGTGGAGCAGGGTACAATAATACATACACAAATATATGTATATACAGCTGTATATATTATATATATATATATATCATATATGTATATATTATATATATATATTATATATATATGTATATATATATACATATATTTTATATGTATATATACCTGTATACATATACAGGTATATATATATATATATATATATTAAAAAACTTAATTCTTGCGAGACAGTTAAGTTAGAATATTCAAATATTATTATCCATCGCAATAAAATGTGAACACATGAAATTAGTTGAAGGGATGTACATATATAAAATGTTTCATTTTACTTTCCTTGTCCTGCAGGAGTGGTGCACAAACTGAGCAATCACTTGACGGAGTTTGGACGGACGGACTCGCTCTGTGTCTGTAATGACGTCCTGCTCTGCACTGGCTATGACCTCGATTACGGCATCAGCTATGTCAATGGTATGTTTGCTGTCATCTCAGAGTAAACTCTTTCCGAAGCTGTCTGTCAGCTGCACCTAGAAATGTGTCATTTATCAATGAATGGTAGGAACTGGACCTCTCAGGTAGTTTTGTTTTGTCTTGGTCTTATTTCATAGAAAATCAAACCATTAGTAAAAATATTATAATGTAATATTGTTACTAGTACTTGTAAAATGAAAAGTGATAATTATTATTTGTATTACAGTATAATAAGTTATTGTTGTGAATTTAATTATTATTACCAGGGTTCAAATTTAGCGGGGCCTGCTGGCCACCACATTTACTATTGGGTCCCCAAAATTTCCAAATTAAGAAACAGCACACCATTGAACTTGAAATTATCATTAATATTTGTTTGAAATATGAAGCTGCTACATAGGCTTTAGCCATTAGCCATGATGTTTGTGGCACATTAATTGTGTTGAATAAAGTAATTGAGTTACATTATAACTTAAATGTGCATTTTTACTTGTCCGCCACCTTTTCTGTCGGGCCCCTAGATTTTGAAAAATGGGAGCCACTCATTTTAGGTTAAATTCTAACCCTGATTATTAATTATTATGAAGCTAAGTAACATGACTGTAGCTTCAAATGGCCCATTCTAAATTGAACTTCTACTACTTGCCAGTGACACTAATGCTGACCTGTTTCTTCATTCACCTGACAGTTCGTGACTTGTCAACCGAGCGATACCTCGGTACACTGACAGACAGTCAGCCCGGCCGTGTCATGTGTCTGGCGTGTGCACCGACCAGCTCCACTGGAATCACCATGGTGACAGGGGGAACAGACCTGAAAGTTTGGATGCAAGTCACAGACAAAACCTCTGCCAGGTAGGTGCCACTGTTAAACTAGGAAGCATCTGCCAGATAGGTGCTACTTTTACGTCACAAAGACTGCCATGAGGCGATAATTTTATATTGAGAAGTCTCTGCCAGGTAGGTGCTAATTTTATGTTGCGAAGCATTTGCCAGGTAGGTAATTCTACATCAGGCAGCCACTGCAGGGTCAACGCTAGGCATCTGCCGGGTAGATGTGTAGTTTTCTGCATGGATATCTTTTTTAGTATTCCTTGAACTTTTGAATGGGCATTGTGTTAGGAGTGAATCAGTGATACTGATGTCTACGGGTTCACTTTTGTTGTGGTTACATTTTGCATTTCTGTTCTTTGACAGTCTTTGACATATTTTATATACGATCATGGTGAATATCCCTTTCTTAAGACTATAAAGTGAATTGAGTTGTTATCTATGAGCATCGCAGACATCTTATGGTTGAGTTGCTCTGTCTACATCTTCTCTTTATCCAAGGTTACGGTACTAACAAAATTGCGAATCGATTGTAAGATGTTACAATGTAACATTTTCAGCTGCTAGCTGACAAGCAAATAAATTGGTTACAGCAAGGGACGGTCAATGAATTCTGGTATCAACAATAGTAATAAGTAAATAAAACAATTCATAATATTGTAGCATATATCTAAATAATTCAGATGCAAGATATATTACAGCTCAAATCTATTAAAAAAACATTAACAATTACATCATTAATTGAATAAATATAACCTAATTATTACAATGAAAAATAAAACGCCTAACATCCACCATTTTCTAGTGTCCAATTAATCCACAAGATGTCAGCACTGTCAGTTGGCTTGCGTGCATCCCCCAGGTGGCAGCACAGGCGTCAGCCTGTTCCACTGCAGACATTGCTGCACTGTGCCCTAGATCTAAATTCCACCAGACTGCTTCTTGGCCTTGTTTCTCCTTTGTACTCAGGTCTGGTGCTGTTGGCCTTGTGCGTGATCCTCTCTTTGTGTGTGTATGTGTGTGCGTAACAAGTGATACTCGTGTTATTCTGACGGCTGTCTCACTGTCAGTCAGTTCACCACCTGCCAATCTCTTTTGTATGCAGCTGTTGTGCGTGTCAGAAATGCATACCATTTACATTTTTCAAGCCCCTGTGTAAACAAGCTTAGCCTCAGCAGCCAGCCGGTGTTTTTACGTCCTTTTTACATGCGGTTTTGTCGTCATGAAAGAGAAGGGTCATACGCAGGAGGTTGACGAACTTGCGGTGCACTGAGGCCCGATGTGTGCGCGGTCGAGTGCGTGTGAGAAGGTTAATGTCCTTACCAAAGTGTCTGACTGCGGTGGGTGGCTGGCGGTAGCGTTTGTGATTGCTTGTCTTGACACGTAATATATGGTGTGTGTATGTGACTGTGCGCATAGATGCTCATACATACCTATCAGCTATGTGTGTGTAATTTACTACACAAGTATGTGGGTGTGCACATGTGTGTATATATATATATATATATATATATATATAATATATATGTGTGTGTGTGACTTTACATTCAATTATGGTCACTTACAGTTTGTTTATGTTTATTCTGAGGAATGCTTCGAGCTTAATAACACAATTATCCAGAATACTGTGAAACAGTCTGGTCCATACCCTACGTTGAAAGGCGCAATAATTATAGAAGGGGGGTTGTTGTACTGGGTTAGCACAGACTGTCTTAAACAGATGCTGTGAATTTATTTGTTTAATGATTAATTAATGTAAGGTCATTCTAGTGTTATGGTTGACTTTGCACAGCCTACACTGTATGACCCCAGTGCCCCGAGCATCATGTTCTTGTGAAGGCGCTAGCTTTTTTATTTTTATGTTTCAAAGCTGTTAGGTCACGTACAAATGGGACACCTGCCGGCATAGGTTCAACGGCCGATACTGACAGATGCAAATACATGTATACTAGTGCACGGCTGCACGCATACAAAACACGCATGCATGCATGTACACACACACACACACACACACACACACACACACACACACACACACACACACACACACAGACACACACACACACACACACACACACACACACACACACACACACACACATGGACGTAGACACGTTAGTGGCTGAAATCTAGTTTAAGTTGACATCTATTTTAGTGTTTCCCATGAAGTCTATTTTCGGCCATGCGTCATTGTCTCTCTGTGAACCTGTTATTTTCACGTGGCGCGTGGTATCGGCGGAAGTCGTCCCTCCCTTAATCTCCCGGCTGCCTGCGATTGGTTGAATCCCACCATGTGCCTTGGCCTTGACTTGGTTTCGCTTCAGTGTCTGTTCACGCCAGCTGCGTCACCACTGCGAGGCCCCCTGCAGGGGGTCAGTGGCCCTACACTACAAATGTCACGGCGGCGTTATCGAACTGGTCATCTCTCGTCCCTTTTCTCCGAACTGTTGTTCCATTGTCAGGTTTTGTCTTGTCACTGTGGCTGTTATCCAGAGTGATTGATTAATGGCAGAGTAGGCTTTGATCAAAACAACGTAACTAAAGAGTAACGCTAATAAATAAAGCAGAGAGATAAGATCATGATTGAGTAGCATCAGTTTGTTATATGTTAATTTATTAGCAGTTTTTCTAGTTGTGTCTTGTTTTATTTTGGTGGTTCAGGTTTCTGGGAAGCCTCGGTCAACACATGGCTGTCCCGTATCGGGGCTACCGTCTCTAGTGGACCCTTCAGTGAAGTCTGGTCTGGTCTGAACTTTGGCCTCTATTGAACGTTGATGTCTTTCTGGTTCTTTTGATTCCTGATCTCTTTACCTGCCTACCTCCCTCCTTCGCCACTCCTCTCCCTCTCTCCTCCATCTCCTCCATCTCGTCCCTTTCCCTCTCCCTCTCCCACTCCCTATCCCTCTCCTCCCTTTCCACCCTCTCCTCCCTCTCTACCCTCTCCCACTCCCTATCCCTCTCCCCCTATACATCTCCCTCTCCTCCCTCTATCTCTCCTCCCTCTCCATCTCCCTCTTTCCCTCTCTCCCTCCCCCTTTCTCTTCGAATCTTGCTTACTCTCCATCTCCCCCCTCTTCCTTTCTGTCTGTCTTATTTCTTCACTCCTCCTTTTCCTCC